>SJYX01015147.1:155296-167529 GCA_006410675.1 Oreotragus oreotragus | reverse complement strand
AAAAAAAAAACAGCCAATGTGCCCACGGCATGAAAGAGCCTGAGGTGGGCAGGCTGGGGGTGCCTGGAGACGCTTCTCGCTGCCCCTTCTCTGTGCCCCTCTGCTCGGTCATGTCTGTCCACTCACGCCCACTCCCAAAGGCCACCGTGGACAGTGATCTGCCGTCTCTGCTGAACCCTGGCCATCTCCCAGATCGTCCGAGAGCCGAGGGGGCAGAGGACGCTGCCAGCTGTAGGAAGAGAGGGGCACTCAGCCCACCTCGTCCAAGATGGAGGTCTGGACATGGCCCTGGTGGTGCGCTAACGAGCGTGCTCCAGCAGGGTGCGGGAGGGCTGTCCAGAGCCCCGGGGGCTTCTGAGTAACCGGCAAGGGCAGGACGAGCCCCCTGATGGCCCTCGGAAGCTCACCGCTCATCCCTGCTTGTGCCGCTGCCCCCGCTCAGCCACCTGGGCCTGGCGCCCTGCGGGGTCAGAGCTGAAATCCAGCCTGCCTGGGAGCGCAGTTCTGTGGACCCAGGAGCGGCATCTGCAGACAAGCAAGGGGCATTTAAATTACCGAAAAACCCTGCATTCATGCGGAGAATGGACAACTGACCAAATGCTGAACCAATAAGGATTAGGGGGCTGGCGGACGAAAGGCTCCCCTGGGCAAGGCTCCATCCGGGAGAAGGATGGACTGATTCCAGGCCTGGCACTGGGATGTCTTCATCCACAGCCCTGGCCATGCAAAAAACAGTGAACTCGGGGTCTTGATCCAGACCATTCATGTGGGGGCCCCGCACCTGCTGATGCTTCTGCAGGCCCCCTCTATCTGGAGATGCCCCCTTGCAGGTGGGGCTCTGGACCAGCCACACCCAGAGTGAGCTGCTTACCAGCAGAGAAGCTGGTAAACAACCTCCCTCTGGCGACGCATATGTCGGGGAGTCATTCGTATGAGGTCGGGGATTCGGATAAATACACAGGCTGCCACGTTGGAAAAGCATGTGACTGTACTTGAGTGGTCTCCAGGAGGACGCTGGCCCCCCAGTGAGCTGGGGCAGGACTCGGAGAGCTCAAAGCAGACCCACCGGCCCTCCGGAAGTGGCCTTCAGGGCCCAGGACCCCACAGTCTCCCTCTCTCCTTCCCGCTCTGCTCTCCTCCCAGGACAGATCTCACCAATAGCACTGCTGGCCCCTCAGACATTGGGGGAAATGGCAAGCTGTGCATCCAAACGCCTGCTTCCCAGCCTCTCTCAGGTTTAATTAAAAGCATTTGTAAGCCAGCTGGTGACTATCACGAAAGTCGCATCCACGAAACAATGAGAGCAGAACAATCCGCTCAACACGTAACTGAGAGAGTGTTTTCTGAACTTTCCAGATAAGATTGGGATGTGGGGTTTAACAGAAGATTATGAGCTGCATTAGCCAGTGAACATGCAAATATTTGCCTTCTGTATTCAGAAGGCATGGTAGGGAGTCATTTTTCAATGTTGTGTCTTTCGGCATCTAGTCAGGACCCGGTGCCAACAGATACAAAAGCCAATTAATTCTGGACATATTCAAACGACAAATTCCAGCCGACCACCTGTTTTTGGGTGACAGCTTTATGCCGTTTCACTGGTTTGTAAACAGGCCAGCAAAGCAGCTCCTCATTTCTGAGCCACATGGAGCGAGGCCAGCTCGTTAGCCTGCTCGGCCAGCGTGGTACCCTCACTCAGGCCTATTGACATTAAGCAACGGTCAACTTTCAGGGCTTTGCCAATTGTGAGAAGCTTCCAGAGTCACTTCCTTTTGGTGAACAGGGGGAAAATTGCAATAAAAAAAAAAAAAAAAAAATCAAAAACTCTTTAAGGAGGAAAAAAAATCTCAGCATACTGGGATTAACCCACGCCGGAAGTGACAGTGATGCTGAAGGGCAGGTCTTTAGACGCAGCCCTTGATTAAGGCTGTCCACTCAAGTGAGAGTGAAGTCACTCAGTCACGTCCAGCTCGCTGTGACCCCATGGACTCTACAGTCCATGGGATTCTCCAGGCCAGAATAGCCTTTCCCTTCTCCAGGGGATTTTCCCGACCCAGGAATTGGACTGGGGTCTCCTGCGTTGCAGGCAGATTCTTCACCAGCTGAGCCATCAGGGAAGCAGATAGCAGATCTTCCTCTCCAAGCTTTACCAGGTGGGGAAGAGCTCTGTCCCTAGACACAGAGGAGAACTGGGAGCTTCTGGAGGCATTGTTGCTAGGTCAGTTTCAACTGTAAAAGGCGAAGGGTGTGTCCTGGTGCCCATCAGAGTCGCCTGGTGGACTGGCAAACTTGGTCCGAAAAGATCTGAGACTGGATAAAAGGGCGATTCTCTTGAAATCTACAGTTCAGTTCAGTTCAGTCGCTCAGTCACGTCCGACTCTTTGCGACCCCATGAATCGCAGCAGGCCAGGCCTCCCTGTTCATCACCATCTCCCGGAGTTCACTCAGACTCAATTCCATCCAGTCAGTGATGCCATCCAGCCATGTCATCCTCGGTTGTCCCCTTCTCCTCCTGCCCTCAATCCCTCCCAGCATCAGAGTCTTTTCCAATGAGTCAACTCTTCTCATGAGGTGGCCAAAGTACTGGAATTTCAGCTTGAGCATCATTCCGTCCAAAGAAATCCCAGGGTTGATCTCCTTCAGAATGGACTGGTTGGATCTCCTTGCAGTCCAAGGGACTCTCAAGAGTCTTCTCCAACACCACAATTCAAAAGCATCAATTCTTTGGCGCCCAGCCTTCTTCACAGTCCAACTCTCACATCCATACATGACCACTGGAAAACCCATAGCCTTGACTAGACGGACATTAGTCGGCAAAGTAATGTCTCTGCTTTTGAATATACTATCCAGGTTGGTCATAACTTTTCTTCCAAGGAGTAAACGTCTTTTAACTTCATGGGTGCAGTCACCATCTGCAGTGATTTTGGAGCCCCCCAAAATAAAGTCCAACACTGTTTCCACTGTTTCTCCATCTATTTCCCATGAAGTGATGGGACCGGATGCCATGATCTTCNNNTGCAGTCACCATCTGCAGTGATTTTGGAGCCCCCCAAAATAAAGTCCAACACTGTTTCCACTGTTTCTCCATCTATTTCCCATGAAGTGATGGGACCGGATGCCATGATCTTCGTTTTCTGAATGTTGAGCTTTAAGCCAACTTTTTCGCTCTCCTCCTTCACTTTCATCAAGAGGCTTTTTAGCTCCTCTTCACTTTCTGCCATAAGGGTGGTGTCATCTGCATATCTGAGGTTATTGATATTTCTCCTGGCAATCTTGATTCCAGCTTGTGTTTCTTCCAGTCCAGCGTTTCTCATGATGTACTCTGCATATAAGTTAAATAAGCAGGGAGACAATATACAGCCTTGACGTGCTCCTTTTCCTATTTGGAACCAGTCTGTTGTTCCATGTCCAGTTCGAGAAGAGGCTAAATCCCAGGACTTGCAAGTACTTGGGGAAACGCAGCAGGGCCGTAAACACTGAATGCTTCTCTTCTCCGGGCTCCTGTTGCCCAGTATGCCTTGGGCAGGGAGGACTGTACTTTGGCGGGTGGGGAGGCCCGGGTGGGAGGCAGGAAATTGCCCCTGTGGGATGGACCCAACTGTGCAAGTTAGAACTGGTTCAAGCACTTTTTAGCAAAACATCCTTTTCCTTGATGTATGTTTAGATGAACTCTTGTACCAACTCAGTCAACATGAATGTGAGCAAACGCCGGGAGATGGTGAAGGACAAGGAAGCCTGGCGTGCTGCAGTCTGTGGGGTTGCAAAGAGTCAGACACACCTCAGTGACTGAGTGACCGCGAATTGTGAAATTGTGTGTTTTGTGTGTGTTCATGCACCATTATAGACGTGTGTAGTGTAGATATGTGCTCTGTACACACACTTACGTCCATGTAGGCACACCTTGCTTTATTGCACTTAAGACAACTGTGGGTTTTTTTTTTTTTTTTAACAAAAGGAAAGATCGAGATGGCCCCGTTTTCAGAGAGTGTGTCGGCACCATTTTCCCAACAGCGTTGCTCACTTCCTGTCTGCGTCACGTCTGGGTATTTCTCACGTTACTTCAAGCTCTTCATTATTACCATACGCGTTATGGAGATCTGTGGTCAGTGATCTTTGAGGTAACTACTGCCACTCAGATGCGGAGAGCCTGGATGATGGTTAGCGCTTTTTAGCAATAAAGTAGATTTAATTCAGGTGTGAACATTTTTAGACATAATGCTATTGCACATGTAATAGGCTACAGTATAGGGGCAGAAAAGTACTTTTATACACCCTGGGAAACCAAAAAATGTATGTGTGAGGTTTGATTTATTGTGCCATTAACTTTACTGGAAGCAAACCCACAATACCTTTGAGGCTTGCCAAGGCAGCACATATAGTTCTTGGGTTGGCCAAAAAGTTCATTTGGGTTTTCCCATAATATTAATGGAAAAACTTCGACAAACTTTGCAACCCAATATATATGCATAGCTGTGTACGTAATAAGCATTAGCTTTTTCTGATGCATAGAGAGACCAACAGCATGGCAACTCTCTCTCTCACACACACACACACACACACACACACACACATCTGCCAGCAGGGGACATTGGAGAGAACCCACAGCACAGTTCAGCCTTGACCTTCAGCTCACAGGGGCCTGTCTGCTCATCTTGGTTGATGAGTTAGCTGGGCTGTGTGTCCACAGAGCACCATGAAACACACAGGAGTGTCAGGGGAAGGTAACTTGAGGAGCCACCATCACAAGTTTCCCCCTCAGCCATCAGCAGACACGAGCAAGTGACAACAGGCAGGGCATGTAGCCCCTTTCCTTTGACCCTACGTGATCTTTCTTTTTTAAACGATGGTTATATGCACTTTATTCATTTAGCTGTGGCTGTGCTGGGTCCTGGCTGTGCGCACAGGCTCTTCATTGCTGCCTGTGGGCTCAGTACTTGGTGCAGGCTTAGTTACTCCACTGCAGGTGGGATCAGGGATTGAACCTGCATCCCCTGCAATGGCAGGCAGATTCTTAACCACTGGACCAGCAGAGAAGTCCCTGCATTACATTTCTTTTAAATGAAATTGATGGCTCTTGGGGACGAGGGCACTTTATGCTCGAACAGTAAGCCTGAGCTGTCCTGTATTTAGTATTTTCTTTGGTCTAAATAAATAAATAAATAAATAAAAGCACCTTCCCGGCCTCCACCCTGGATCTGCCCGTCTCAGTGACGTGATCCTGCAACAAACAGTCCAGCTGATGGTTTCAAAGACTGATGCTTGTTCAAATGATCCAAGTCAACAGCTTTATAATTGTGTTCACCCTATTCCTGGATTTAATGGCTTTGTAAATAGGGGGCATTCACCAAATTATTCCCCAGGGTCAGGGAGGGTCTTTCCTATTGAGGACGACTGAGTTAGAAACTCATTTGCAGAAGTTGAACAGGGAGCTGTGTGTGCTTCACAAAACTCCAGGTGGTGTTTCTTGTTCCAATTTGTTCATACTAGAAATTACATTTTATTCCTTCTACATGCAAATTAATCAAGGCTGTCACGTAAACTTAAAGACTGTTCCAGCTCATCAGAAATTAATCTGATGCTCCGGCCAGCCTGGGCAGCAGGTCCTGTCTGTGCTGCCCTGCAGAACAGGACCAACTCCAGGACCAACATCTGCTGCTGCCCCCTGGAGACCCCACTGGCAGAAGAGGGCCTCTGCATTCCCACTCCGCACGTGTCCGTGATGGCCAGATGAGGCTTCTGCCTGGCTGTGTTTCTTAGAGACTCAGGCTTCGAGAGGCTGGAGCGTNGACCCGATGGACTGTCACCCGCCAGGCTCCCCTGTTCATGGAGTTTCCCAGGCGAGAACACTGGAGTGGGCTGCCACACCCTCCTCCAGGGGAACCTCCCCACCCAGGGCTTGAACTTGTCTCTCCTGCACTGGCGGGTGAGTTCTTCACCAGTTCGCACCTGGGAAGCCCAGAGAGACGTAGGCCGGCAGGTAGACCAGTAAACCCAGTGTGTCTGCCGTGTCCCAGCCCAGACCTTGCGAGCTGATACCGTCTTGTCTTCCAGCTCACACTGCTTCAACGAGACAGTTCTCATTACTGTAACCTTTTGAGGCAGTGTGTCTTTTAGAGCCTCCCCTTGAGGGCTGATCCTGAGTGATCTGATTACGCTCTGTCTGGGTGTAGACCCAAGGCTCTGGCTCCCACACCGCCTCTCTGCCCTGCCCATTTACGGAGGGAGACGCTGTCCATCCCGGGGAGAATGCCCACGCTGCAGCCTCACTAGGGGAAGGCCAGTTACCCACAACTCCTGGACAGGAATTCGATACTCGTCTCATTCCATTCCCATTACTTCTGAAGCTTTTAATTGCACGTCAAGTGTCTGGGCCTGGTGTGTGATAAATATGTCTTGAAGAATCTTAGAGAAGTCAGAGAGAATAAAACTGCTGGAGCACATGGGGTGTTAGGGTGTTTCCCCAGCTTTCCTCCAGGGAACTTGGAGCTCTCGCCTATTCTTGCAGACTGGACAGGCTCAGGGAGCACTTCAGAGCACTCTCCCGCCCGCATCCCACCAAGACGCCTGCTGTTCAGGCACTTTGCAATCATGCTGAGCACAGAGCCACTGCGGGCTTCTGTTTTCCTTCAGAGCTCTGAGAAATCTGAGTCTGCTTTGTCCCACACCGAGGTGTCCACCCCACACCGAGGTGTCCACCCCACACCGAGGTGTCCACCACACACCAAGCTGTCTACCCCACACCAAGCTGTCTACACCACACCAAGATGTCTACATCACACCAAGGTGTCCACCCCACACCAAGCTGTCTACACCACACCAAGCTGTCCACCCCACACCGAGGTGTCCAGGTTGACCGTGGAAACAGCGATCTCCAGTCCCGTTGTGTCTCTCCTGTGAAATGAAGGCTCTTAGCCTTCCTGGGTGAATGCTCTCATCTTGGAGGGTCTTCCAGCTGTTCTGGTGCTGTGAGCCCACAGACTGGGGCATGGGGTGCCAGGAAAGGGGCTTAGAGTGCCATTTCTGCCTTCATCCCAGTGACAGACGGGCTATGTGAGCAGCCCACAGGGGAAAATGGTGACCATATTTTGTCATTTACAGGACACATGGAGAAAATATAATGCCCAGCGGTATGGAATCAAGCCAGATTTAAAAATCAATTTATTATTTCAGCCATTCCTGAACAACACCTCTTTGCTGTCCCCAGGCCTGGGATGTGGGGAGAAGCAGCAGCGCACTCCATAAACCATCTGGCAGCAAAGTGCTTTGCGAAGCGAGTCCTCCCTTCTCGCTCCCCCGGCAAATGACTAGGCAGAGGGGCGGGGCGAGGCGGAGTGCGGGGCTCGCGGGGAACCTCTCACCTTGCTGCTCTTTCCGTGCATATTTTATCTCTGTGTGTGTTAGTCTCTCAGTCATGTCTGACTCCATGACCCATGGGCTGGGGTGCACCAGGCTCCTCTGTCCATGGAATTCTTCAGGCAGGAATACTGGAGTGGGTAGCCATTCCTTTCTCCAGGGGATCTTCCCAACTCAGGGACCGAATCTGGGTCTCCTGCACTGCAGGCGGATTCTTTACCCACTGAGCCGCCAGGAAAGCCCTGTGCACCTGCCAGCTTTTTAATGCCTGTAACAAACCTGTGTCACCCTTACGGGGGTGGGGAGCTCTGAGCCAGCAGGATGCTTCAGGCACTAACAGGCCTGCAGCCTGGCTCAGCGTGGCCAGGAGGACACAGCAGTGTCAGATCCTTCGAATCTGGTGCTCAGGCTCAGCCTTCAGGAGGCTCCTGGCTGGACCATGGGAGCTGAGGGCAGCACTTGCCTCTCCAGTAAGGTCCATCTCTTCCTGGAATTGGCAGGGTCCCCTTCAAGCCCTCGTGAAGGTAGAACACGTCCCTCCCTCTGTGAAGGACAAGGCAGACCAACTTCTGAATCCAAGACAAGAGCACCAACCACCCAAACCTTGAAGTCTGGGATTCCAGGACATCCCCCAGCCTCCAGTGAAAAAAGCCCTTCCCAGTGTTCACGGACGCCCCATCTTCACCCCCGCAGGATCTGTTCTTTGGCATAACTCAGCACTTCCTTTGTGTCCTTTAGAATCAAGAAAGCACTTGATGACTCTTGGCTGGTTCCATCTTCATGGAGAAAATGAAGGATAGCCCCCAACCCCAGGGCGGCTGAGGAGGCCCAGGTGGTTGGAGTCAGGTGTGAGCACACTTGCAAAGGACATCAGCAGTGAGAGCTGAGGGTGCCGCACCCCAGGGAGCTTGGTAGGGTTGGCCCCAGGGCCCAGGTGCCCCAGAAGGCCAGCCCCCTTCCTCTGAGCTGCTCGTCTCTGGTCTTCCCCGCCTCCCCCGTTTCACCTGGAAATGAGCCCCATCACTTCCTGCCCTTCTCTCCCGCTCCGTGGACTCACGGTCAATGTGGGGACATCGCTGAGCCTTCCCTTCCCAGCAGCTGTGCGGTAGAGAGGTCCTCAGCGCCTCCCTCTGGGTCTTCTGAGACGCAGGTAGGAAACTCGACGGCAGGTTCCTGATGGCTGAGCGCTGGGCGCAGCCGGGCTGAGCAGGAGTGAGCGCTGCTCCTTTGAGCCTCCTGTGCATCTTTGCAGCTTTCCTGCCTTCTGCTCTGAAGTCCTCCAGTTGCAATGGAAATGAAGGGCTCCTCAGGGCTCCCTTAAGGTGACCCACGAGGGGCACTGGTCTCCATCAGGGCTGAAGGCATAACCCAGCACAGGCGGGGCCAAGTACCACGGACGCCACCTCCACTCTTCCGCATGGCTGAGACCTGGCCACTGCAGGTCTGGGCAGCACACTTCGCCCTAACTCACCAGTGAGCTTTGAAATCACAAGCTCAGCCTCATGATGATACAGCTGCGGAGAAATGCCCGCTTCCGCATGCATCTTCTCATGTTCCTCAGGGCCCCCAGGGCCTCTCGGTTGAGATCCCACCAGACCCACCTCCGTGGCCTTACACGCTCTTCCTCCTGGGCTCTGCCCCCCAGGGACAAGCCTCTGCTCCCCATCTCCTGTGCTCTTGGGGGACCCAGGCCCCTCACACCCCCATCCTGAGACCGGCTGGACTCACCCTCCCTGAGCCCAGGCACTCGAGCCAGGATCGCCCTGCGTTCTTGCCGTGCGCCAGGGTTAGGCAAGCCGGTATTTGTCTCCCAAACAGGCTCTGGGGGGCAGAGAGCATGTGCTCCCCCGACACGGGAGCTGCTCGGCCTCCCCGGGCCCTGGCTCTTTTTTCCGCCCCGCCCCAGGGTTCTTCCAGCCCCTTCCTGCAGAGACCCTGGGCTCTGGGCGTCAACAGCTCTCAGGGCTCCTGAGCCAGGGCGGGCCCATCAGACACTGCCTGGAGCTGCACACCTGCTCAGACTCGGCGAGGTGCGGGCCTCCTCCCTGAACCTCCACCAGCAGCATGAATAACCAGGAGCAGGCACTTCTGTGGCCTGTGCCTCCCAGTGAGGAAAGCCTCTCCCTCTCAGAGCAGGGCGCACACTGGACGCGGCCAGCAAAGCCCCCCGGCCAGCTCTCCTGGGCTGGCACCCTGCCCATGGGGAGTGGGAAACTCTCCCCAGAAGGATACAAGCCCATCGTATGTGGGCTTTTATGACGACGTGCACAGCAGACACTGGCATACTAGACATAGATGGGAAGTGTGTGTGTGTGTACACACGTGTAGGTGTGCCTGTAGAGAGAACGAGGCAGCGTGTGCACCAAAATACTGACCCTTGGAGGAGGGTTCCTCATCTTTTATAGTCTTCTGTATATTTCTTTAAGACTGACGTTTACGTAAGATGCATAAATTGTTTTTGAAATCAGAAAAAAAAAACAGCCAATGTGCCCACGGCATGAAAGAGCCTGAGGTGGGCAGGCTGGGGGTGCCTGGAGACGCTTCTCGCTGCCCCTTCTCTGTGCCCCTCTGCTCGGTCATGTCTGTCCACTCACGCCCACTCCCAAAGGCCACCGTGGACAGTGATCTGCCGTCTCTGCTGAACCCTGGCCATCTCCCAGATCGTCCGAGAGCCGAGGGGGCAGAGGACGCTGCCAGCTGTAGGAAGAGAGGGGCACTCAGCCCACCTCGTCCAAGATGGAGGTCTGGACATGGCCCTGGTGGTGCGCTAACGAGCGTGCTCCAGCAGGGTGCGGGAGGGCTGTCCAGAGCCCCGGGGGCTTCTGAGTAACCGGCAAGGGCAGGACGAGCCCCCTGATGGCCCTCGGAAGCTCACCGCTCATCCCTGCTTGTGCCGCTGCCCCCGCTCAGCCACCTGGGCCTGGCGCCCTGCGGGGTCAGAGCTGAAATCCAGCCTGCCTGGGAGCGCAGTTCTGTGGACCCAGGAGCGGCATCTGCAGACAAGCAAGGGGCATTTAAATTACCGAAAAACCCTGCATTCATGCGGAGAATGGACAACTGACCAAATGCTGAACCAATAAGGATTAGGGGGCTGGCGGACGAAAGGCTCCCCTGGGCAAGGCTCCATCCGGGAGAAGGATGGACTGATTCCAGGCCTGGCACTGGGATGTCTTCATCCACAGCCCTGGCCATGCAAAAAACAGTGAACTCGGGGTCTTGATCCAGACCATTCATGTGGGGGCCCCGCACCTGCTGATGCTTCTGCAGGCCCCCTCTATCTGGAGATGCCCCCTTGCAGGTGGGGCTCTGGACCAGCCACACCCAGAGTGAGCTGCTTACCAGCAGAGAAGCTGGTAAACAACCTCCCTCTGGCGACGCATATGTCGGGGAGTCATTCGTATGAGGTCGGGGATTCGGATAAATACACAGGCTGCCACGTTGGAAAAGCATGTGACTGTACTTGAGTGGTCTCCAGGAGGACGCTGGCCCCCCAGTGAGCTGGGGCAGGACTCGGAGAGCTCAAAGCAGACCCACCGGCCCTCCGGAAGTGGCCTTCAGGGCCCAGGACCCCACAGTCTCCCTCTCTCCTTCCCGCTCTGCTCTCCTCCCAGGACAGATCTCACCAATAGCACTGCTGGTCCCTCAGACATTGGGGGAAATGGCAAGCTGTGCATCCAAACGCCTGCTTCCCAGCCTCTCTCAGGTTTAATTAAAAGCATTTGTAAGCCAGCTGGTGACTATCACGAAAGTCGCATCCATGAAACAATGAGAGCAGAGCAATCCGCTCAACACGTAACTGAGAGAGTGTTTTCTGAACTTTCCAGATAAGATTGGGATGTGGGGTTTAACAGAAGATTATGAGCTGCATTAGCCAGTGAACATGCAAATATTTGCCTTCTGTATTCAGAAGGCATGGTAGGGAGTCATTTTTCAATGTTGTGTCTTTCGGCATCTAGTCAGGACCCGGTGCCAACAGATACAAAAGCCAATTAATTCTGGACATATTCAAACGACAAATTCCAGCCGACCACCTGTTTTTGGGTGACAGCTTTATGCCGTTTCACTGGTTTGTAAACAGGCCAGCAAAGCAGCTCCTCATTTCTGAGCCACATGGAGCGAGGCCAGCTCGTTAGCCTGCTCGGCCAGCGTGGTACCCTCACTCAGGCCTATTGACATTAAGCAACGGTCAACTTTCAGGGCTTTGCCAATTGTGAGAAGCTTCCAGAGTCACTTCCTTTTGGTGAACAGGGGGAAAATTGCAGTTAAAAAAAAAAAAAAAAAATCAAAAACTCTTTAAGGAGGAAAAAAAATCTCAGCATACTGGGATTAACCCACACCGGAAGTGACAGTGATGCTGAAGGGCAGGTCTTTAGACGCAGCCCTTGATTAAGGCTGTCCACTCAAGTGAGAGTGAAGTCACTCAGTCACGTCCAGCTCGCTGTGACCCCATGGACTCTACAGTCCATGGGATTCTCCAGGCCAGAATAGCCTTTCCCTTCTCCAGGGGATTTTCCCGACCCAGGAATTGGACTGGGGTCTCCTGCGTTGCAGGCAGATTCTTCACCAGCTGAGCCATCAGGGAAGCAGATAGCAGATCTTCCTCTCCAAGCTTTACCAGGTGGGGAAGAGCTCTGTCCCTAGACACAGAGGAGAACTGGGAGCTTCTGAGGCATTGTTGCTGGTCAGTTTCAACTGTAAAAGGCGAAGGGTGTGTCCTGGTGCCCATCAGAGTCGCCTGGTGGACTGGCAAACTTGGTCCGAAAAGATCTGAGACTGGATAAAAGGGCGATTCTCTTGAAATCTACAGTTCAGTTCAGTTCAGTCGCTCAGTCACGTCCGACTCTTTGCGACCCCATGAATCGCAGCAGGCCAGGCCTCCCTGT
>SJYX01015147.1:92542-136346 GCA_006410675.1 Oreotragus oreotragus | reverse complement strand
GAGAGGAATTCCCAAAGGGGGACTTCTTGCCTGTGGACACCTGGACACACGCATTAGTATGTTCTCAGCAGCACCACTGACAACAGCAAAGCCCTGGAAATAAGCCAGCTGCCAATCAGCACAAATGGATGAATAAAAACTGGTGCAGGCACTCAGCAAAGTATGTTCTAGCACTGAAGTGAATAAGCGCAATAATGCAACCCAATATGGCTGAATCTTAGCCATATAACATTAAGTGAACAATTAAAGCCTGAAGGTTACAGGCAAGAGAATGCATCTCTATAAAGTTAACAGTAATGAGAATAAAGCATGCAATTTAAAGAAAAATATAGAAATTGGAAAACAAAGGAATGAGGAGTTTGGGATTGAGGAAATGTGCTTTGGGTGGAAGGAGGCGAGGGAGGGGGTGATCCACCACAGGGTAGACGTGGTTTCCTTTTCTCTTTTTGATACTAACTTTCGTTTTTGACCATGGATTTGCAGACACTTATAATATCATAAAAATAACTAAATAAAAATATAACTAAAGGGAAAAGCTACATATTCTGAATAAAGTTTGTAGTCAGAGAACTCCTCTATGCAAGGCAGCATTTTAAGAAATAATATATTTAATACCACAACCTTCTTCTAAGGTAAATATAGAAGATACTAAATTTCAAACCAGGAAACAAAGTCAGTTTCTAAACCCAGGCCTTAGACTGTGCCCAGAACACCGTCTACATTGTAGGCACAGCTCATTCAAGGTTTTGAAGAACCACACTGAAATAAAAAGTGTTTCCAGGAAAATGTGACTGTGTGCCTGCTAAGTCGCTTCAGTCATGCCCAACTCTGCAATGCTATGGCCTGTAGCCCGCCAGGCTCCTCCATCCGTGGGATTCTCCAGGCAAGAATACTGGAGTGGGTGCCATGCCCTCCTCCAGGGGATCTTCCCGACCTGGGGATCGAACCCGAGGCTCTTAGGTCTCCTGCACTGGAGGTGGGTTCTTGACCACTCACGCTGTAAAACCAGGCGAACGGACTGCCTTCAGACCCTGCTCGAGGGAACTCTAAGAGATGCACTTTCAGGGAACGACAGGGCCCTCAGGAGGAAGCTCTGAGGGGCAGCGAGACAGCTGAGTGGGGTGAAGACTAGAAAAGGCAGACTGTGGCCAATAGCAGACTCTGGCTTTCTGGAGGTGATGCAGCGTGCACGGTAAGCAGCCCAGCATAAACGGGGAACCGGGCCAGAGTCCAGGCGCTCGGGAGACTCCGCCGCTCGGGAGCACGAGGAGGCTACTGATGACTCAGTCCCTGTTCAGCCTGCCGTGGAAATTTCCAGCATAACGTGAAAGGACGGCACCCGGGCACTGGGGGGCTGTGGGGTGAGTGCTTGGGGGAGTGGGATGCAGGGGGGTGGTGAGCTTCAGAAAGGATGGCTGGGCAGATGGAGAGACCCCAGACAAGACGGGCCCGCTGTCTGCGAGCCGCAGGTGGAGAGCCACGGCAGACACCTCACAGGGGGCCTGCCTGCCGGGTCTCTGGGTGCGACCGGGGCTGCACGTGTCCCTGGGGTTGCCTGGGCGCTGCACACAGCGGGCCCTCGCACAGGGAGCTCACGCCAGTCCAGGCACACTCTCAGCACCTCTAAGGGCCTTGGGCCTTAAAAATACAGCTGGGTTTCCTTTTCTAGTAAACAGGAAGGGTTGCAAGGTGTTTTGAACACACACACCAGTCCCGAAGCTGTTCGACAAAGCTGGTATGAAGAGCTGCTCTCTCACCAGCATATAGCCAAGCCAAAGCCTGCTTTCACCTGTGCATGGCTTACTAACGTTACAGAAAGTGGAGTAGGCTACAGTAGCTTTCTCTGGTGGCTCAGGGGTAAAACATCTGTCTGCCAGTCTAGGGGACATTCGCTTGATTCCTGGTCTGGATCCCACGCGCCCTGGAGCAACTAGGCCTAGAGTCCAAATGTCGGTCTCTCATTTGTGTCCAAGTCTTTGTGACCCCGGGGACTGCAGCCCACCAGGCCCCTCTGTACATGGGATTCTCCAGACAAGAAGACTGGAGTGGGTTGCCATTTCTTTCTCCAGCAGATCTTCGCGACCCAGAGTTAAAATCCAGATCTCCTACATTATGGGCAGATTCTTTACCGTTTGAGCCACCAATGAACATAAAGGTGAAAGCCGCTCAGTCACGTACAACTTTTTGCAACCCCATGGCTATGCAGTTCATGGACTTCTCCAGGCCAGAATATTGGAGTGGGGAGACTTTCCCCTTCTCCCAACCCAGGTCTCCCACACTGCAGGCGGATTCTTTACCAGCTGAGCCACAAGGGAAGCCCCAGAATACTGGAGTGGGTAGCCTATCCCNATGGCTATGCAGTTCATGGACTTCTCCAGGCCAGAATATTGGAGTGGGGAGACTTTCCCCTTCTCCCAACCCAGGTCTCCCACACTGCAGGCGGATTCTTTACCAGCTGAGCCACAAGGGAAGCCCCAGAATACTGGAGTGGGTAGCCTATCCCTTCTCCAGGGGATCCTCCCGACCCAGGAATCGAACTGGGCTCTCCTGCACTGCAGGCAGATCTTCACCAGCTGAGCCACCGGGGAAGCCCCTGATTAGACCCACGGGCCAGCAACCACTGAGCCTGTGCTCTAGAGCCCAGCAGCCTCCACGACCGAGCCCCTGTGTCGCAGTCACTGAAGGCCACGTGCTCTGGACCCTGTGCGCTGCAACGGGAGAAACCACTGCGATGAGCAGCCTGCTCTCTCCAGCTAGAGAGTGACCTCCACTCACCACAGCTACGCAGCGATGAAGACCCAGCATGGCCAAAATGAACGAGTCGGTAACAGTTAAAAACGGAGCAGGCTTCACATTCCGAGAGTCTGCAAACTCCAAAGGCCAAGTCTTTCTTTTCTTAGAACTCTCAGTAGTAAATAAAGAGGGAGATTTGGCAGCATAGTCCGCTCTCTAGGATCATTCTACCGCCCTGTAAACGACTCTTGCTCTGTTTTCTTATTCCTATGATGAGAGTTACTCCCCTCCGGCTCTTTGGGCCTGAAGTATGTCAAACCCTCAGTTGACATCGTTCTCGGGCAAGTAAACACCTTTGGTACTCAGCCAAGGGTTAATCATCTTTTCTTGTTTTCAAAATTAGTTTTCCCCTTGAAATAGTATTTCTCTCTCCATGTGTCCAGCTGTCAGTACAAGCGATTTGGGAACTAGAACATTCAAGGAGTCTTAACTTGGGAGAAAGAGAAACGGAGTCACGCAAAAATAGAGTGGATGCTGCGTTTGAGTCAGTGAGACATGCTGAGAGCGGATGGGTTTCTGGGAAGTGTTCCCTTTGGTCAGAAAAGGTGCTTTGATCTCTGACCAGGATGATACTATTAATATCTAGAGCAATTCTGTATAGTTGAGAATGAACTCTTTTTGATAAAATGAGGATAACACTAGTAATATATTAGAGCTTGTTACTGAGATCAAATAAGCTCATGTGAAGGGAAAAGTGGATAAATTTTAACTCTAAGTGTCTGGTTTAATCTGTTGTAAAAATTCTGACAGGGTCCGTGCCTGCATCCCCCAGAGGGGGCCTGGGAAAGAGGACAGAGCTAAGCCAGGCTTGGGAGGAGTGAGGGGCCCAGGGGTGCTCAGGGTCAGACGCAGAGATCCGCGTCTCCCAGGCCCTGGGGACCTGCAGGATGGAAGCCGCCTCCCGACGCCCTGCAGAAGTCAGGCGTCTGAGGGCCCTGCAGGCCCCGCAGGGACCCAACTGCCTCCCAGGCTCACCCTTGTTCAGGGTGGATCAGAAATCAGGAGTCGGTGAACACCTGTGTGCTGGTTTGTGTTTGTGAATTTCTTGCATCACGTTCCAGGGCAATGCTTTGGGCCGGGCCCCACCTCATCATGGCAGGATGCTCACGAGCCCGGTGGTGGCAGGGCAGGGGCACCTCGAGCAGAAGAGACAGAGCCAAATGAAGAGCTGAGACGGGATGAAACCCTTGCCGAAGCCTCCAGACCCTCCGCAGGGCCTGGAGGAGCCTGGCCCCTGTCTGGAGACCCCAGCCTTCTGCCCGAGCTCCCACCCTGCTGCGCTGCGTCCACAGCCACTGAAAGCAAGCACTGTCCCATTCTCCTCCGTGCCCTGCTTTTCTCCAGACCCCACCCCAGTCCCCCATAATTCCCACCCGCCACAGGTCCTGGTTTCTGGGTCCTTCTCAGCTGTTGCCCAGTAAGCTTGGCACCAGGAGCCTGAGCTGGCGCCTGTGTGTGGTCATCCCTGCAGGGAGGAAAGCCCGTGTCGATACCGGCCTGAATGTGGGTGTGCTCTCCTCTCAGGGTCCTGTGCCTGTGCCGGGGGTGGGGGGACAGGGCTGAGCAATCAATGGGGGGAGTCCTGTGGGGTGCAGCATCCCTAGCCCAGCTCTCTTCTGGGGTGGGGGTTTGGGGTGGAGCTCAGGAGCCGACCCTTCTCCTGGGATGAGCAGGGGTGGTGGGATTAGTAGGACCGGAGAAGCTGAGGGCCCGTCCTTCCTCAGGCCTGGTCTTCTGTCTGCATTAACCAGCCCACAGCTGCAGCTCTTACCACATGGTTTCCCCTGATGCCTTAACCTCTGAACCCTGACCTGAGCCTGAGCCAGCCCCGCTGAGCCCAGACCTGCCCCAGGCTGCCACCTGGCAGTCTGTCTGTCTATCTGGGTAATGCCTGCCTGCTCCCGGAGTCCCAGCTGTCACGCCTCCCTGCTGTGGTCTGAGGGTTCATGTCCCTCACAAAATCGCGCTGGGATCCTAACCCTCAGAAGGGATTATGTGAGTAGGTGGGCCTTGGGGAGGTGCTGAGATCCTGAGAGTGGCACTGCCATCCGCAGGATCAGGGTCCTTCTAAACAAGGCTGTGGAGAGCTCCCGAGCTCCGTCCACCCTGCCAGGACCCAGTGAGAAGGCGCCAGCCTCAAGCCAGGCAGTGGGCCCTTGGCCGACCACGCTGAGGCCTTAGATCTTGGACTCTCCTGCTTCCGGAACGGTGAGAAGTAAATCCACGGTATGTTTAATCCACCCAGCCTGCAGCGTTTTGTCACAGCAGCCCAAGTGGGTTGAGGCCCCCACCCCACCCCACCGAGGTCAGAGCTTCCTCAGCCTCTTCACTGCCCCCACGCCTGTCCACTTCTGACCCTGGGGCCCTGCAGTGGGCTTGCTCCGAACACCAGGGTTGTGCTGACCACTGGCCCCCTGCCTCCCCTCCTGCATCTTGCGCCCCCTGTGATTCAGGACAAGACATACCCAGAGCCTCGGAGCTGCTGCGGCTCTCAGAGTCCCCGTGGGCGGAGTGGCTGTTGCTAAGTGACTCCGCGGGGCCAGTGGCTGCCCTCAGTTAGTCTGAGAGTCAGTATTCCAATTCATTTTATTGCAAAAGCAAATGTTACAATTCAGACTTCTTTTCATATGCAAAAATAATTTTATATCTTTATCACATAATCACTGTTAATTGATTCTATTTTATAAATGGAACAGTTACTTTGTACAAAAAAGTCAGGAAATATTCTAAAATGATATCAATTTGAATATTACTCATAAATGGTACAAATTAAACCATTAAAGTTCATATTTTACAAATGTTAAGTGACATGGCCTATGAACAGTTTTTTTTTTTTAATCTTAAGGTTTGTACTGTCTAATTTTTTTTTTTTAATGAGTAGATAAAAAGGGACTTGTTTGGCCTTGGTTCAAAATAACACAGATGGTGAAGAAAGCTTGGTGGTGGGTGAGGTTCTTTTGATTGAAAGCAGTAAAAACTTTTTATGATCTCTGAAGAACAAAGGACATGTTGGGAATGATTCTGTGGCTCAACACCCTGGGGCTGGCAGGATCCTTGGGCCCCGGAAGAAAGGGGAGCAGGGCTGAGACCTCCTGCAGCCCGGGGTGGTGACCCTTGGCTCTAAGGGGTCACGGTCTCCACAGACTCAGCAAGATCTCAGAGCACGTGCGGCTCCGCTCCCGAGAGGAGAAGGAGGAGCTACATGCAGAAGGCGAAGGGCAGGTGTCCTGGGCAGCGAAGCCGACATGTGACTACGGCAGATATTTCAGTGATGGGGAAAAGCAACCCGATTCCAGGCACGCAGACTCAGACACGTCATCAATTTCAGATAAGCGGTCAATAACTGGTTAGGATTTAGTGGATGAAGCATTCTTTTGCAGATTTATAACATAATGATGTTATGTTTGAAATATTTGTATTCTAAGCATATTTGTATGCCTAAGCATAACCATAAAACCATTTGAGGTGGTGCATTTTTCCCAGCTTTTTGATAATTTTCTGAGATTGGAGTCACATCTCCTTAAATTATTACCAAGATAATCTAGCATTTTGTAAGAGTGGAGAAAAAATTACCAAAAATAAAATTCACATTTTGTAAGAGTGAAAGAAAAATTACCAAAAAAAAAAAAAAAAATTCATCACGATACAAGCTGGGAGATAAATTTTGTGGAAATGTACCTAAAAAGATTCTCTGAGTACATTTTTCTTATATTTGAATATTCATTGTGTTCAATCGATGGGAACTTGCCTCCCACATGGATTTGATTAAGGGGAATTTTTTATGTACTCATATCTGTTTCTGTGTCTGTCTATTGGTCTACCTATCCATCTCCCCACCACCTACCTACCAGCCTCTCTGACTTCCAGGCTGGCTACCTTTTGGACCTGAGGCGCCTACAGACACCTGACATGTATATCCCCACTATGGAGTCAGTTCCGATCCAGCTGCGTATGAGAAGGCCCTTAATGCAGGGGAGCAAGGGGGCTCTGTGGACACTGGCAGGAAGCCTGTGGCCAGAGCTCAGGTAGGGGACAGCCAGGCTGTGACGGATGAGGAGGACTTGGTCACACAAAGCAGAGAAGGGCAAGCGTGATGCAGGTACCAGCTGAGGCTCCGTGTGCGCAGAGACCGCAAGGAGTGGGGATAAGACAGTTTTCAAAGACAAGACCTTGTCATTTCCCTCAAGAGCCCCAACTGCTCTGATGGGTAGGTCCCAACGAGCACAGAAACTTGCCAAGCAGAAGGATCTCCAGAAACCTTTGTTTTTAAAGAGTCGGAGCCTGGAACCCAGGGGCAGGAGGGGGTGGAGGGGAAGATGAAGGCAGGGGATGCTGAGGGCCTTCTGCAGAAGGAGGGGTGCCTGCCTGTCCTGCACCTCCCCTGGAAGAGCCTAACAGGGTGACTTGGTCGAGCAACGCGCGGGAACAAGCCGGCGGGCATAAGCGGCACCCCTGGTCCCTCGCCGGGTGCAGCCTGAGCTCGTGCCTTTATAACTCACTGCAGCTCTTTGCGGCTGTGGGACTGTGTAGAGAGCTGCTCTCTTCAGTTAAAAATCAACTTTACGTGGTACTTTTATTCTCAAAAGTCTTTTTTCTAAGTGGAGACCTGCTCATCCTAAAAACAAAAAAATGATGAGTATCTTGGTTTTTCGTTTGTGGTTTTAATCAGAAAAACTGTATCAAGATTCCTATTACTGGTCCAGCCCACTGTTCTCATGAACAACAAAAGCTCCATGGCTGTTTCACTCCAGACTCTATACATGCAGGTTCTTTTGTTTTGAGGATTTTTCTGCAGTGGTCTGATTTTAGTGAAAGTCGCTCAGTCGCGTCTGACTCTTTGTGACCCCACGCACTATACCTTCCGTGGAATCTCCAGACCAGAATACTGGAGTGGGTAGCCTTTCCCTCCTCCAGGGGATCTTCCCAACAGAGGGATCAAACCCAGGTCTCCTGCACTGCGGCGGACACTTCACCAGCCGCGCCCTCAGGGAAGCCACTGAAACAAGGNACTGGACTGGGTGTCCTATCCCTTCTTCAGCAGATCTTCCTGACCCAGGAATTGAACTGGGGTCTCCTGCATTGCAGGCAGACTCTTTACTAATTAGAAAGACTTATTTTATCCTATAAAAAACAACAGACAAAATTAAGAAAGTTAGAAGTGACAATGGAGAGAAGTTGTTTTAAATGTGCAAATCAAAGAGAATTCTAAGCTTTGGTGCAACTTTTCATATTTGTTATAACTATATAATACCCAAATACAAAATGCAAAATAAATGATTAAGTGTAAAAATGGATGACTTTGGCTCAGATCATAAACTCTTATTGCAAAATACAGACTGAAATTGAAGAATGTAGGGGAAGAAAAAAAAACAAAAAAACAAAAACACTAGGCCATTCAGGCATGACCTAAATCAAATCCCTTACAATTATACACTGGAAGTGACAAATAGATTCAAGGGATTAGATCTGATAGAGTGCCTGAAGAGATGTGTATAAGAGACAGAGTCTGTTGTTCCATGTCCAGTTCTAACTGTTGCTTCCTGACCTGCATACAGATTTCTCAAGAGGCAGGTCAGGTGGTCTGGTATTCCCATCTCTTTCAGAATTTTCCACAGTTTATTGTGAGCCACACAGTCAAAGGCTTTGGCATAGTCAATAAAGCAGAAGTAGATGTTTTTCTGGAACTCTCTTGCCTTTTCCATGATCCAGCGGATGTTGGCAATTTGATCTCTGGTTCCTCTGCCTTTTCTAAAACCAGCTTGAACATCAGGAAGTTCACGGTTCACGTATTGCTGAAGCCTGGCTTGGAGAATTTTGAGCATTACTTTATTAGCATGTGAGACTCAGCTATAGACATTAAAAATGCTTTACCCTCTGCCTTAATATAAATGGCGCCCAGGAATTGCTAACTCGGTAATAACTCACATGGATGCCACAACGCAATAGGTATGTACACAGATGGGTATCTTCAGCAAAGAGGAAGCATTGAACAAATAGGCCGTCATGGGCACTCTGTAAGTTCAGCCTGGGGCGAGGACTCTGAAGCTGTGAACATTCATAGGAGGAATTCCTCCACTAGGAATCCCCGCTCCGACTGAGGGTAAGCATAGCTCCCATTGCTAATAAACAGGTTAAAAAGCTCTTCTTTCATTTTAATTCTGCCTCTTCCAACCACAAAACAATACTGTTGTTTCATTCGATGCTGAATCTGTAACCCTGTGAGGCTCAGGTTGGCCTCAGCCCATGGAGTCGGCAGTGCCCACAACACCACACCTAGGGAGGCTCAGCAAGGAGTCTTACTTCCAGCGCAGAGCTGAGCTTGACACCTTGGAGCAAAGGGAAATTTCCAGCAGGGAGTGAGGAAGCGAAGCACCTGCCCTGGACTGGGGAGTCGGGCCCGGGGTCCCGGGTGGTCGGGACGGCGTCTGCGGGCCAGGTGAGGGGCGCGGCCACGCTCTGCCCCTGCTGACGGCCGTCCACCATCTCGACGTTCTGGAATGCTCTTCCTACCCCTGTGCACGCAGGGGCCAATCCGCATGCAGGGTGCCAGCGCCCTGGGCAGGGAGGTGCCCCCGCCTGTGCCCCTGCAGTGGCCTGGGAGCTGGGGGCTCCCCGATGCAGGGCCCCCACAGGCTGGGCTTCGTGGTGGGGAAGGATGGAGCCCCAGACCGTGTCCCTTCACAGGGCTGGTGTGGAGCTGCCTCTCCAGGCAACGGGGCCTCGGTCCTGAGTTGTGAGGGGCTTCCCTCCACCCAGAGCACAGGAGGTCTGGCTGTGCTTCCCTCCAGGGCAGGGAGCCCGGGTTGGGGGAGGTGCTGGCTGCCCCCGCACGCCCGGAATCCTGTGTGCCTGTCATCTCCGCCTGGGGGTGGGGGCAGGCAGTGGGTGTTGTCTGCACAGTGAGCTGGCAGTGAGGCTGGGCGTCAGCTACACCCAGGTGTAGAATCCCGGGGTCCCCCATCCCAAGCTCTCTTCAGGGCCCTGGCAGATTCCACAGCGTGAGCCTGTGCTGGGCCCGCATACCTGCCTTGGTTGGCCGGACAGGCAAACCCATCACAGCTGGAATGTTTCCCCAAAGAGACACTTCGTTGAAACTGATCTGAGAGTCAAGGGCAACAAATTTGAGAGCCTTGGGTAAGGAGGGCATATTGGAGGTATCAACGGGTTTCTCCTTTGGCATTTTAAGGGTAGTAAGCTGTAAAATGGTGATTTCCGTGAGAGTGTTTCAGAGAGGCATCCTGGCAGGGCTCCCAGAATGTGCCCCCCGCCCACACCCGCCCTGCAGGACGGCGGGGGTTCTGTGCTGGCGGGGCAAAGGCGCAGCCCTGGGCCATCACAGGGGCCGGCCTGGCGCCCGCAGTCCTGTGGGCTTTCTGCACAGGCCTCTTTACGGGGAGCTGGGGCTGGAGGCGGCCGGGACGCCAACTCCAGTATCTCCCCTGCTCACCTCCTGCCTGCCACCTGCCTGATTCCAGGAGCCGTTCAAGGTCCTGGGCGGCAGGAAGCACACATTTAGGACTGCCCCTCTGCAGCCCCCGAGCCCCCGGGTCACGAGCTTGCACTGGGGCTTTGTAAGAGGAGCCCCACGTGTCTTGCTTCCAGGACACTACGCCCTACATCCACGGCCTCTACACAATAACCCCCAGCCCTTGTTCTTACTCTGAAGTGTCCTGGTCTGAACATCAGGGGATCGACCACCCCTCAGATGACAAACAATTCTGCAGGTGAGTCTGTACTGATCAGAAATCAGCATTTCGAGACTCGAGGGGAGACCCTGCTGGCTTTCCCCACTTTGGGGTCCTGCTCCCTGAAGACCCAGCATTGCAGAGACCACATGCGCTCCTCAACCATGGCCCTCAGTTTGTTTTCAGCCCCTGCATGCTTTTAGATGGGGGTCACATCAGGTTTGTGGGAGGGCGCCGGCCAGGACCGAGTGGGGCCGCAGGGTGCCCGAGCCCGAGTCCCGCCCTGTGGGTCCCTTGGGGGCCAGCCCCCCAGCACTGCCCTGGGAGGAGCGGCTTCTTTGGGGCTTCCCCCAAGGAGGTGCACCCATGGCATGTGGCCTATGGCAGGTGCCCCGTGATCTCCCTGTAAATCCATGAACAGTTTGCTCATCCTGCAATTTTGTGTAAATATTATGCTGGCCTCTCTGCCACTGGCTTTGTTTTGGAGATGTAGCCGTCTCGACATCTGTGGCTCCGGGTTGCTTATTTAAATGCTATGTTGTCGTGCATTATATAAATCTGTGTGGATTTATCCGCATATTTTCTTATTCATGAAAATTCAACGACTCTCAGTATTTCACATCACAGCATGCATTCTGGCACTTGTCTCCGTGTGTGTATGTGGGAGAGTTTCTTTCTAGGGGATCTGTTTAGAAATGCAACCCGGGATGGGAGTGCGGGGAGGTGGGCCTCAGTTTTCTCAGTTTCTCTACAACGCGGCGGAGCTGTGCTCTCCTCCCACAGCTGCCTCATCTGACGGCTTCTCACTTCAGGGCAGGTTTCCCCGGGCACCTGGGGCTCAGAAACGTCCTGCATGCTTCTGGCTCTTCCTGATTCCTTTCTGTAAGTTACCTGTTTGTCTATTGGGTTCTGCTTTTTATCTTATTGATTTGTTGACCTTTCACTCATTTATCTTGACACTGATTACATGCATCACAAATGCCTTCTCTGTCTACATCGTGGGTTTCCGTGTTTACAGCAGCCTCTTTTGTTGAAAATATAAAACTTTAATGTCACCGTGTTTATCAGTCTTGTCTTCCATGTTTTTCGTTTTTCCATCTCATTTAAGAAGTTTTTGTCTCCCCCAGAGTCAAGGAGGTGCTCCTAAAAGCTCTTCTAAAGCCTTTAAACGCGNTGCCTTCTCTGTCTACATCGTGGGTTTCCGTGTTTACAGCAGCCTCTTTTGTTGAAAATATAAAACTTTAATGTCACCGTGTTTATCAGTCTTGTCTTCCATGTTTTTCGTTTTTCCATCTCATTTAAGAAGTTTTTGTCTCCCCCAGAGTCAAGGAGGTGCTCCTAAAAGCTCTTCTAAAGCCTTTAAACGCGCGCACACACACACAGACATGCACACACACATGCACGCATGCACACACACGTGCACACACGTGCACACGTGTGCACGCACACATGTGCACACATGCAGGGCACACATGCGTGCACACGTGTGCACGCATACACACGCACACACGTGCAGACACGTACGCACACATACGCACGCACACAGATACACACGTGCACATGCATGCACATGCACACACATGCACACACGCACATACACGTGCACACACATGCGTGCACACACTCACACACATGCACACGCACACACACGTGCACATGCACGCACATACACGTGCACACACACATACGCACACACGCACGCACACACACACACACAAACCGTTTTTACATCTCTGTTTCTGTTCTATTTCTGATACTTAAAAGTGTATTAGAACTGTTTTTGAGCCTTGCTGCCTCTTTTCCTGAGATGGGTCTGAGATGGTGTATGGTCCAGGTCTGGCAAATGAGAAGCAGAAATCTACTACTGATCAGTATCTTTTAACATACAGCCTTAAGTTTTGAAATCCCTTAAGCCTGACAAGATGCAGCCAGCCCACAGGGAGTTACCGAATCCCCTTCCCAGCCGCCTCCAGCGGTGGTGTCTTGCATAATCAAGGCGTCTTTTCAAAAGCGGGAAATCGGCGTCATAACCTTTCGGGTGACTCTAATTCAGTCCTTGCTGGGACTTGTCAGTTTTTTGCGGGCTGTCTCTTGTTTGGTGTATAGTCCTGTGGAAACTTACCACAGACACGGATTCAAGTTGCCATCAGCACCACGGGCTGATCTAGCACCACACAGGGCTCCCTCCCGCCCCCTCAGCAGTCAGGGGTTGTGACTTTCTTCGTGCTAACCCCTGGCCACCTTGTTCTGTGTCCATCACTGTAACTCTGCCACATCTAGAATTTCATAAAGATGGAGTCGAACAGCGTGGAACATTTGAGCCTGGATCCTGGTGGCTCAGCTGGTAAAGAATCCACCTGCAATGCCGGAGACCTGGGCTTGGTCCCTGGGTTGGGAAGAGCCCCTGGAGGAGGGAAAGGCGGCCCGCTCCAGTACCCCAGCCGGGAGAGCTCCGTGCACTGTAGTCAGTGGGGTCGCAGAGAGTCAGACACAATGGAGTGGCTCACTCTCACTTTGTCGCTCAGCATGACGCCTCTGAGCTCTGTCCAGCCCCTGTGTGCCTGCCACTGGGGGGGCAGAATGTCGCCCTGCAAACCGACCACAGTTGACTTATTCATTCACTTCTTGAAGAACATTTGGGCTCGTTCCAATGAAGGAAAATTACAAGTTGAATTAACTAGTAATGAGCATTTGCAAACACACGTTTGTAGGAACAAAAATTTTCCTTTTGCCATAAATGCCTAGGAGTGTGCTTGCTGGGTCATAAAGTAATATCTGTTTAACATCATGGGTACATTCTGCCATTTTTCAGAAGGGATATGCCATTTTGTGTTCCACCAGCAAGGTATGAGGATTCCTGTTGCTCCGTATCCTTGTCTGCACTTGCTATTGTCAGCAGCTTTACTTTATCCATCTTAATAAGGGGGCATAATTTTTCAGCCAGAGCTAATTTGAATACTATTCATGGCTAATGATAGTAAATATATTTTTGTGTGCTTATTGTGACCTGGTTCTCTAAAGAAAAGACAGCTCTGAATCTTTGCTCGAGTGTCTGTTCAAATATTTTGCCAACTTTCTAATTAGATGGTTTGATTTCTTATCACTCCATATAGAGAATTAGTAATATATTCCAGATACAAGTCTTTTTTAGATATGTAGTTTGAAAATATTTTCTCTTGGTCTGTGGCTTATTCTTTCATTCTTTTAACATGATTTTCATAGAGCAAACTGTTTTAATTTTGATGAAGATCAGTTTATCATGTTTTTTAATGGGTTATGCCTTTGGTGTCATGCCTAGTAAATCTTTGCCTCAGAACCGGTCAAGAAGACAGTCTCTTATACTTTCTTCTAAAATTTTTGGAATTTTCTATTTTCTGTTCAGATCTGTCATCCATTTTGAGTTTATATTTGTGAAAGGGATGAGGTGTTGACTGCTTGTCGGAAAGATTTACCTCACTGATATATTATGGAACTATCACTGGATGGCCCTGTATCACCTCCGTTTCTTTGCTAGTCTTGGATATTATTTTGAAGACATGATGGCAGGAGCTGTGGCAGCTATTTGGGTGTCATGAAGTTAAATGATTTGAGATGAGCAGTAACATGACCAGACTGGTAGAGTATCGCAACAGAAGAAGTCGCCAGGGCAAACCTGGGGCCTGGCCCCTGCAGCCGGCCTTTCAGTAAGTGGCCTTGGGATTTGGGACATTGTTTGGGCTTTTCATTCATTGGTTTAGTGTGCCCTAACAGATGCTCCATCCTGGTCAATGACGTGCTTGGTATAGATGGATTATTCATCCCCTTTCTGTCAGAAGTCCATATCCTTAAGCCCAACAGAGAATGGAGGAAGCTTCTCTTAAAGCTGTCCCAACAAAGCCCAGCTGAGAAGGCAATCGGCCCGGCCTGGGCTGTGGAAGCCCGAGGTGGTCTCGCTTTGCCTGGTCAAGGGTGAACGCGTGAAGAATGGGGTTTCCACCCAACACGGGATGCAGACATGACACAGAGGGCTGTGTGCCGACCCAGAGGGGACAGTGTCCCTGCCGGACGGCAGTGACCCAGCAAACGGTCAGGGCCAAAGGACGGCTATGAGTCTTCGCTCAAGTGTCTGTTCAAATATTTTGCAGACTTTCTCATGAGATGGTTTGATTTCTTACCACGTAGTTTGGAGAACTCTTAATATAGTCCAGAGACAATTCTTTTTAGATAGGTAGTTTGAACCCATGGCTGATTCATGTCAATGTATGGCAAAAACCACTACAATATTATAAAGTACTTAACCTTCAATTAAAATAAATAAATTAATTTACAAAAAAAAAAAAAGAAAATGTTTTATCTAGGCATAGCTGAATTGCCCTGTGTCCAGCTGGGCTCTGTAGTCAGGTTTCAGCTTTGATTTCCTCACCCACCCTTCTGGGGACCAGGACTGCAGCCAACCCTGGGTCACTTTGGTGTCCCACCAGCTACAGAACCCATCAAACAGTGGAGGCTTCCCGGAGGCACTCCTGCGGGAATCCCCACCTACATCTTTTATGAGCACATTTATCACGGCTTTTGAAAGCATCCAGTATGAGTGTTGTCTGTGAATCAGGCTGCAGCTCCAGAGTTCGCGGCGTGGTTAATTGTGGCTAACAGGAAAATGGGGGACATATGCCAGTATTTATGCAGATGGCAAGGCTGCCCAGGGCCTGTGCCCAGGGGACATCCGCTCAGCATGGCCGTCTTCCAGAGACTCAGGCCCTGCCTTCACAGGGCAACTTAGATTACTTTGCAGATTGGATGGAAATAAATTTTGAATATTAATGCTAATGGTGTCAAAGGTTCATAATCAGACTCCACGGGCCTAATTTTAGACCCAGCGGTGTGTCTGGGGGAGAGCAGGCTGAGAGTCTCCACAGCCACTGAGATGGTGGGAGAGGGGCTGAAACTCAGCTGCTCACCATTCTGGCATCAGAGAAACTTAGTATGAGCGCTGAGAAGTGAGCATCTCAGAAGCTTAAGTGCAGGTTAAGAAATCCCCCAAACATCCAGACTTTATAAAATCAGCTACTGGCCCAGGTCTGGTCCCCTAGAAGCAATGCTGGAGATGAGGGTGTGTGTTCCACTGACAAGTTATGGGCATGGCCCTGGGGATGGGGGTAAGGAAAGAGGGAAGCAAGGATGGGTTTTGGCTGCAGACTGGCTTCATTCTGAACTGTGGACTCTCTCAGAAGAGCATGGAAACATTCAGGGCCCTGGCAGCCTCTCTCGTATCAGGAAAGAGATGGAAAGAAACTGTCTTGCTACTCCCACCATCATCCAGCTCTTCATCCTCCCGATGGTGACTTCATGCAGAGGTGCTGGGTGATGCGTACAGCCCTGTGAAGGGGCCTCCGCCTCTGCCCTTGAAGAAGCTTGGAGGACACTCGGGCTCTGGACAGACAGCAGCAGAGCGGGGGGCAGGGGCTGTGGGCCACAGTAGCAGCACCGCACGTGCCCTGAGGGGGCCCAGCCTCGGGGTTTAGGCCAGTCTGGGGACCGCTGAGGCTCCCGCCTGGTGGCCCTGCTGCTCTCGTTCCAGGAAAGCCTCGCTCGTGGACCAGGCCTCATCTCCAGCGCCCTGGAGCCCCGGTGGGTCTCTCAGCCCTTCCCCGAGTGGCTCCAGGAAGCCGCCTCGGGTGTGCCTGCTGGGTGAGTGACTGGGACTGTATTTGCCTCAGCTGATCTAACCCGTGGGGAGCTACTGAGGAGCACTGATTAGGGACGTAATCTGAGCGATGCTTTAGTGAGACCACCCGAGCAGGAGAGATGGAGGTGCCTGGAGGCGGGACTGCAGTCCGGGCTGTCGGCTTTGACAGTTGTTCTGATGACGGTGAGGGCCGCTCAGCAGTGGGCGGTGGGGTGCGGAGCAGTGCCTGGGTGGGTGAAGGGTCCGAGGGGGCTGAGTCTTGCCTTGATGGGGCAGGAGGCATCCACGGGGTCCTGGACCCACAGCCTGCCTGGAAGCACAGGACTGGAGGTCCAGAAGCAAAGATGGGGGGTGGGGGCAGGCACACAAGTCCAGGCTCCCGCAGCACTGCCTCTCGCCCTTCATGATGGATTCGGGCAGAAGGGGAGGTGGGCTGGGTCCCACCATAACGGACTTGGCCCTGGAGAGGGTCCGGGCCCCCTGCCTAGCCCCTGTGCCCACTCTGCTGTGAGTCTCAGAGCTGACTGAGTGAAGGAACAGCTTCTCCTCCCTGAGAAAGGGCGCCTGGTGTTTAGAAGGACCATCACTCTGCGTTTCTGCTTCCTGGGAGCCGGGGCGGCAGCACTCAGAGCAGGCTTCCTGTCCTGAGTCCTCTGTGCTGCCCCAGGAGCCACGTGGAGCAAGGCTAGGCGGCCAGGGGGCCCCGGAGTCTGCAGGGGGCTTGTCGTAGCTGGTCTCTGTGTCCAAGGTCATCTGTCGGGCACGCTTGCCTTAGTCCTGGCAGGTGGTCAGGAGCCTTGCCGGACACCTGCTTGCCTTCCGCAGGACCTGGGCCCCTGGGGCCACACTCCAGCAGGAAGATGCTGATGCTCTAGGCACTCGGGGGTCCTCCTGTTATTGGACGACCAGGCAGCTGCTCAGGGTTGAGTGCTCGTCCTGCGTGTCCCCAGGGGTTTGTGAGCATGGGTGAGGGACAGGCCAGAGTGGCCGGCATGTGTGCCTGCCTGGTCATCCCCAGGAGCTGCCCCAGGTTCCCCAGGGCAGTGAGGCACAGCGGGGGGCTCAGGCCTCCCCATCTCTGTCCCCTCACACCCCCCGTCTCTCCCCCTGCCCCCTCCCTCTCTCTGCTCCTCTCTTGCCATCACCATGGCAACACGACAGCTGTGTTCATCTCTCCCCATCGCTCTGCCAGAGCACTTGGGTGGGTGCAGCTGAACTTCTGATCACTGATCTCAAATATCGCACTAATTAAAGCCACAGGAAAAGAAGCCGCAGGTCAGGAGAAGGGAAAGAAGCATGTGCGCAGCCCACGGTGAGCCAGGCCCGCTGCTGGCGCCCTGACCCGCTGCTGGCGCCCTGACCCGCGATGTCCTTGGATCCACACCAGTAACCAGGTTCCAGAGAAGCTTCTTGCACAGACCCCCAACCCCCTGGATGCTGCATCTGCCCCTCCCCCAGGCGAGTAAGGACCCCCACGGAGCCAAGGGGGAACCAGTCTGAGTCCAGGTCAGGCCGGGGCACCAGAGTGCGGAAGGCAGGCGGATTCTCCCACTGCCTGGTGAGGCTGAGGCTCCTCCCAGAGCAGAGCATGCTACTTCCCGCTGCTGGCGCCCTGACCCGCGATGTCCTTGGATCCACACCAGTAACCAGGTTCCAGAGAAGCTTCTTGCGCAGACCCCCAACCCCCTGGATGCTGCATCTGCCCCTCCCCCAGGCGAGTAAGGACCCCCACGGAGCCAAGGGGGAACCAGTCTGAGTCCAGGTCAGGCCGGGGCACCGGAGTGCGGAAGGCAGGCGGATTCTCCCACTGCCTGGTGAGGCTGAGGCTCCTCCCAGAGCAGAGCATGCTACTGGCCTGTGTGGACCTCCGTGCCAGGGGAGGGACCCTTTCATCATTCCTTTGGCTTCTCCTTAGAGGGATGATGGAGGAGGAGGGGGAGGAGAAGAGGGAGGTGAGGTTGGGGGAGGGGAATGGGAGGAGGGCGCAGGGGAGAAGAAGAGAGCAAGGGGGAAGTTTTTGTTTGATTTTTCCACCTTAAGCATCTTGGCCTTGTGTCCTGGGGGTACAGCTTGTAAATGAGAACTTTCTCCACTAGAAAAATACTACAAAACAACTACTAAATTAAGGAGCAGGTACCATTCACCCCTCAATGTGTGACTAGAGACACAGAGCAAGCTTTCCATGCTGTGAAACAAGCACATCTCTGGAGCCTGCTCTGGGCTCTGAGTGAGCAGGTTCACTCTGGAGGGAAACAGTGATGGAAAAGATGGGGTTCCTGGCGCCTCCCCCGCCTTCATGGCATCTAAATCCTGGCACCAGGATGGGATTTATTCATGAAATACACATTGAACCAGTGATCTGAGAATGCTGCACGGAGGCACTTGGATTTGCTGTGACATTTTTCGCCTCTTCACTTTTTCCATACAAAGCACCCCATCAGTCACAGATTAGTTCCATGGTGACTAGAACCCAAATAAATCTGTGGCTTTTTTCTTCCTTCCTTTAAGGCCCATCTCAGCCTGGTTACACATATGGAAGAAATAGGTTTTACTCTAGAAGCCTCAAAGCATACATCAATTTTCGGGGAAGGCTTTTTCCAGGGGGCTGTGCAGAGAAACTACATCCTGTAACACACAGCAGTTTCTGCCCAATACCCTCCGTCACCCTCCCCATGGTGCCCCCAAAGCCCCTTTCACAGGAAACTTGCCTCTAAATCCCCCATCCCCTCCCTTGTTTCACCCCCTGCTACAGCCCCCTTCCCGGCCACCCTCATGGACGCTTAAGACAAGAGTTTGGCTCCTGTCAGCCAAGTAGAGCTTTCTTCTGGGTCTGAGGATCTCGCTGGGGGAGGACAGAGTCTAGGAGCTCAGGGACCACTCTGCCGGCCGTCGCACCTGGAGAGAGCGGCGCTGGCCAGGTGAGCCTCCAGGGTGTCCCTGTGGATGGAGACTGTGTGCCCAGCCCCCAGAAGCTTCATCAGCCCAGCCAGGGGCAGAGGGCCACGCCGAGGGGGCTGTCACTGAGTCCTGGACGCCAAGACTGAGCATCCCCAGGCCCTCCTGCCTTTCCATATGGAGCGCTCAGGTTTTTGGATGAGCTGGGGGAGACTGGTGGCGGGCCAGTGGTGCAGCGCCATGAGGGGAGGGGAGGATGCGGATGGTGGAGGGAAGCAGGTGTGGGAACAAGGGCGGGCGGGAAGTGGCCGTGTGGGCTGGGGGTCCACCGTGGTCAGGGAGGGGCAGCGATGCTGGGGCGCCATCTGAAAGGGGCAGGGCAGGTCCCGCTGCGGGCGACCCGCCCCACATCCTCAGCATGCTGCCTGTGGATGGTGGTGCTGGCCTTGCCCTTGAAAGGAACAGAGAGAGGAGGGGAGTCTGTATCAGTTCATCAACCAGGATGTTTCATCAATGCCCCCCAGCAGATGGACGCGAGGTCTACACTTTATGGTGTATCCGGCACCTCACCCGGAGGCTTAGCCCTGTGTTCTCCAAAGGGAAAGCCCCGCTGGGCTTGGGGCAGTGAGGGCTCGGGGAGGACAGGGCTGGCTGAGTGCCTGTCCTGAGGCAGGGGGTCTGCACACAGATGCATCTTTGTCTCAGCAGAGTCTCCTTCATCCCACAGTCGGCCCTGAGATCCCGCTACAGGACAGATACTTCCCTAGGTGGTGGGACGAGGTTGTGGAGAAAGCTGATCACATCCTTGACACAGTTACATGGTTCCACTTCATTGGCAGGAAGAGAGCATTGGGGGGGCTCCCCAGTAACACTGCTGTGGGCTTCACAGACCTGGAGCCCCTCATCTGATGGGTAATAAATAGCTCGGCTGGTGCCAGGGGCAGGGTGGGCACAGGCACAGGATGGAACTCCTGACAGCGAGGCCAGTGAGAATCGATGACTTGCCCAGAGACCCCACGGCCACGTGGGGAGGAAGCGGCCAGTGCTGGGGAGGGACTGCCTCCTGCCTCCTCCGTGTCTGCCTTCCTCCCTGCGGGGCTCCATCCCAGGAAGGTGCCCCCACGGCATCTGAGACCCAGAGGAGGCCCAAGGGCAGTCTGTTCCTAAAAGGGGAGGGGACAGATGGGAGAGCGTCTGCCCTGAACAGCAGGACGTAGGCGCCCAGTGAAGGGTCACCCACTCAACAGGAATGGAGCCCACAGCTCACCCAGCAGAGCAAATACCGCCTCGACGGGTGAGGTGATGCAGGGTGAATGTGGGGTGGAGCCCACAGCTTGCCCAGCACAGCAAACACACTGCCTCAATGGGCGAGGTGATGGAGGGTGGGTGTGGGGTGGAGCCCACAGCTTGCCCAGCACAGCAAACACACCGTATCAATGGGCGAAGTGATGGAGGGTGGATGTGGGGTGGAGCCCACAGCTTGCCCAGCACAGCAAACACACCACATCAATGGGCGAGGTGCTGGAGGGTGGGTGTGGGGCTCAGGGACTCCTTAAACACGCGTGTCCAGTCTCTCTGCTCGTGTCCAGCTCTGTGCGACCCCATGGACTGTAGCCCATCAGGCTCCTCTGCCCATGGGATTTCCCAGGCAAGAATGCTGGCGTGGGTTGCTATTTCCTTCTCTGGGGGAGCTTTCTGATCCAGGGATTAAACCTGCATCTCTCACATCTTCTACATTGGCAGATGGGTTCTTTATCACTAGCGCCACCTTAAAAATAAAGTCTATTAATTTAGGAAACTTTGAACAAATGAAAAACTGACCGAATGTATTTAAGAACATTGAGAGTCTGTTTCTGATCCAAGAAGAAAGGAAAGAAGGAAGGAAAGAAAGTTCCTACTCAGTAAGGGCGCAGGAAGAGACTTGTATTCTAGAGGGAGGGCACCCTCGCAGTACAGATAGAGGTAAATAGTACAGATGAAAATATAATATATAGATACACACATATATTATGTATGTCTAAAATTTATTTTGATATGGGTTATAAAAGGGACCATAAGTAGAGAAAGGCTATAAATTTCAGAGAATAAACCAAACAGAAAATAAATGGAGTAAGGAAAAATGGACTATAAAACCTAAGTTAATATGATTTTGGTAAATAAACAATATTTTGTCCTGGGTACTAAAATAGTTTATAGATTTTGACCAAGTAATCTCACTTCTAGGACAATATTTAATCCAGATTATTTAAAAGTGAAAATGAATTTTTCCCAAATGTCCAGCCAAAAAGAAAACAGTTAAGTAAATTATTCGACATTGTTGGAAAGGAAAATTATAGTTGTTGAAATTATGTTTTACAGGTTTTGATAACAAGTTTATTATCGTAGTAAGTGAAAAATATATTTTAAAACAAGGCATTTCAATGTGACCTCAAATCTATGGAAAACTAAACAATCGGAGGCCCAGGGTCAGGGGAGCCTGCAGGTTTGAGCTCAGGACAGAAATGGGCTCTGGGGGCCCCACGGAACCTCCCGAGCTCCTTCCCAGCCTGCTTGTCTCGTCCCAAAGCCCAGGGAGGGGCCCTGCCAGGTGGTCACATGTTCACGCATTTTTAGTGAAGTGTGTAAATCTCTGCCACTCTCCGTATGTGGTGGTATTGGGTCAGATGTCGGTGTTTCCAGGGTCCGGCTACGGAAGAGCTAAGTTTCATGAGACATATTTGCCGGGTTAGAGTCAGCTTCTGTCCGGGCATAGCGGTGGCTTCAAGGCAGACCATCCTGATCACCATGCTGGCTTCTCAGATGTGGGGACGTCAAGACACAGGGTTAGTCTTCTAGGATGTGTGAACAAGCACGTGGGCCCCACACTGGAAGGATGCAGTTAACGAAGGAGGGAAAAGGTTGGAAATCTCTCGAGCCAGAAGCTGGTCTGGGAGACGTTTCCTCAACCATCACATGGGTAAACTCTAAGAAGAGAACCAAGTCCTCTTAAAAGGGAAGTTTGCCTTCTGAGGTTAAGCTCAGTGGCCAAGCACATATAATTAAAAACATGCCGTAGGAACTTCCTCGCACTGGGGCAGTGGTTAGGAATCTGCCTTGCAGTACAGGGGACTTGGGTTCAATCCCTGGTCCAGGAGGATTCCACGTGCTGCTGGGCAACGAAGCCGCTGCCCTGAGGCTGTGAGCCCGCACACGGCGCAGCAAAAGCCCCAAGCGCTGCAGCTGAGTCAGGACACGGTCAGATAAGTGAGTGAAGCAGTCAAGTTTAAAAGTGCCATATGCAAACATGTCCTAGATGCATGTCTTCTCTCTGGATGGATGGATACAGGGCTAGACTGAATTCTCTCAGGATACATACTCTACATCAAATAGTTTCAATCTAAACAATTACGTGTATAGCAGATACATGTGTATATGTATATATTGGAGGAGGAAATGGAAACCCACTCCAGTCTTCTTGCCTGAAAAATTCCATGGACAGAGGAGGCTGGCGGGCTACAGACCATGGGTGGCAGAGTGACTGAGCGCATATGTAGAAAGTACATCTAATTATTTTGACGGAAATCCCATGGAGTATAATTTATCCAGATTCCTATTCTATGTGGCGCATGGTCAGCAGCACTGCCTAAATCCCCGTCACCATCCCCGTGTCCTGCTCTCACATGCTCACATAAACCCACCGGGAAACACTTGCGTTCTCCGCTCAAACGGTGCGAGAGGTTTACATCAAAGAAGGCAACTCGCACCTCATGAATCCATCAATGATAAACTGGCGAACAAGCCTTGACACCCCAGGGCCTGCGTGAGGTCAGTGGCTGCCCAGGACATTCAAATGCCCTGAGTTGTCAGGGTTTATACACGAGAGAAATCAAATGAGATTGTTTCAAGTTTGACCACAGTCTTCAATGTACATGACATTTCCAGGATGTTGGGAAGCTGATAGAAATTGTCTAAACTATCAATTGAAAAGAAAAGAGAGAGAGAGAAAAAAGTTTGATCTACCATGCTAAAGAAAAGTGACTCATTTGTTTATTCTATGTAGAAAATATTTTGCAAAATCATGTTAAGTGAAGAATCATTGAAGAGTCCACAGATAAAAATGTAGTAAAAATCAAAAGGATTATATGAATGTCAGGCAGCTAATACGTGATTTGGGTGGAGGGGGATTTATGAGGCTTTTGGCCTTGATCACTATTTACAGATTTTGTAATTTGTGATTTATCTGGTCGTTATACATATGCTTTTTGTATCTAACTTACATTTGCCATTTCATTGTCTTCCTCAAAGATTTTTCTTTTCTGTCCCATCAGCAGTGCCTAGTAGGTGATGGAACAGTCAGGAAAAGACACCTCTCTTCCTAGGGAGTTAAACGAGAGGACATGTGACTTGGATAAAGTGAGCTGTTGTTGGTCCAGACCAGGTGGACAGACATGAAGATGGGAAGGAAATGTTGGAAGAGAAAGCAGAAGGACCTGGAACTGCTCGCCCAGATGAGGTCCAGGAGGGGAGCTGGGAGCCAGGACCTGAGATCAGAACAATGTGAGCCAGGGCACAGGCTTGGCCCGGGTCTCAGTGATGCCAGGCTCCATGGTGAATCTGGGTGTCGGGGGGCTCGTGCGTAGAGGTGATGGTACTGGAGGTAGGACCAGGGGTTAGGATGGCTTGTTCACAAGACCTAGGTCAGCTTGGATGCAAGTCGGAATTATGGCCAAGAAGGACACCATTGTCCCAAAGCCAAGGTCTTCTGGGAGACCAGGAGGAAGTCAGCTGACAGAAAAGGAGGCGGAAAGCTTTGCTCAAGGGGACAGAGACTTAAAAGAAAACAGTGTTTCGATGCTCTTGTCTCATGAGGAAAGATGGCATGTCACCTGGAGGTGAAGTGGACACTCTCCTCCTCTGAACCTACAGCAGCAGTAAGGATCCCAGGAGAAGCTTAGTGTTCAAGTCACATCCTCCCCACCCCGTTCCAGTCTCAGCCATAGCAGCAGTGGACAGCGGGCACCGTGTGAACGGCTGGAAGGCTGACTGCTCAGACCACCCCCTGAGCTCCGCGAGCACTGGGGGAGCCTAGAGTCAGGGCTGCAGAGGACGGAGGCCTCCTCGGACAGCTCATCCTGAAAGTGAAAGCCCAGCAGCTGGCTGTTTACACACACACAGGGGCCAGCTCTTCTAGATGTGACCCTTTCTTGAGGAAAGATCAAAATTCAAACATCCGCCCCTTGCTGTGGCCACGGCGATGATGCTGGAGATTCTGCCCATCGACATATAACGAAGCCTGCATAGCCATTCTCACGGCTCCCTGCCTTCATTTGCTCAAAAGGAAAGATACATCCCCTCTTCACAGGGAGGCAGGAAGTCTCCACACTAAAGGGTAAACTCCCTTCTCTGAGACTTCACTTTGCATCTGCTGTCCTGGAAAGAACTGCCTCTTCGCTCAGTGAACGGATGAAGGGTTTCCGCCCACCCACTCCCACCGTGCAGGGGGTGTGAAACCCCTGTAGCGTCACAAATGGGCTAATGAGCCCGCTCTGCCTGCAGGCTGCGCCCCACAGAGTTCATCTGCGGTGCTGTCAGAGGCGGGGCACCCTTCAGCGGCCCGCGGGGGCAGGGGGCTGATGACTGAGGACAAGCACAGTAGTTCTCGACTACTCATCCCCTGTGCCATTACTCATCCCCCGTGAGGGGATGACTCTGAAGGGGCGCCTGTGTGTGCGTCCCTGCACCATCTGGGTGCCCGGTCCCCCTCTCCACGCCCTTCCACTGTTTCTCCTCTAAAGCCTCTCTTGCTCGGATTCTCTAAAGAAACATAGAAACACTCCAGCAGGATGCAGCGAAGCTCTGTGCAGTGAGGCGAGCTACAGACGCACTTTTCAACAGTTTTCTGACAACCTCGTCAAAAAAAATGAAACGGGCAAAACGGATTTCAGTAGTATTTTATGTAACTCCGATGTCACAGACACTCCTGCTAAAACGTGTCGTCGCTGTTCAGTCGCTCAGTCGTGTCCAGCTCCTCGTGACCCCGTGGACTGCAGCACGCCAGGCTTCCCTGTCCTCCACTATTACTCGAGCTTGCTTAAACTCATGTCCATTGACTCAGTGATGCCATCCATCCATCTCATCCTCTGTCGTCCCCTTCTCCTCCTGCCCTCAATCTTTCCCAAGCATCAGGATCTTTTCCAATGAGTCAGCCCTTCACATCATGTGGCCAAAGTATTGGAGCTTCAGCTTCAGTATCAGTCCTTCCAATGAATGTTCAGGATTGATTTCCTTTGGGATTGACTCGTTTGGTCTCTTTACAATCCAAGAGATTCTCAAAAGTCTTCTCCCGCCCCACAGTCCCAAAACATCAGTTCTTCAGTGCTCAGCTTTCTTTGTGGTCCAACTTTCACATCCATGCATGACTTCTGGAGAAATCATAGCTTTGACTATGTTCCTTTGTCAGCAAAGTGATGTCTCTGCCTTTTAATATGCTGCTTTTAATTTCCTGCCTGCTGTTACACTCAGCAGTGATTTTGGAGCCCAAGAAAATAAAATCCGTCACTGCTCCCACGTTTTCCGCTTCTATATGCCATGAATGGATGGGACCAGATGCCACGATCAAAGAACATGTAATCAACATCATAATTATTAATGAAACGCTTCTCATATTTTCCGTATGAAGTCTTTGAACTCCAACACGCGCTTCAAACCTGCAGCATGTCTGAGTCTTGCTCAGCCCCAGCGCAAGGGCTTGGTAGCCTCACAGCCTCAGCATACTCATCACAGCCCTCTGCTTAAGAACCTCCCCGACTTGCTGTTGTCCTCTGTGGCTTGTAGAGTCGACCACCGGGTTAAACCCTGCTACAGCTCCTCGCGGTGACCTTGGGAAAGTTGCTTCGCATCTCTGGTTTCCTGTAAAAATACCACGGCCCCAGTGTGTAGCCCATGGTCCTGCTGCACCGCGGCCCTCATCTCGCAGGAAGCGCTGAGTCTGGCTCCCCAAGCCCGTTGCGGGGCTGCGGGGCTGATCCGACCACGGCTCTTCCACACTTTTCTTGTTTGCCCATTCCCGTCCTGGTGGCTCAGAGGTTAAAGCATCTGCCTGCAATGAAGGAGACCTGGCTTCAATCCCTGGGTCAGGAAGATCCCCTGGAGAAGGAAATGGCAACCCACTCCAGTATTCTTGCCTGGAGGATCCCATGGACAGAGGAGCCCGGTGGGCTACAGTCCACAGGGTTGCAAAGAGTCGGACGTGACTGAGTGACTTCACCTTCACTTTCAGCTAACCTTAAAAGAATCTAATTACGGGAATGAGATCACTAGGCCATTTAACCTAACTCCTGACTGATGAGACACTGAACACAGACCATGCTTTGCTTAACCTGTTGATTCTTTTTCTAGATTGAAAGAAGTAAGAATGAAGAATTAATAAAGCTTTTATCAGCAATGATCTTTAACTGCTTATTAATAAAATAGTAAGTACTAATTTTCTATTTTTCAAGAATGAGTTGCCATCCACCATGGGGGCTCTACTGATAGCACTGACCACACAAAAAGCTGAAGACAGGAATCTCTGAAAAGCATCAGCTACTACCTCAACATTTATTTTCAGAAGGCTGCCCCCAAATAAAGATTTTATACTTTCAGCTGCACACTGTATTTTTATATGATTCCATGTGGTACGACTTTTTATCTGAATCAAATAACTGTTCTTCTAAGTTAATTTATATTACACAAGGACTTCCCTTGTGGGTCAATTGGTAAGGAATCTGCTTGCAATGCAAGAGACCTGGGTTCGATTCCTCGGTAGGGAAGATCCCGTGGAGAAGGAAATGGCAACCCACTCCAGTGTTCTTGCCTGGAGAATCCCAGGGACGGGGGAGCCTGGAGGGCTGCACAGTCTAGGAGGTGGCCAAGCGTCGGACACGACTGAGTGTCTAACACACCCACGTTATACACAATTCTGAGCATAAAGAGAAGCATATACCAAAAACAAAGGGAAGGCTCTATGGACTGATCTGTAAACAAACCAAACATGAGTAGAGAATTAAGTTGTTAAAAGAGACTAGCTGTCCACCCAGCAGTCCCCTTAGCAATCCTGTAGGCAGACCGTGTGGGCAAGACAACCTCTGAAGACAGACCGTGAGAGGTCAGCAAGTCTGTGCAGAAATGACGTGGAATTCTACTTCCTGATGATTTGCTGAGGTTCTTTCTCCTCCTTTGCTTTAAAAGCTGTCCTCGTGGCCGAGCAGAATCTTGGGAGCTGGTTTGGGACACAAGCCTGCCTTCTCCCCAGGCTTGTCAGCACCCTGAATGAAGCTACCTTTCCCTTCCACCAACGCTTGCCTCTCGAGTATTGGCTTTCTGAGCAGGGTCAACAAAAAAATAGTCACAACCTAACAGTTGAAAGTTGTTTTTTTCAGTGGTGATTTTTAGGACTTCGAGCTTGGGAAAGAGCTCTCCCCTGAAAGAACTATTCTGAGGAAGTGGGGGGAGGAGCCAGGTTATGTACAAGTTTTCAGCAAAGGGCAGGTAATCTTAACATCAAAAGATGATTGTGAATTAAAGAAAAACTGATAACCAAGTTAAGGAATTTAGTGCTTTTCTATGCCTGGGGACATCCGAGAATCTGGGTTCTCTGAAATCACCTCCCTTCATAGGCCTCTCCGCTCTCTGGGGCCGGCATCCTGTGTTTGCCACATCCTGAGTTCCTCAGTGCTCACGGTAGGGAGTGGCTGCAGCCTAAAGTTGCCTGATCGCAGGCGCAGGTATCCCTCTCCTTTCTCAGTTCCCTTAGAGCTCACTGGTTCATATGGAGAGCCAGAACCGCTGATGACTGTGCCACACTTGTTCACTGACATGGTGGGGAATAGCCTATTTCTAAGCAACTAGCAGCCCAACCTCAACCTGAGTTTGGCAGCAGTTTGTGGGTGTGTCTGGGGGTCGGGACTCCAGAATAGACCTCATCTGTTCCCCCTCAGGCCCCTAAACATCATCACACCCTCCATGACTGACGCCCTGACACCCTTCCCCCACCTGCTCTCACACCCCAGCAAGCCGGTCCTCTCCCCTCCTGCCACACCCCTCTCTCCTGACCTTCTTCTCAGCCTAGTGAATTCCCACAATTTCTCTTCTCATTGAGGATTTCACTGAATCCTCCTAAAACCAGGTTCCCTTGCTGAGCATCTGATTAACCTCTCTATCCAAAACTATTCCCTTTCCTGTCCTGCTCCTGTTCCCCTAAGGATTGAGGAGTACAAAGGAAAGGGGGGGGTTAAGCAGATCCCTGTGGGTTTCCTGGGGACAAGGCCCCTCCTTGTCACTGCTTTCTGTTTGTAGAAAAGGCTCTGGTCTCCCTGGGTAACAAAGAGCAGACTAGAGCAGTTACGAAACTACAGAAGTTTGAGGGTGCAGGTGCAAAGGAAAAGCAGTTAAGCCGGAACAGTAAGGACGGCAGCTCAGCAATAAAACAGCCCGAGTCTTCCTGGAGGGGTTCACGTGGCAACCCGACACATGACTTCTGAGCAGTACTGCCCACCCTCCTTGCTTGACACCTGCCGTAAACGCTGAACTTCCTGTCCCACAACCCCATGTCAGGTTTGGGAAGGATTGCCAAGTTCTATTAACATATGTTTCAGAGTCTGGCGGATTCCGTGTTACAAATTAAGAATCACTGAATGAAGGATGTGCATAGGACTTGGAATAATGGTGCTTATATTTATAATTTGGGAAGAATGTTCTTGACTCAGCCTCTCAGTCATCATGAAGCACAGGAATCCAAGCAGCTGCAACGCTGGAGACAGACAGTCGCTGGTGTGTGCGGTCAGTGCAGACCCCACATGGCACAGCCCCCGGCAAGCCTGCCTTCACCACAGATGCCAGCTGCTAGCCCACCAGGTCTTCTGTGCTGCCAGCCAACTGGCTACACACCTGAGGTTTCATGGTCCTCTCAGTTTCAATAATTCACTAGAATGACTCAGAAAACTCCAGAAAGCCTTACACTTATGATTCAGTTTTATTATAGAGGAAACAAATCAGAACCAGCCACATGAAGAGACTGCAGGAGAGGGACTCGATTTTCCTCTACCCTTCCAGGTTCTGGCTGGTCTAGTGATTAAACTGGCATGAGACAGGTTAACAGGAGAAAAATCAAGCGAAAGTTTAACAGCATTTAAACATGGGAGAGACCCAGGAAGACTAGGTAAGGCCTCAAAATGGACAAAGCTCTCACATTAAATACCATCTTCAGACAAAACAAAAGGAGATTTTGAGGGTAGTATTTGGGGCTTCAAATAGGGGATGAAGGCAATTGATGTGGAGACCAAAAAAAAAAACAAAAAAAGTTTCTGTGTCCTGTTGTCTCTCCAAGGCCCAGTAGACATTTGTTTATCAGACTTTTGCATTTCCAGGAGTTCTCTAGTTAGCATAAGCTCAGATGTGGCCTCTGCACCCACCATGAATAACAAAGACGTCTACTCCTATCAGTCAGGAAACCCAAAGGGTTTAGAAGCTCCCGCCCAGCACCTGGGGATAAGAGCTAGATGCATTATTTACTATGCGTGTCAGTTATTCAAAATGCACTGGAAATGAAGCTCTTGTTCACTGCCATCTCTAGTAAATCAAGAATTATTATTATCTCAGTTCTCTCTAAAATTATGAAATAAACGTTTTACAAGGACACACACATTTCACGTGCATTCAGAGAACGTTCCCCACGTGTCCGGGCGGACAGAGCTCCCATAAGATGAGAGAGGACGAGAATGTTCCACAAGGTGAGAGAGGGCGAGAATGTTGCACCAGTTTAGTAGATGGAAATAAGGAGGGCGGGGATTCACACATGCAGTTGTTGAAAACACAAAACAATCATTACGATATAAAAATGCTGGCAATGGAAAGAGAATTTTGAGCCTAAGGATAATTTTTTCAAGTTGTCTAAATTGATATCCAGTGACTAAGCATTGCTTCACAGGTAAACAAAGTGGTATTTTTCCCATAAATTAATAAGATAAGATGTGGTCCCTATTACTATTTTTGTTTCACTGTGACCATATCACAAGAAAGGCAAAGCAAAAAGACTTTGTACCGGAAAACTGCAGTTTTTTCCCCCAGAATTACTGCAGTTTAGAGTCTTGATTTTCTGTTAAAGTGGAAAGTTGCATTTTAAAAAAAAACAACTCTCCATTACTTAGAGGCTTCCTGGCAAGGGAGGAAACTTCAGACTTATGACCTTGATGATTTAATTAACCTGTGAAGTGTCTAAGTGCCTCCAGGATCTCGTTTATTTTTATCCTAAGGCCTCTATCAAACCACTTTCAGCATGAAACTAGTTTCTGGGACACAACCCTTCTCGATTTACAACTTTTGCTTTTGAGAGAAAATAAGTAAATCACTTTCCTGAAGTTCTTCTGGACTTGAGTTCCACTTTAAAGGAAGTTTTCCGTGCTGTGTGAATATCTTTCAAAAAAAGAAACCAAGAGTTCTGCACCTAAGGTGTACTGGGGTGCGTACACCTCATGTGGAATTTTTATAAACTGCAATGTCAAATAATCTCATTAATGTGTGTCTTCATTTCTAAGCATGGGGTGTATCTGGGCAGGGTGGTTGCAGGAAGGGGGACCCCTTCCAGGGCCCGAGAGTGTGCGCCTGTCCAACACGCAGACAGGAATTGTCCAAGGAGACACGGAGCTGACCGCGCATGAGGCTTTATAGGGAAGGGGCGCCCGGGTGGACAGCAGGAGGCCAAGGGAGCCCAGGAGGTGCGCTCCCCACGTGGCTCACTGTCCTGAGCTTCGTGGCCACGGGGTTAGCTTCTGGGTTATCTCTGCTCAGTCCTCTTGCTTGGACCACAGTTGGTCTGGATCCCCGCGTGAAGGGCTCTGGGAGGTGGGCAGGGCACGTGAGGGGCTGGTGTCTGCTCCCCTCTTGGCCCCTCCCCAGTCCCCCCAGGCTGTTTCTGGGGGCAGCGCCGCACTCCTTATCTGGACCTGCTGTCGTGTGGCAGCATGGCAAGCGGTCGTCGCTGGGCGTGGCCCGGGCAGGTGGTTTCGGCCAACGGTTCCCTAAGAATCGGGTAGAACACCAGTGATCACTGCAGTGTTACAGCCTCTATTAAGCTTTACCTCCAGCCAGGAGAATTCAAACAAGACAAAACTGTTTTGCTATTATTGATGGTTTTCTTCCACACTTCTTTTAAAATAACTGAGATCAGGAAAGACAGACAGGCACCGCAAAGAGGAAGTGAGCGTGGGATTTACTTTTGTCTCTGAGCGGAGCGGCGGTCAAAGGGCACGGAGCTTCTCCCCTGTGTCTAGTGGGAGTCAAAGGGCTCGGAGCTGCTCGTCGCGTGCGTCTGTAGTGCAGTCGTGTCTGACTCTTTGCTGCTTCATGAACTGTAATCCACCAGGCTCCATGGAGTTCTCCGGGCAAGAATACAGGAGCGGGCTGCCATTCCCTTCTCCAGGGGATCTTCCTGATCCGGGGATTGAAGCTGGGTCTCCTGCGTTGCAGGCAGATTCTTTACTGTCTGAGCCTCCAGGGAAGCTGGCTGACACACTGAGCGGTGGTTTGTTTCCACACATCTGCCTAAGGACGTCCAAGAAGATGGACCGTTTCAGAGGAGAACTGCTCTTTTGTGAAAATCTTGTAATTTAAGCAAAGCTCACATTGGGCCCAAAGCAAAAACTTGCCTTGGAACACGCTGCAAGGCTGCTCAGCTTCTGACCAGTGGAAGAAGCCACGGAAAAGTGGGGAGCCGTGGGAAGCCCGGTCCTGGGAGAAGCCAGGCTTGCGGCTTCGAGCGGGGAGGGGAGAGAAGCAGCTTCTCTGGAGTGGTGCCGCCCTTTCCACAGCGGCTGGGGTTTCACGTGACGCCCCCAGGCAGGCGTGCCCTCCTCACACGCCCAGGTGGCCCCACTGGCAGCTGCTTTCCACTGTGTCCACTTGTTACCAAACACAAGTTCAGGTGCCAAGAGGCACGGTGAGGCCAGACTGAAATGGCAGAGTCTGGAGCAGAGAAAGGTTTACTGCAGGGCCAGGCACGGGCAATGGGTGGCTCATGCTTCAAAAGCCCTCATTCCCTGATGGCTCGGGAGGAGGGAAGTGTTTTCAGGCAGCGTTTGGGGTGAGGGCTGGAGGGCTGTGTGACTTTCCTGGCCCTTCAGCGGCAAAGCCACAGGGACCTGGTACAGGGATCTTGTCCTCAGCCTGGACGTACCTTCCAGGTGAGGGGGCCTCAGTTCCTGCAGAAGAGCTCAAAGAGCCCCTTACGCGCATCCCTCGATGAAGAACCAGGACCCCGCGTTGATCACTTCACGACTGTTTCCTCACTGTTCCTCCTTGTCTCTGCACCCCATCCCCTCCCTGAATAGCAGCTATTTGAAGCTGCCCTTTGGAACCCAGGGAAGGCCTGGGAGGCTGCATGAAGCCTGTTCCCTACAAATAAGAAACGAGGGATGCGGAAAGGATTTGTACCCGGAGGGTGCTGCCGGCTTCACGCTCTGCCGTCACAGGATCCGTGTGCAGCCTATCCTTGTCTTCCAGCCCCTGCTTCTTTTTAAAACTTCAAAGGGTGAACCATATCTTTGAAATTGTGGAAAGTTTTCCTTCCTGCAGTAAGTCTGACTGTAATACAAGTCTTAGTATTCAGGACACAGGGAGGACACCTCCCGCGTCTGGTCAGGGAAGGCCTGGGAGGCTGCATGAAGCCTGTTCCCTACAAATAAGAAACGAGGGATGCGGAAAGGATTTGTACCCGGAGGGTGCTGCCGGCTTCACGCTCTGCCGTCACAGGATCCGTGTGCAGCCTATCCTTGTCTTCCAGCCCCTGCTTCTTTTTAAAACTTCAAAGGGTGAACCATATCTTTGAAATTGTGGAAAGTTTTCCTTCCTGCAGTAAGTCTGACTGTAATACAAGTCTTAGTATTCAGGACACAGGGAGGACACCTCCCGTGTCTGGAACCCATCTGGCTGGGCTGCTTTCGAGTCAGAAGACGCTCCACACGCCCTCCTGCCTCCTCGCCTTCCCAATCAGGCTGCTCTCAAACACCATCAATAATCTGGAAAGCGTCTGGTCTACAACCACGGGATTTATCAGATTCATGAGAGACAGGCTTGAATTACTGCCTTTCAAGAGATTTTTGTCAAGAAGTGGAAGTAGAACATAAGACTTTTCTGCACAGAAATCCTTGTGCCATTCAGAGTCTGCTCTCAGGCGCTGACTTGAGCTTTGCACGCACGCTTGGCCCTGCAGGAGGCTGAGAGGGGCTGGCCTGGGGACGGACAAGGACAAGGCTCGGTCCGCTCAGCAAGTTCTGCTGACACACGGGAAGGTAAGCAATGTGATTACAGTTGTCAGCACGTTGAGTGCGGCTGAAGGTTTCTGTGGAAGAGAGGCTTATCTTGCTTCAGGAACATCAGGGCTGCCCCTCCTGGACCTCTGCAGACAAAAGTCCGGAAGAAAAGAGTTCTCTTTGAGAAGGAATCTGGGGCTTCTCCTGGCAAGACGGAGAGGATGAACGCCTCCGTGTGCATCTCGCTGAGTCTGCTGCGACCCGGATGCGTGCGTGCTCCTGACGCAGGCAGACTGCACCCATGCAGGGGGTGTGGATGGTGAGCCATGCTGCAGGCGTCCAGGTCGCCTCGGCTTTGTGCATCTAGGCTTGGGATGAAAGAAGCTGGTGGGGGAGCCTAGATGTCCCCCGACATGGCTGCAGTGAGGCCCCTGGCACCCCACCAGGGTGGTGTCAGAGCCAAGCAGGAAGGCAGTCTTTCCTCTCCTGGGGCTGTACGAGGAACTGCCCTTTCCCCTCCCGGGCATGTTGTCAGTGGAGACACGATGCTTTGAATTTAGAGCAANGGCCCCTGGCACCCCACCAGGGTGGTGTCAGAGCCAAGCAGGAAGGCAGCCTTTCCTCTCCTGGGGCTGTACAAGGAACTGCCCTTTCCCTTCCCGGGCATGTTGTCAGTGGAGACACGATGCTTTGAGTTTAGAGCAAGTTCACGCCCCAAGGCCCAGGAGTCTTGATTAAAAGTGTCACTCAGCCCCTGCTGCCCCATGCCCCCAATCCCTTGCCTAGTGAGGTTGCTCAAGTCCCCGAGACATTGATTGACATCAGTCCTGCTTTGAAAATGACTGGCTGTGAAATATCAAAGCTAGAGAGCTTCCCTCTGGGTGACAGTGTTCCAGCCAGGGCCTCTCCTGGGAGGGAGGCGTCTCTCCAAGTTTTGCACAGGGGCCTCCAGACCCAAAGACCACCGCCCACCCCACCCCACCACCCTCCGTCTGGCAGAGCTCTGATAGCTCCCCGTGCTGCCTGTGGACGTGAAAAGGCATCTGCGGTTCCGATCTTGGGACGAAGTTCCAGGAGGCCTCGTTTGTTTCCTGGGCTCCCAAGACCAGTGTCGGCTGTCCCAGCAGTGACGTTTCAGGTGACAAAACACTCTCCCACGTGCCCCCTGAGTTCATCTTGCTGGGACTCCATCCATTCTGCACTGGCAGAGACTCCCACGGTTGGCCATCCCTCCCCTGATCCGTCCCATCCTTCGGGGGTCGCCTCAGGCAGCCTCCCTCTGCCCAGGGGCTGGGGTGGGTGTCCTTGGAGAAGCAGGGCCTCTTCTCCTCTTCTGAAGGCATCCCGCACCTGGGGAGAGCCCAAGGCAAACCCAACAGAGGGCCAGAGTGTGGGTACCCAAGGGGGTGGGGTGTAGATCGGGGCCCCCCCTCCCCTCCTGACCTGTCCTCAGAAGATTCCAGGAACTCCATGAAATTAAAAGAGGCTTACTCCTTAGAAGAAAAGTTATGACCAACCTAGACAGTATATTCAAAAGCAGAGACATTACTTTGCCAACTAAGGTCCGTCTAGTCAAGGCTATGGTTTTTCCTGTGGTCATGTATGGATGTGAAAGTTGGACTGTGAAGAAGGCTGAGCAGTGAAGAATTGATGCTTTTGAACTGTGATGTTGCAGAAGACTCTTGAGAGTCCCTTGGACTGCAAGGAGATCCAACCAATCCATTCTGAAGGAGATCAACCCTGGGATTTCTTTGGAAGGAATGATGCTAAAGCTGAAACTCCAGTACTTTGGCCACCTCAAGAGAAGAGTTGACTCATTGGAGAAGACTCTGATGCTGGGAGGGATTGGGGGCAGGAGGAGAAGGGGACGACCGAGGATGAGATGGCTGGATGGCATCATGGACTCAATGGACGTGAATCTGAGTGAACTCCAGGAGATGATGATGAACAGGGAGGCCTGGTGTGCTGCGATTCATGGGGTTGCAAAGAGTCGGACACGACTGAGCGACTGAACTGAACTGAGCCCAGAGGAGAGGATTTCCATTGTAACTCTGTGGTTTGAAAACTCAAGCTGCCTAGCTCAGCTGTTAGTGGCAGATTCAGCTCTTTATGAAAAGGACTCTGGTTTTGTCATTACGATCATTTTTAGAAGGTGATGCACACATGTAAGAAAGTATAAAGAAAAGGCATATTTTAAAGAAATATATTTTAAAGACCTGTAATGCTATAACCCAAGGGTAAGCACTGTTAAATTCATCTGCATGTTCTGCTGGGCTTATGCACACAGTTTACATAATTGAAATTATACTGCATGTGCAATTTTATATCCTGATTTTTTCCCACTTCATATTGTGCAGTAAAAGTTTTTACTTGTCGTTGGCAATTTTCAAGAAGCATTTTCATGATAGTATATTTATCTGTTGTGTGATCTCAGTTCAGTTCAGTCACTCAGTTGTGTCCGACTCTTTGCAACCCCATGGACTGCAGCACGCTAGGTTTCCCCGACCATTGCCAACTTCCAGAGCTTACTTAAACTCATGTCCAGTGAGTTGATGATGCCATCCAACCATCTCATCCTCTGTCGTCCCCTTCTCCTCCTGCCTTCAATCTTTCCCAGCAACAGGGTCTTTTCCAATGAGTCAGTTCTTCACATCAGGTGGCCAAAGTGTTGGAGTTTCAGCTTCAGTATCAGTCCTTTCAGTGAATATTCAGAACTGATTTCCTTTAGGATGGACTGGTTGGATCTCCTTGCAGTCCAAGGGACTCTCAAGAGTCTTCTCCAACACCACAGTTCAAGAGCATCAATTCTTCAGCGCTCAGCTTTCTTCACAGTCCAACTCTCACATCCATACATGACCACTGGAAAAACCATAGCCTTGACTAGACGGACCTTTGTTGGCAAAGTAATGTCTCTGCTTTTGAATATGCTATCTAGGTTGGTCATAACTTTTCTTCCAAGGAGTAANGTCCCCTTCTCCTCCTGCCCCCAATCCCTCCCAGCATCAGAGTCTTTTCCAATGAGTCAACTCTTCGCATGAGGTGGCCAAAGTACTGGAGTTTCAGCTTTAGCATCATTCCTTCCAAAGAAATCCCAGGGTTGATCTCCTTCAGAATGGACTGGTTGGATATCCTTGCAGTCCAAGGGACTCTCAAGAGTCTTCCCCAACACCACAGTTGGAAAGCATCAATTCTTCGGCGCTCAGCCTTCTTCACAGTCCAACTCTCACATCCATACATGACCACTGGAAAAACCATAGCCTTGACTAGACGGACCTAAGTTGACAAAGTAATGTCTCTGCTTTTGAATATACTATCTAGGTTGGTCATAACTTTTCTTCCAAGGAGTAAGCATCTTTTAATTTCATGGCTGCAATCACCATCTGCAGTGATTTTGGTGCCCAAAAAAATAAAGTCTGACACTGTTTCCACTGTTAACCATGTTCAGATCTTATAGAAAGCTGTTTAAATCAGGTTCTGCCTAAATTCAAAGCTGAAGTTTTGCATGTACCAGGATAATAGAAAGGAATCAGTGATCAATATTCATCCAAATGGCAATTAATCGAGTATAGGTAAGCATCTTGCTACAGATTTGGTCTGAAAATGGTATGTAACAGCAGAAATCTAATAATGGGATCAGTAAAGGCAGACATTGATTATAGGTCCAGTGATTAGCTATAGAATATTTTAGGTAGACAGTCTTGTCACTGGTTTACCTGAAATGATACAATATGAAGAATCTATTCCATTTGTATTTGAGAGAAGAATACAATCAATACAGTTAAGAGGAATACATAGACTCAAAGAGATGAATGGCAAGCAATTAGGCTGTACATCTTACTAAGAGCTCATAATACCAGTGATTACAGTAACATCTGTACAGATAAGAAAGATCCCAACTGTCTAGGTTACTTTCTTCTTTCATAAGTTTATCAGTTCAGTTTAGTCGCTCAGTTGTGTCCAACTGTTTGAAACTCCATTGACTGCAGCACCCCAGGCCTCCCTGTCCTTCACCGACTCCTGGAGTTTACTCAAACTCATGTCCATTGAGTTGGTGATGCCATCCAACCATCTCATCCTCCGTTGTCCCCTTCTCCTCCTGCCTTCACTCTTTCCCAGCATCAGAGTCTTTTCCAATGAGTCAGTTCTTTGCATCAGGTGGCCAGAGTATTGGAGTTTCAGCTTCAGCATTAGTCCTTCCAGTGACTATTCAGGACTGATTTCCTTTAGGATGGACTGGTTGGATCTCCTTGCTCTCCAAAGGACAATCAAGAGTCTTCTCCAATACCACAGCTAAAAATCTTTGATTCTTCAGTGCTCAGCTTTCTTTATAGTCCAACTCTCACATCCATACATTACTATTGGAAAAAACATAGCTTAGCTTTGACTACATGAACTTCTGTTGGCAAAGTAAAGTCTCTGCTTTTTAATATGCTGTCTAGGTTGGTCATAATTTTTCTTCCAAGGAGCAAATGTCTTTTAATTTCATGGCTGCAGTCCCATCTGCAGTGATTTTGGGGCCCAGAAAAATAAAGTTTGTCATTGTTTCCACTGTTTCCACATCTGTTTCCCATGAAGTGATGGGACCAGATGCTGTGATCTTAGTTTTCTGAATGTTGAGTTTTAAACCAACTTTTTCACTGTCCTCTTTCACTTTCATCAAGAGGCTCTTTAGTTCTTCTTTGCTTTCTGCCATAAGGATGGTGTCATATGCATATCTGAAGTTATTGATATTTCTCCTGGCTATCTTTATTCCAGCTTGTGCTTCAACCAGTCCAGCATTTCTCATGATATATTCTGCATATAAGATAAATAAGCAGGGTGACAATATATAGCCTTGACGTACTCTCTTCCCGATTTGGAAGCAGTCTGTTGTTCCATGTCCAGTTCTAACTGTTACTTCCTGACCTGCTTACAGATTTCTCAGGAAGCAGGTCAGGTTGTCTGGCATTCCCATCTCTTGAAGAATTTTCCACAGTTTTTTTGACCCACACTGTCAAAGGCTTTGGTATAGTCAATAAAGCAGAGGTAGATGTTTTTCTGGAACTCTATTGCTTTTTTGATGATCCAAAAGATGTTGGCAATTTGATCTCTGATTCCTCTGCCTTTTCTAAATCCAGTTGAACATCTCAAAGTTCACAGTTCACATACTATTGAAGTCTGGCTTGGAGAATTTTGAGCATTACTTTGCTAGCATGTGAGATGAATGCAATTGTGCAGTAGTTTGAGCATTCTTTGGCATTGCCTTTCTTAGGGGTTGGAATGAAAACTGACCTTTTCCAGCCCTGTGGCCACTGCTGAGTTTTCCAAATTTTCTGGCATATTTAGTGCAGCACTTTCACAGCCTAATCTTTTAGGATTTGAAATAACTCAGCTGGAATTCCATCATCTCCAGTAGCTTTGTTCATAGTGATGCCTCCTGAGGCCCACTTGACTTCACATTCCAGGATGTCTGGCTCTAGGTGAGTGATCACACCATCATGATTATCTGGGTTGTAAAGATATTTTTTGTATAGTTCTTCTGTATATTCTTGCCACCTCCTCTTAATATCTTCTGCTTCTCTTAGGTTCATACCATTTTTGTCCTTTATTGTGCCCGTCTTTGCATGATAATTTCCCTTGGTATCTCTAGTTTTCTTGAAGAGATCTCTAGTCTTTCCCATTCTCTTTTCCTCTATTTCTTTGCATTGATCACTGAGGAAAGCTTTCTTATCTCTCCTTGCTAATCTTCGGAACTCTACATTCAAATGGGTATATCTTTCCTTTTCTCATTTGCCTTTTGCTTCTCTTCTATTCTCAACTATTTGTAACACCTCCTCAGACAACCCTTTTGCCTTTTTTTAATTTCTTTTTCTTGAGAATGGTCTTGATCACTGCCTCCTGTACATTGTCACGAAACTCCATTCATAGTTCTTCAGGCATTCTGTCTGTTGGGTCTACTTCCTTAAGGTTATAGGTGTTGCTTAATATAATGATTGTATTCAGGGTACCATGGAACATATGGGAGTTAAGGACAATCCAAGTAGAAAATTAGAAATTGATTGTTAGAGAAAAGGAGAGGTAATTGAATAGTTGATCCTTATATCCTGACTCAAGCTGATGTAGCATGTGATATTTAGGGGCAGACTTTCAAGGCTCTCCACTTACAATTTTAGGTTGTTGAGATTGGATGTGTGTCATCATCTCTCAGAATTGTTGTAGAAATAGCATCCAGATTGGGTATAAGATTATAGTGGAAAGAACATAGGCTTTGGAAAAAAAATATTCTAGTTTTACTGTTTTCTAGTTGTCCTTCTTTCTTTAAGGACTTTCTTTTTACAGATTGCCATTTTCCTTTTTCTGTGGTTACTGGAAAGACTAAGTGAGATAAGAGTTAATAATTACATATTATGTACTGCGGGCTAGGCACTGTGTGCACTGACTCAAATGTGTTATTTTGTTTATTCACATAACATACTTATACAGCAAGTCTTACTGTTACCATTTTAAAACAAATTAAGTAATTTACATTTTCCTACTCATTCAGTACTATAATGATGGTGAGTTGAAGAGCTTAGGCAGTCTTATTCTAACATTTAAACACTTTACTCTGAATTCCAATGTGTGCAAACTACTTACCATGATATTTGACACTCAGAAGTGTTATGAACAAATATTAAATCTCTTCTTCCCAGGAAACTCTAAAATACTGACTGTGGGACTTTTATTAATGATTAATCTGTCAGTTGGAAGATTTCACTAATATAATGGTCTAATTTTGATCCTAAAGCAAACTATNCTTTACTCTGAATTCCAATGTGTGCAAACTACTTACCATGATATTTGACACTCAGAAGTGTTATGAACAAATATTAAATCTCTTCTTCCCAGGAAACTCTAAAATACTGACTGTGGGACTTTTATTAATGATTAATCTGTCAGTTGGAAGATTTCACTAATATAATGGTCTAATTTTGATCCTAAAGCAAACTATTCTTTGTGGCTGGTATTGTTTCTCATCCAGGTATAGATGCTCAAACTTATAACAAAATTTAGGACCAGTCTTGGGTATGATGATACCATGATGAGGAATAATTGATGGAAGAAGGTGGAAACAATTCCTAAAATATATCTTATTTTAACAGAGAGTGCTATAGTCGGGTTCAAGGACTGGGGACAAAATTAAACACAGTAGGGGGTTTAGAAGAAAAACTGGTATATAAGAGATAAGACCATTAGTCTGGGAAGTGGGTCTCTGTGAGAAAAGTCAGTGACACTTGTTTTATTACCAGATGAAAGTAAAGTATATGGTTCTGGCTATGAGGTGAAAAGAACTACAAGGAAAAGTGATAACACCTGACATTCAGTAAAGTGGGAGTTCCAGAGGCTACTTGTTAGGAAATAATCTTGTAAATGAAAGACATAGGTTTAATTTGCATGTGTGTTCTGTCACTCACTTGTGTCTGACTCTTTGCGAGTCCATGGACTGTAGCCTGCCATGTTCCTCTGTCCATGGGATTATCCCAGCAAGAATACTGGAGCAGGTTACCATTTCCTGCTGCTGCTGCTGCTAAGTCACTTCAGTCGTGTCCGACTCTGTGTGACCCCNTGCATACATTTTAAAATCAGTTCACAAAATGATTCAGGGTTGACCAGTGATTATTCCACGAACAATTTTTCTTGAAAGTTTTAAAAGCTGACGTTCTGAGAGGAACACAGAAATCAGAGGGCTTCTTTGGCATCGTGTGTAAGCAACGGAAAATGGCACAGCGTTCGGCTTTCAGCTCCGCGGGACGAGGGCTGTGACTGTCCCCCAGCCTGCTGGCACCAGCTCCGGACGCTGGCTTTGCTGTCGTTGTTCAGCTGCTAGGTCGCGTCTGGCTCCCTGTGGCCCCTGGACTGCAGGACCCCAGGCTCCGCTGTGGTCCACGTCTCCTGAAGTTTGCTCACACTCGTGTCTGTAGAGTTGGTGCTGCCGTCCACCATCTCACCCGTCACCCCCTCTCCTCCTGCCTTCAGTCTTTCCCAGCATCAGGGTCTTTTCCAGTGAGTTTGCTCTTGGCATCAGGCGACCAAAGTATTGGAGCGTCAGGTCCAGCTGGTCAGGCGCAGACTACGTGCTTGACAACCACCTCTGAACGGGTAGGAAGCAGCATCCTGGTGGCCTTCAGCGCGCCGTTGACAGGACCCTCCCGTCTGCTGACTCAGCATCTCCACCAGCGAGAAGGGGCGGGGTGCTCCCTGTTTCACACTCCGATGAGGCAGGAGCCCGTCCCGTCCCCACGGCGACCTCCAGCCCCAGGAACACTGGGGTGGCAGGCCCGGCTCCCCGGCACCCTCTGCACAGGCAAGGCACAGGGGCCGTGGGAAGAGCGCTTTGCTGAGATGCGCCGTCAGTGGGGGACTGGGCTGACAGCGGGCTTTGTGGCGCGGTGGCCCCTACCGGGCCTGGAGTGCTAGCTCGGAATCTGCAGAGCCTCCGAGCCACCCCGGGACTCCAGCAAACCAGCAAGGCTAGCCCCTGACAGGTGGCCGCTGTGGGTCCTGCCCCTTTCCTGCTCAGACCTCAGGTGCCGGGGGCGCGCTACAGCTGCAGGGCCAAGGTCTGCTCTGAGGAGGAGCTCCCCCCGGGCTTTTGCTGGATGGGCGCGGTGGGCAGACATAGCGTGGTGCTTCCTGAGAGTTCTCCTAGAAGCTTGGCCCCCAGGGCAGCGGCACAGGGTGAGTGCCCGGGGGACCAGCTCTCGGGAACCTCCCACTCAAACACCAGCACTGCTTCCAGAACACTGGCTCCAGAAGGGGGTGCCAGCCACAAAATAAAGACCAGCATATTCCCCAAACAGAGAAATTAGTATAGCTTTTCTTCCATTGAACTTATATATATATATATGCACATTTTTTAAATTAAGGTATACTTGGTGTATGATATTATTGAAGTTTGAGGTGTACAATGGAATTTTTAAAGGTTATATTCCATTTACAGGTATTATAAAATGTTAACTCTATTACCTGTGAGGTATAATTCATCCTTGTTGTTTATTTATTTCTTCTGTATTTATTTTTTTATGAACGTATAGTTGATTTACAATGTCATGCTAGTGTTAGGCGTACAGCAAAATGAATTAGCCGTATATGTGTGTGTGTGTGCATGTGCATGCGCATGTGTGTGTCCATGCGTGTGTGTGCGTGTGCATGCGCATGTGTGTGTCCGTGCGTGTGTGTGTGTGTATCCTTTTTCAGATTCTTTTCACACACAAGTTACTGCAAAGTACTGAGTTCAGTTTCTTGTGCTTTTCAGGAGGTCCTTGTGGCGGATCTGTCTCTACACAGCTTTTAAAAAACCTTGACCCTGAGCCATCAGTGCAATCAGTTGGTGCTCAAACTCGCTGGGCACAGTGGCTGCTCATCTGATGCCTCGTTTGCTTAGTGTTGAGGGGCTCAGCACACATGGCTGCTTCCTCTCACGAGAAGTTCTCTCGGCACCTGGGCCCCTCCCACCTTAACGAGCCTGGCTGCCACGGACAGGGGCCGCTCTGCACGTACGGTCTCTGCTCCTGCAATCTCTTCTTCCTCTCTGCCAGTCAGCCCAAGCCCTGAACGCTCAGCCCCACTATAGGCCCACGTCTCAGGGGCTGCAGAGCAGGTGAAGCAGACACAGTGACTCTCCCTGGATTTCACCCTGTGTTTCCAAGGAACGCCATTTGGAGGCAGCCCCGCGTGAACCTTCATACTTGATGTGTGACTTCTAGAAACCCCAAGGCCAGTTCCTGACTAAAGCAGTAACAACAGGATGCTCAGGTAGGTGGGAATCAATGCTAACATCCTTGACGTGATAGAATGTCCCTCAGTCTCAAAGCCAAGCTGGTTCCTGACAAGAGGTGCCGTGAGATGCCAGGCCCACCATCTCTGTGTCTCCTGACAGCAGGAGCCGCAGCAGTCAGGCAGGAGAAAGCAAGGCAGGGATAAGGGAGCCTTCCTGCCTGCGGCTAAGTGCCTGCATAGCGAATCCAGGAGACAGAGGACCAAGCCAGCGGCACTCAAGCAAACCCACGCGCACAAGCAAGGCAAACTCACTGACCATCGGGGCATAATACTAGCAAAGTAACAAGCAGCTTCTGTGTGTGTAAACAGTGACCACATAGAGGGGATGGTGGATTAGAGAACGCCATTTAAACAGAATAAAAAGACAAGATTACGAACAATAAACTTAACAAAACTGTGAACTCACATGAAGAAGTCTTTCAAATACCCTTCAGAAATAAAATAGACTTGCCTGAACAGAAAGGCATGCTCTCTTTTCAGTTCAGTTCACTCAGTCACTCGGTCGTGTCTGACTCTTTGCAACCCCATGGTCTGCAGCAGGCCAGGCCTCCCTGCCCATCACCAACTCCTAAAGTTTACTCAAACTCATGTCCATTGAGTCAGTGATGCCATCCAGCCACCTCATCCTCTGTCATCCCCTTCTCTTCCCACCTTCCATCTTTCCCAGCATCAGGGTCTTTTCCAATGAGCCAGTTCTTGGCATC
>SJYX01015147.1:70342-88078 GCA_006410675.1 Oreotragus oreotragus | reverse complement strand
AAGCTGAAACTCCAGTACTCTGGCCACCTCATGCGAAGAGTTGACTCATTGGAGAAGACTCTGATGCTGGGAGGGATTGGGGGCAGGAGGAGAAGGGGACGACCGAGGATGAGATGGCTGGATGGCATCACGGACTCGATGGACATGAGTCTGAGTGAACTCCGGGAGATGGTGATGGACAGGGAGGCCTGGCGTGCTGCCATTCATGGGGTCGCAAAGAGTCGGACATGACTGAGCGACTGAACTGAACTGAACTGAAGTGAATTAAATTCACCCATTCCAATCAATTTTAGTTCCCTGATTCCTAAAATGTCGATGTTCACTCTTGCCATTTCCTGTTTGACCACTTCCAATTTGCCTTGATTCTTGGACCTAACATTCCAGATTCCGATAGTATTGTTCTTTACAGCATCAGAATTTCCTTCCATTACCAGCCACACCCACAACTGGGTGTTGTGTTTGCTTTGGTTCCATCCCTTCATTCTTTCTGGAATTGTTTCTCCACTGATTACCGATAGCATATTGGGCAACTACTGACCTGAGGAGTTTATCTTTCAGTGTCGTATCTTTTTGTCTTTCATATGATCAGGGGTTCTCCAGGCAGGATTACTGAAGTGGTTTGCCATTCCCTTCTCCAGGGGATCACATTTTGTCAGAACTCTCCACCATAACCCATCCTTCTTGGATGACCCTACAAGGCACGGCTCATAGTATCATTGAGTCAGACAAGGCTGTGGTCCATGTGATCAGATTGCTTAGTTTTCTGTGACTGTGGCTTTCAGTCTGCCTGCCCTCTGATGGAGAAGGATAAGAGGCTTATGGAAGCTTCCTGATGGGAGAGAATGACTGAGGGGCAAACTGGGTCTTATTCTGATGGGCAGGGCCATGCTCAGTAAATCTTTAATCCAATTTTCTGTTGAAGGGCAGGGCTGTGGTCCCTCCCTGTATTTGACCTGCAGCCAAACTATAATGGAGGTAATGGGGACCTCCTTCAAAAGGTCCCATGATGCACTGCTGCACTCAGTGCCCCTGACCCCGCAGCAGGCCACTGCCGACCCATGCCTCCACCAGAGACTCCTGGACACTCACAGGCAGGTCTGGGTCAGTCTCCTGTGGGGTCACTGCTCCTTTCTCCTGGGTTCTGGTGCACACAAGGTTCTGTTTGTGCCCTCCCAGAGTCAGTTTCCTCAGTCTTGTGGAAGTTCTGGTGATTCTGGAGAGGCCAGGCCTCTCGGGTTAATGTCCTGAGATGCCAGTAAAAATGCTAGTAAGTTTATTTTGCTGCAACGAAACATGTAGATTCCAAATTTCATATGGAAGCTAATGCAAAAGATTTTATTAAAAAAATTAAAAGAAAAACAATGAAGGGAAACGTATTAGATATTTAAAATATCTAATGTCTTACCTAAAATAGTATAATATTTGGAAATGAATCAACAGACAACAGAAGAAAATAGGAACCCATAAATAAACCCAATTACATGTGGGAATTGAAGATGTTTTAGAGAGACTATCCCTCAAATCTTTAAGAAGAAGATAAATGTTGGTTAGTGGCATTATGGACTTGACTGCCACTGGGAGAATTAGGCCCTCCTGTTCAGTGTTCATAACATAGCTCGGACACCTCTGAAGATAAAAATAGATACATGCAAATATAAGGAGAGAGCAGGGCTGAACGTTTTTAACCCAGAGGTGAGAAGAAGTTTGGAAATGAATCAACAGACAACAGAAGAAAATAGGAACCCATAAATAAACCCAATTACATGTGGGAATTGAAGATGTTTTAGAGAGACTATCCCTCAAATCTTTAAGAAGAAGATAAATGTTGGTTAGTGGCATTATGGACTTGACTGCCACTGGGAGAATTAGGCCCTCCTGTTCAGTGTTCATAACATAGCTCGGACACCTCTGAAGATAAAAATAGATACATGCAAATATAAGGAGAGAGCAGGGCTGAACGTTTTTAACCCAGAGGTGAGAAGAAGATTTTCAATTTGGAACTCAGAACTTAGAAGCAACGCAATGAGGCACTGATAAACGTGATGGCGTGCTTTTTAAACTGTACAGTGCGAATCCTCCCAAGTGAATTCAAGGTGCATAGCGAACTGTGAGAATGAATTTCCTCCTGAAGAAGAGTAATATGTTAAAGCAATGTGTTGATGCCTTTCCTCGCGTCTCCAATCAACACAAATATGTGAACTTGGAAAGACTCCCACTGGCAGATAGGGAGAGGAAGACCCCTTCCCCACTGCTAGTCCAAGTTACTTCCCNATTAAAGCAATGTGTTGATGCCTTTCCTCGCGTCTCCAATCAACACAAATATGTGAACTTGGAAAGACTCCCACTGGCAGATAGGGAGAGGAAGACCCCTTCCCCACTGCTAGTCCAAGTTACTTCCCTCCAGAGGAGAGCTACACTCAGTGTCTAAGAAAATGCACAACCGCACACTCTGGCCTCAAGGTGCACTTGAAGGAGTGCCCTCAAAGATAGACCCCCTTTGCCCACATTTACTGGGCAGCATTGGGCCCTCTGTGGACCACAGTGCTCCTGCCGGTGGGCTGTCAGGAAACCGGAGAAATGACCAGGGGCCTCTCTATCATAGAGGACAGGACCTGTTTTACTTACACCTCCTTCAAACTGAAGTGCAGCTGATTGGCTGGTGCTAGTGGTGAAGAACCTGCCTGACGATGCAGGAGACTTAGAGTCTTGGGTCCAATCCTTGGGTCAGGAAGATCCCCTGAAGGAGGAAATGGCAACCCTCTCCAGTATCCTTGCCTCAGAAATTCCATGGACAGAGGCTCGTGGGCTACAGTCCATGGGTCATAAAGAGTTGGACGTGACTGAGCGCGCACCCAGCCTGGAGCTGATTCACACCATGTGTCAGCTCCAGGTGTGTAGAACGGTGAGTCAGATAGATACGGATGCGTACGTGCACACATAGATTATATATTCTTTTCCAGATTCTCTTCTGTTACAGGTTATTACAAAAACTAAATACTGGCTACAGTAGGTCCTCGTTGGTTGTCTTGTATATTGCTGCTGCTGCTGTTTAGCTGCTGATTCACGTCTGACTCTTTGCAATCCTACGGATTGTAGCCGCCAGACTCTATCCATGGGATTTCCCAGGCAAGACTATTTGAATGGGTTGCCATTTCCTTCTCCAGGGGATCCTCCCAACTCGGGGACCGAATCTGCATCTCCTGCATTGACAGGCAGGTTCTTCACACTGAGCCACCAGGATCTATTATATGTCGTGTGTATGTGTTGCTCCCAAGCTCCTACTTTACTCCCCCCACACCATCCCTTTTCTCTCTGGTAACCATGTTTGTTTTCTGAGTAAAAAAAGAAAGTTCAAAGAATAGTATACAATCACCTATTTTGTTACAAAAAGGAGCCCAGGAAGATGAACTGTATGGTGTGGATGGAAATATGGTGAAGGGGCAGGACCGAACCTGAGGTTCCTCTAATTAATCTGTTTTATGATTTTAATTTTGAGCCGTGTAAATATTTTCCATATTAAAAAATGAAATTAATTAAGAAAGAAGAAGTAATAGTGAATTCAGACAGAACTATGCGGTCCCAAGCACACATCAAATTTATAACAAATAGCTCCCAGAAAAATAATTCAAAGATCTTTTAAATGGTGCACCCCGTCTATCCTGTGTGGGATATATTTTGAGAACAATAAAAAAATGTTATGAATTTTAGTTAGGCTTATCATTGACCGTGGCAGCGAGGTAGTAATCATTAAATGACATGTGTGTTGGAGGAGAAAGTGGATGAATACGTATCTGGTTGAGGATGCTGGGAAGGAGAGTTCTCACCATCGAAGAAGGAAAGTAAAATGCCAAGCGGCAGAGGGTTAGGAGAAAACTGCGATGCTGGTTTTGAAAGAGTCATGTCAACATAAACCCTTGATCTTAAAGGTATACATTCTTTCATTCAAAATGTAAAAATAAAATGCACCTATAATGTAATTGTGTGCATATATGTGTGATGTGTGTGCAGATATGTGCATGTATATGTAATTTTCTATATCCACTCAGTAAGAGAAATCAGTGTCTTTGGAGTCTGGTGGAAGCAGAGTGGTTCATGAACCTAGGACATCTCAGTGTCACGGAAATAAGGTGGAACACAAAGGCAGAGGACTCCACAGCAGACGGACTCAGATGCCCACCTCCAGGGCCTCCCACTGGCCCCAGGCGAGGTCACCTGAGCATCCCATACGGGAGAGAGTGGGTGATAAGTCATTGAAAAAGCTGTCTGTACAGATGAACGTGAGAGAGAAAGGAGCAGAAAGGAACGTTTTTCTTTACCGATGTGGCACGCACGTTCCATTATTTTGTCACCAGTGGCGTGATGGTTCCCTGAGTGGAGAGTGGTGACCGTGCAGGGTGGAACCAGGTGTCCACGCAGATGCGGCACCGCCGAGTACATTTCCACAGACGCTGCACAGCCGGGGACCAGAAAGGGAGCAAGGGCCACCGCGTGCCTGCTGCCAGCAAGCAGTGGGGAGACGCCTCCGCAGAGTCCTGGGTGGAAATGCCATCCCACGGTTAGCCGCATGGCTCAGTCCTACAGCCCGAAGGGCCGGCGTGGGTCTTCCAATGAACCACAGTTCTGGAAAACAAAGTCAAGGCGGGGAAGTGGAGGAGGGCAGCTCTGGATTTCTAAATGTCCAGAGGGACCCGACCGAGTTAGTGAGTGAAACAGACTGCATCCTGGGGGAGAAAACGTGTAACACATTTCTATAAATAGAAGAAACTCAGATATGGACGTGAGCTGACAACTGCGAGCTGTTGTTGAGTTAATGTCTANTTTGAGAACAATAAAAAAATGTTATGAATTTTAGTTAGGCTTATCATTGACCGTGGCAGCGAGGTAGTAATCATTAAATGACATGTGTGTTGGAGGAGAAAGTGGATGAATACGTATCTGGTTGAGGATGCTGGGAAGGAGAGTTCTCACCATCGAAGAAGGAAAGTAAAATGCCAAGCGGCAGAGGGTTAGGAGAAAACTGCGATGCTGGTTTTGAAAGAGTCATGTCAACATAAACCCTTGATCTTAAAGGTATACATTCTTTCATTCAAAATGTAAAAATAAAATGCACCTATAATGTAATTGTGTGCATATATGTGTGATGTGTGTGCAGATATGTGCATGTATATGTAATTTTCTATATCCACTCAGTAAGAGAAATCAGTGTCTTTGGAGTCTGGTGGAAGCAGAGTGGTTCATGAACCTAGGACATCTCAGTGTCACGGAAATAAGGTGGAACACAAAGGCAGAGGACTCCACAGCAGACGGACTCAGATGCCCACCTCCAGGGCCTCCCACTGGCCCCAGGCAAGGTCACCTGAGCATCCCATACGGGAGAGAGTGGGTGATAAGTCATTGAAAAAGCTGTCTGTACAGATGAACGTGAGAGAGAAAGGAGCAGAAAGGAACGTTTTTCTTTACCGATGTGGCACGCACGTTCCATTATTTTGTCACCAGTGGCGTGATGGTTCCCTGAGTGGAGAGTGGTGACCGTGCAGGGTGGAACCAGGTGTCCACGCAGATGCGGCACTGCCGAGTACATTTCCACAGACGCTGCACAGCCGGGGACCAGAAAGGGAGCAAGGGCCACCGCGTGCCTGCTGCCAGCAAGCAGTGGGGAGACGCCTCCGCAGAGTCCCGGGCGGAAATGCCATCCCACGGTTAGCCGCATGGCGCAGTCCTACAGCCCGAAGGGCCGGCACGGGTCTTCCAATGAACCACAGTCCTGGAAAACAAAGTCAAGGCGGGGAAGTGGAGGAGGGCAGCTCTGGATTTCTAAATGTCCAGAGGGACCCGACCGAGTTAGTGAGTGAAACAGACTGCATCCTGGGGGAGAAAACGTGTAACACATTTCTATAAATAGAAGAAACTCAGATATGGACGTGAGCTGACAACTGCGAGCTGTTGTTGAGTTAATGTCTAAGCGCTTTAGGTGTGACAGTGGCGTTTTGCTTAGGTGGGCAAGAGTCCTTACTCTTTGGAGACTCATGCTGAAGAATTTCGGAAAAGGCAATGGCACCCCACTCCAGTACTCTCGCCTGGAAAATCCCATGGATGGAGGAGCCTGGTGGGCTGCCGTCTATGGGGTCGCACAGAGTCGGACACGATTGATGCGACTTAGCAGCAGCAGCTGAAGAATTTAGGGATAAAATGTCAGGATGTCTCAGACTCACTTTTACATAATTTATTAATAGAAAAAAAAGTGTGTATAGCTGTGTATGTGACTGTATGTGTATACACGTATAGAGAGAGCACAGATATGACAAGCTGATAAAATGTATGAATTTTAAAAATGTAGGAGTGTTTGTTTTACAATTTTTAAATTTTTTTTGAAGGTTTCAAAATTTAAAAATAGAAGCTGGGTAACAGAATAATTCTATATGCTCAAAGCTAGCTCATTTCTTTAGTGACTAATATGAAAGGTGAGTCAGAACTGATACTGGTTGGAAAAGAAAGAATCTCTCAGAAAAGCAAGTGTCTCAGCCCACGACTGGACAGGGACTGGAACTGCTCCTGGGCCCTTGGGGACCTGAAGTCAGAGGGGCTCTGGGCATGAGGTGGCCGGCCGTGTCCTCCTCCAGTCCTGGGCAGACCTTCCTGGTCCCTGCCTGCCCCATCCTGCCTGTGTGATTTGTCTTCCATGTCTAGCAATTCATCAAAAACAACACCCTTCCCTAAGCTGTATCCTCAAATCAGGCTTGTAAAATTGTTCAGCTCGAAATCTGCAAGCCCACGATTGCATTTATACAACAGCTACATGATGTCTGATGTTTATATGCTCAGTACAAAATGTTTTTGTAGCAAAATAAAATTCATGTGTTGAAAGGAAGCAATGCCTTTAATAATTTCTGTGCCCAAGCTATCTCACATTTGCGTCTCCCAGCACGTGTGGGTGTGTGGACACCAAGCACGCTGGGTCTCGAGTTGCATGAACCCCCATCCAGGGCTCCGTCCTCCCCCACCGCATGGTCTGCAGAACATGGGCATTGCCCTGGGGCCAACTGCAGTCCCATCTCGAAGTGCGGGGGTGGACGGAAGGCCCAGCACGTGGCGCTCCTCTCCGCCCCTTTCCACACACACACGTGTGCACACACGAGTCCTTGCCCCAGAGTGCTCTTCCTCTTGTGTTGCATGTTTAGCCCACGTAGCTCAGACCACGCAGTGTCCCTGCCCCATCCATGCTTCCAGGGTGTGAGGCCTCAGTGCACCCCAGCCCAGCCCCACAGTCCCGGGGACAGTGGTCCCCGCGGCCAGCAGGGGCCCACACAGCTCTCGCTGCCCCTTCCCCAAGCACCCCTCCACCCACCCTGGCCTGGTCTTCATGGCTGCCCTCCTCGTGAGGCCGCACCTGGGAAAATGTGGTCCAGATGAGTGAGAGAAACAGAGTAAACTCAACGGTGGGGCTTGTGGCAAAGGCACGGGCCCCTGAGCGCGAGGAGCCAGCCATGCGGGATGGCCCTGGCCCGCAGGAGAGAGACCCCGCGCGTGACATCCCAGGGAAGGGCCTTAGGCCCTGCTGGATGCATGCCTGGCCCTGGGCTCACCCCCCCAGGGACCCTAGGGGCGGGCAGGCGTGGCAGGTGTCCCTACTAAAGAGGCTGCTGTGACCCCTCCAGGGCCAGCTCCAGGCCATCCACACGGGAGGGGAGAGCCCAGCGACACAGACATTTCCAGCCAGAACTCAGGCAGCTCTGCAGGGTTGGGGCCCGAGCTTGCTCCTGCACAGGAGCCCCGCCTTCAGGTCACTCCCCTGCCCACCCGGGTGTCACTGCCTGCTGGAGGCGACCCTCAGCTCCCCTTCTCAGGTTTCTGCAGCCCATGTCGGTCCCCTGGGGTACCCGAGCACTTCCTCACCGCATCACTCATCACAGAGAGGGAGCCCTTGACTCACCTCCACGAAGGACCCTGGAGCCAGACTGCGCGTCCCCGGCAGCCCCTCCAGCCCTGGGGCTGGACCCAGGGATGGGTGGATGGGCTGTGCTCAGAGCAGGGCCGGGTCCCTCTGGGGAAGCCGGCAAGTGCCAGTTGCAGAGGGCCTGTCCCCCGCCCCTCGGAATACAGGCTCTAGGTCCTGGTTTGGGGCCACGTGCTTGCCCTGCATTTTTGTCTTGAGCCTGAACAAGGAAGTTCTAAATGCTTCTCATAAAAAACCCCCAGTCTTCCAATTAATCAATGTTTTGTCCAACAGCTCTGCTGAGACTATCAATAAACTTCTGAAGATGTAAATTGTGTCCTGATCTCATTATTGGGCCTTCATCACAAATGTATACGGTGAGCAACTGATTCTGAGCTCAAGACACAGCAGGACGGTTGGCTGACCTTGAGTGGTGGTGGGGGGCTAGGCCCTTGCAGACCGAGGGGCCCCAGCTGGACCCAGGAGGCTGGACGCACGTGGATACAAGCAGTTTCTGTCCCTTCTGTAGCGTGTCATCCCAGAGACAAGCACTAGGTGGAACCAGGCTGGGGCCACACCCAGCTGTCACCTCCATGGTGACACAGCGCCACGCAGCCCAAGCAACAGAGGCAGAGTGAAATGAAAAGGAGCATGGAACCAGCCGGAGGCCCAGCGGGCCGAGCGGCTGGCTTCCCGCCGGCCTGCAGAGGAGATGCGCCCGGGTGGCGGTGGCCTGGGGCTGGCCATCGCCTGGCTGCAGGAGGCCCGGGTGGGGCTTGGTGGGCATCCCTGTCTTATGTCACAGTCACAGGGCAGGGCCTCCCGGCTCTGGGCCAGGCTGAGCGGGAGCCGGGGCCCAGCTAGTGCCCGGGAGCCTCCTGGGCCGCCTCCTGACCCTTGGTGCTGACTCATGGGCAGCCTGAAGTCTGGTCTGGATGGGGAGGGGGCACCCAAGGGACCCACTGTAGTGTCTAGGGATCCTGACATGAGGCTTGGGGGCTTGGGGGCCATTCTCCTGTCCACTCTTCCACATGCTTGCAAAGCTCCATCGTCACGTGTTTTACAGACCTTAACCATTCCAGGGCACCATCTCACCGAAGCTCATCCGCGCTTTGTCACTCAGCAACAAGGAAGGGCAAAAGTGAGGACGTGGAAGGGACGTGTTGGGGAGTCAGTCCTCACCCCCTCCCGGGAGCTGAGGCTCCCCGTCCAGGTCCCCAGCTGTCCCTGCATCTAGTTCAGCCCGCCCCTGCTGCCACGAGGCTACGTGCTACTCACTGTGTGGCCACAGCCTGGCTCCTTCCCTAGCTCCATCAGCTCCTGGGCTGGGCAACCGAGACGAGGCCAGAACCCGTGGGAAACACGGCTCAGTCCAGGCCCGAGCCCCGTGGTCACCAGCGTGACCCGATCTGGCCATGACCCCTGCCCCGCCACCTCTGCTCCCAAGTAGCGGCTCTCTGTTAAGCGCCAGGACTGCTGAGAAGGTGACTGATCCTTGAAATATATGTCAAGGTGCCAAGAGGCTACGCCAGGCTCAGAGCATCCAACAAGGCCTCCTCAGACACCGCATTCACACGCTGGGCATTCTGCCAGAGGCTGGGAACAGCACGGCCCTTGGAGAAGGAGACGAGGAGATGACGGAATCCTAACCCTCGCCCGCGGGTGGAGAACCGGAGACCCACAGAGGAGGCGAGACTGACCGGCGGTGCTGCCCGCCACCGCCCGCCAGGCCAGCCCAGGTGCAGAAGGCGGTGCTGCGGGGTGTGCCGCATGGGGGACAGGCAGGGACACCCACCTCCGCACGGCCACCGACCCCACACGCTCAGAGACCCTTTAAAAAGCCCCCTGCACCTGGATGATTATCTCAGCCTGTGACCGAAAGGAACATTTAAATCCCAGATATTTTCATGTGAATTTGTCTTTAGACTTAATACTAAAAACTCAAATGATCATGGAAATGAACACATAGCTGAGAGGCTGTTGTTGTTTTTTTTTTTTTTTTTTCTGGAGATATTTTCATTATTTGATAAGGATTTAAATGGATCTTAACCACCTCCCCAGACAGTTCTTTTTAAATGTTTTAATTTTAAGACCTTCCTGGCTTCATACATTATATGGTGCATAATCAGGTTATATCTTCTCTAGCCTAACTTTGCCTGAATAATAAGAAAATGGGATTATAATAATACCTCTGCAGGGGTGATTAAACGCAGCGAACGTGACTCATCGCTCTTGTCCACCACCTGCAGAGGCCATGGGCCCCGGCTATGCCCAGTGCAGCCCAGACAGCAGAGGCCGTGCCCCATGAGAAGGACTTCCCGGGGGCATAAGATCTCATGCCTGTGGCATCGGCCTGCTGTCTGCACGTGTGACCCCTTACCCGGCAGCCCCCCGGGAGATGGGAACTGAGATGAGGTGGCAGAAGAATTGAATCAGGCCTCCCAAGAGTTTACGGGACGAGCCCCAGCTCCCTGCCTGCCTGCCAGCCAGCCATCTCTGGCCTCCAGCTCTGTTTCAAACAAGTCTGAGCATCAGTGAAGTCTGGGGGGCCCATGAGGTTGGGTGTGGCCTGGGTCTGCGGCCCTGGGCAAGTGCCTTCTCCCTGAGCCCCGGAAGGTGTAAGAGCAGGATTCTGAGAGCCTTGTGGGCTCCCCAGTAGGGGAGGAGGGTGGAGGAGGGAGTATAGAGAAGGAGGTTCAGGGGAAGGGGCTGAGATGCAGGAGCGTCAGGCTCCGGGCCCAGCGTGGTCACAGGAAGCTCTCTCTCCCTGGCAGCCACTCCCATCCTGACTGTGGGGGCCGCATGGTAACATGGCTGAATGCCCAGGTCCTCCAGGCAAAGGCTGTGCTCCGGTCCCCGCCCCAGCGCCCTCACTGACTCAGTTTGTCCGTCTATAAAATGGGATGATAACCTTGACTGGCTCCTGGTGCATGTGAGGCTCACACAAGTGCCCTGCGTGAAGCAGAGAGATGCCTGGGGCAGGGGTCCTGGCTGAGGACACCCAGGGTCATTGCTGCCTCCAGCTCCTTGACCCTCTGGACCCTGCCACGCTCTATCAGCTGGGCCCCTGTCTCACTCCCGCATTCCATCCACTGTGGGTTCTGGACACAGGGCTGGCCCCGCCCCGTCATCCCCCAAATGTAACAGGCCCTGGCACTTGGCAGGGACGCAGCGTCTTCTTTGACAAATTATGTGTGGGACCCAGTTTTCCACCATCCGCAGCTAGAGACAAGGGAGGTGGCAGATCTGGGCCAGCCAGAGGCCCCTGGACGAGGCCCTCCCAAGCCGGTGACCCCGGGACCGCTGTCCTGACCTCTCAAGAGCTGTCTCAGCTGCCAGAGCTCAAGGTCTCAGGAATCAGCACCGGAAGGCTTCACCATGAGCAACTCAGCTCCCTCTGCCTCCTGGGCCCCAGGCAATGCGGATGCAATCACAGAGGCCTCGCAGGCCCCTGTATGGGCCATTCCCATGTCTGAAGTGGGGTGTAAGTTGCCAAGTGATGATGCATGTGGCAAGAAATACTTATTAAATGCAGGACCATTGTAAATATTCCTTTTATATCCTAAATAAAACCTAAACATCCTGAGCCTTTTGTGGGCCTCTTATGCCTTCTCATTACAGCCTTGGTCCTGTGATTTAGCCAAAATTTAGTGGCCATGAACGTGAGCTAAGGTGGGGCTCCCTCTGAGCAGGGCAGCTGGTACCCAGAGCCATTCCACCACCTTCATCCTGCTGGGGCTGGCATCCACCTGGCCACCAACAGGTGCGCAGGGGTCTCTGACCTGAGCATCCAGAACTCCCGGAGGACTGATGATGTCCCCATGCAGAGTCCCCCAAAGGCTGCCCAGGGGCAGGGCGGGGCGGGAGGAGGACCGGCCTGCAAGGTGGGCACACACCTGGCTGACGACTTCAGTGAGGACCCAGCACCGCCGGCATGAGACCCTCCCTGCTGTGGGCAGTGTTCCTGGAGGAGGGAGTTTGAAACAAGGGGACAGCAGCCCCCACGAAAATTCTTCACAAGCAGTGGCAGGAACTCGGCCGGAAGGTGGCTGGGGGTAGCTGGGAGAGTGGCCCCTACCAGGGCTAACCTGTGTATGAGACCCTCTGCCGTCCTTGGGGCAACAAGGATTTCCCAGATCATACCAGCCTGGAGGAAATCCTAAGGTGAAATGGAAAAATAAGGCCCCTCTGGGTTAGACCCATCTGCTAACGCAGGAGTCTCTATGTCACCTCCTCAGCCCCACTCCCTCCCATGATTTGGGCCATTTCTAAAAGCACGGCTCTGGCCTGAGAGCAGCTCCTGGGAGTGTTGGCTCTAACTGGTGTTTGGGCTGCATCCTGAAGCCCTGGGCATGATGGAGAAGGAGCCGTCATTCCCGGAGGGCTCCATTTCTGCACGCGCCCAGGTTTCGGGCTATCCTCTCTGTGCCCAGAGCAAAGTGCCTGTGCTGGGCGTTGAAGAGCAGGAGTTGTAAAGTCATCTGACTGTGAGCTTGTCTCTGCTGCGGAAGATGCCTCAGAGCAGAGGAGCGGCTGCCGTTTGCAGGCTGAGGTCCCCAGGATGAGAGCATCTGGGGGAGGTGCCTGGGCTGGAAGGAATCGGTCATCTCTGGACGGTCTGGCCAGCACTGCAAATTCACACCTAGCTGACACAAACCGCATCCGAAAACCCAGAGCCTGCGTGCTGAGTGAACAGGGAAACATGCAGAGCTAATCGGCTTCCAGTTTCCGTAATGATCCACTGGGAGGTGAAGGGGACTGAGGCTGCCAGCTGGCTTCTCCCAGGCCAGGGGCTCAGTCCATTTCAAATCTCCCTTTCCCTGTCCTGGTAAGAAGTCACTGGCATCCCAGCCATCCGGGCCTGAGCCTTGGGATGGGAGGCAGAGTCCAGACCTGATGAGAATGTCCCCGTGGCTGGACCCATGTCAGACGTGAGCTGGACTCAGGGTAACGCCTCAGAGATGAGACGGGAGCCTGGCCAGTGACCGATTAGATCTGATTCCAACCGGATGGAGGGCTTTATGCTCCTACCGAAACAAGGGGGTGTGAGGATGGGAGGATGTGAGGATGTGAGAAAATGGGGTGCATGCAATGATGCTGATTCAGCTGCTGTCCAGGGCCGTACAGCTGGGCTGGATGACCTTGAGGTCCATGGAGCCTGGGGGAGGCTGGATTTACCCTCACAGGGTAAACGTGAGGCTATCCCCCCGAGGCTGCCCTACAGAGGTGCCCTCTGCTCCCCAGTGCTGCCTCGTCCCCACAGGAACCTTGACTCTGTAGGTCCCCCACCTCCAGCCACCCTGGGGTGTTGGCTCCACCAAGCCCTTGCTCCTGGATCTGCCCGCCCTGTGCCCGCCCGGCCCCACTGCCCCCTGCTCTCATGGGGCACCCTCGTGGGCCTCTGTCCTAGCTCTGCCCGCTCGTGACCCCACACACTGACCAGGTCATTCCTTGTCCCTTCTGGGGCCTCTGCCTTCTCTGTTCCAGCATCAGGTTCCCAGAGGGTGGGGCCACGTCCCTCCGTTTCCTGCCTGGAAACTCTGAGACGTGCGCTGAGATCTGTGGTCAAATGAACGAATGAGACCGTCTGACAACACGACCTGACTCTCCGGGGACCCACGTGCAACAGACTTTGGAGAAGCCTCCTGGGCCCACTCACTGATTCAGGCTTTCAGTGTGTTTGTGCCTCATGTGTCTGAGGTGGGGCCTGGTCCCGATGCATCAGACATACCCTCGAGGACCACTGATGCTGGGCCGGGACGCTGCGGGCAGTGCCCCAGGCCAACCTCGCTCCCCATCCCTGCCCTCTGAGCCTCCGCTGAGCCTGTCTCTTATACACATCTAGATGTGTATAAGAGACAGGAGGGGCCCCAGCTGGACCCAGGAGGCTGGACGCACGTGGATACAAGCAGTTTCTGTCCCTTCTGTAGCGTGTCATCCCAGAGACAAGCACTAGGTGGAACCAGGCTGGGGCCACACCCAGCTGTCACCTCCATGGTGACACAGCGCCACGCAGCCCAAGCAACAGAGGCAGAGTGAAATGAAAAGGAGCATGGAACCAGCCGGAGGCCCAGCGGGCCGAGCGGCTGGCTTCCCGCCGGCCTGCAGAGGAGATGCGCCCGGGTGGCGGTGGCCTGGGGCTGGCCATCGCCTGGCTGCAGGAGGCCCGGGTGGGGCTTGGTGGGCATCCCTGTCTTATGTCACAGTCACAGGGCAGGGCCTCCCGGCTCTGGGCCAGGCTGAGCGGGAGCCGGGGCCCAGCTAGTGCCCGGGAGCCTCCTGGGCCGCCTCCTGACCCTTGGTGCTGACTCATGGGCAGCCTGAAGTCTGGTCTGGATGGGGAGGGGGCACCCAAGGGACCCACTGTAGTGTCTAGGGATCCTGACATGAGGCTTGGGGGCTTGGGGGCCATTCTCCTGTCCACTCTTCCACATGCTTGCAAAGCTCCATCGTCACGTGTTTTACAGACCTTAACCATTCCAGGGCACCATCTCACCGAAGCTCATCCGCGCTTTGTCACTCAGCAACAAGGAAGGGCAAAAGTGAGGACGTGGAAGGGACGTGTTGGGGAGTCAGTCCTCACCCCCTCCCGGGAGCTGAGGCTCCCCGTCCAGGTCCCCAGCTGTCCCTGCATCTAGTTCAGCCCGCCCCTGCTGCCACGAGGCTACGTGCTACTCACTGTGTGGCCACAGCCTGGCTCCTTCCCTAGCTCCATCAGCTCCTGGGCTGGGCAACCGAGACGAGGCCAGAACCCGTGGGAAACACGGCTCAGTCCAGGCCCGAGCCCCGTGGTCACCAGCGTGACCCGATCTGGCCATGACCCCTGCCCCGCCACCTCTGCTCCCAAGTAGCGGCTCTCTGTTAAGCGCCAGGACTGCTGAGAAGGTGACTGATCCTTGAAATATATGTCAAGGTGCCAAGAGGCTACGCCAGGCTCAGAGCATCCAACAAGGCCTCCTCAGACACCGCATTCACACGCTGGGCATTCTGCCAGAGGCTGGGAACAGCACGGCCCTTGGAGAAGGAGACGAGGAGATGACGGAATCCTAACCCTCGCCCGCGGGTGGAGAACCGGAGACCCACAGAGGAGGCGAGACTGACCGGCGGTGCTGCCCGCCACCGCCCGCCAGGCCAACCCAGGTGCAGAAGGCGGTGCTGCGGGGTGTGCCGCATGGGGGACAGGCAGGGACACCCACCTCCGCACGGCCACCGACCCCACACGCTCAGAGACCCTTTAAAAAGCCCCCTGCACCTGGATGATTATCTCAGCCTGTGACCGAAAGGAACATTTAAATCCCAGATATTTTCATGTGAATTTGTCTTTAGACTTAATACTAAAAACTCAAATGATCATGGAAATGAACACATAGCTGAGAGGCTGTTGTTGTTTTTTTTTTTTTTTTTTTTTCTGGAGATATTTTCATTATTTGATAAGGATTTAAATGGATCTTAACCACCTCCCCAGACAGTTCTTTTTAAATGTTTTAATTTTAAGACCTTCCTGGCTTCATACATTATATGGTGCATAATCAGGTTATATCTTCTCTAGCCTAACTTTGCCTGAATAATAAGAAAATGGGATTATAATAATACCTCTGCAGGGGTGATTAAACGCAGCGAACGTGACTCATCGCTCTTGTCCACCACCTGCAGAGGCCATGGGCCCCGGCTATGCCCAGTGCAGCCCAGACAGCAGAGGCCGTGCCCCATGAGAAGGACTTCCCGGGGGCATAAGATCTCATGCCTGTGGCATCGGCCTGCTGTCTGCACGTGTGACCCCTTACCCGGCAGCCCCCCGGGAGATGGGAACTGAGATGAGGTGGCAGAAGAATTGAATCAGGCCTCCCAAGAGTTTACGGGACGAGCCCCAGCTCCCTGCCTGCCTGCCAGCCAGCCATCTCTGGCCTCCAGCTCTGTTTCAAACAAGTCTGAGCATCAGTGAAGTCTGGGGGGCCCGTGAGGTTGGGTGTGGCCTGGGTCTGCGGCCCTGGGCAAGTGCCTTCTCCCTGAGCCCCAGAAGGTGTAAGAGCAGGATTCTGAGAGCCTTGTGGGCTCCCCAGTAGGGGAGGAGGGTGGAGGAGGGAGTATAGAGAAGGAGGTTCAGGGGAAGGGGCTGAGATGCAGGAGCGTCAGGCTCCGGGCCCAGCGTGGTCACAGGAAGCTCTCTCTCCCTGGCAGCCACTCCCATCCTGACTGTGGGGGCCGCATGGTAACATGGCTGAATGCCCAGGTCCTCCAGGCAAAGGCTGTGCTCCGGTCCCCGCCCCAGCGCCCTCACTGACTCAGTTTGTCCGTCTATAAAATGGGACGATAACCTTGACTGGCTCCTGGTGCATGTGAGGCTCACACAAGTGCCCTGCGTGAAGCAGAGAGATGCCTGGGGCAGGGGTCCTGGCTGAGGACACCCAGGGTCATTGCTGCCTCCAGCTCCTTGACCCTCTGGACCCTGCCACGCTCTATCAGCTGGGCCCCTGTCTCACTCCCGCATTCCATCCACTGTGGGTTCTGGACACAGGGCTGGCCCCGCCCCGTCATCCCCCAAATGTAACAGGCCCTGGCACTTGGCAGGGACGCAGCGTCTTCTTTGACAAATTATGTGTGGGACCCAGTTTTCCACCATCCGCAGCTAGAGACAAGGGAGGTGGCAGATCTGGGCCAGCCAGAGGCCCCTGGACGAGGCCCTCCCAAGCCGGTGACCCCGGGACCGCTGTCCTGACCTCTCAAGAGCTGTCTCAGCTGCCAGAGCTCAAGGTCTCAGGAATCAGCACCGGAAGGCTTCACCATGAGCAACTCAGCTCCCTCTGCCTCCTGGGCCCCAGGCAATGCGGATGCAATCACAGAGGCCTCGCAGGCCCCTGTATGGGCCATTCCCATGTCTGAAGTGGGGTGTAAGTTGCCAAGTGATGATGCATGTGGCAAGAAATACTTATTAAATGCAGGACCATTGTAAATATTCCTTTTATATCCTAAATAAAACCTAAACATCCTGAGCCTTTTGTGGGCCTCTTTTATGCCTTCTCATTACAGCCTTGGTCCTGTGATTTAGCCAAAATTTAGTGGCCGTGAACGTGAGCTAAGGTGGGGCTCCCTCTGAGCAGGGCAGCTGGTACCCAGAGCCATTCCACCACCTTCATCCTGCTGGGGCTGGCATCCACCTGGCCGCCAACAGGTGCGCAGGGGTCTCTGACCTGAGCATCCAGAACTCCCGGAGGACTGACGATGTCCCCATGCAGAGTCCCCCAAAGGCTGCCCAGGGGCAGGGCGGGGCGGGAGGAGGACCGGCCTGCAAGGTGGGCACACACCTGGCTGACGACTTCAGTGAGGACCCAGCACCGCCGGCATGAGACCCTCCCTGCTGTGGGCAGTGTTCCTGGAGGAGGGAGTTTGAAACAAGGGGACAGCAGCCCCCACGAAAATTCTTCACAAGCAGTGGCAGGAACTCGGCCGGAAGGTGGCTGGGGGTAGCTGGGAGAGTGGCCCCTACCAGGGCTAACCTGTGTATGAGACCCTCTGCCGTCCTTGGGGCAACAAGGATTTCCCAGATCATACCAGCCTGGAGGAAATCCTAAGGTGAAATGGAAAAATAAGGCCCCTCTGGGTTAGACCCATCTGCTAACGCAGGAGTCTCTATGTCACCTCCTCAGCCCCACTCCCTCCCATGATTTGGGCCATTTCTAAAAGCACGGCTCTGGCCTGAGAGCAGCTCCTGGGAGTGTTGGTCTAACTGGTGTTTGGGCTGCATCCTGAAGCCCTGGGCATGATGGAGAAGGAGCCGTCATTCCCGGAGGGCTCCATTTCTGCAC
>SJYX01015147.1:36489-70158 GCA_006410675.1 Oreotragus oreotragus | reverse complement strand
AGTCTATCTGTCATGTCGGACTCTTTGCGACCCCTTGGACTGTGTAGCCCACCAGGCTCCTCTGTCCATGGGGATTCTCTGGGCAAGAATACTGGAATGGGTTGCCAAGCCCTCCGCCAAGCGATCTTCCCAACCCAGGAATCGAACCCAGGTCTCCCACATTGCAGGCAGATTCTTTACCTTTAATACATGAATAACAGGATTATATTGACACGGCTGTTAAGAGACAAGACCAGTAATTAGTAGACCCTTGTTGGCTTCCCCAGTGACTCAGCGGGTAAATAATCTGCTGCAATGCTGGAGACACAGGAGGCGCGGGTCGGGAAGATCCCCTAGAGAAGTAAATGGAAACCCGTTCCAGTACGCTTGCCTGGGAAGTCCCGTGGGCAGAGATGGGCTACATTCCACCAGGGTGGCAAAGAGTCAGACATGGCTAAGCTGCAACAGCTGTAACTGCGTCGTCACTAAACAAGGTGTCTCAGATCTTCCTCAAGCACTCCGGTTCTCCAGGCATGTTCCAGAACCCTGCTTGCCCCCAGGCTTCCTAGACAGAAAGTGCTTCTGTCTGGTTGCCAGCATTCCCCCTTCTTCATTCACTCCCTCCCTCCCACCAGATGTGTATAAGAGACAGACACACTGGCAGCTGNCACTCCGGTTCTCCAGGCATGTTCCAGAACCCTGCTTGCCCCCAGGCTTCCTAGACAGAAAGTGCTTCTGTCTGGTTGCCAGCATTCCCCCTTCTTCATTCACTCCCTCCCTCCCACCCTCCGTGCCTCCCATGGTTGCCTGGTGCTGGACTGACACACACTCATCTGCGCTCCATCACCCGTCTGCAGGAGAAGAGCTAGGTGCTGAGCCCCGGGGTGCTTGTCATCTTGTGGGTGTCTAGAGGGGGCCTGAGCATTTTCAATAGGGGGCTGGGCAGAGACCCTTCCAGAGAGATCCTGTTCTGGGCACCTCTGAAAAGAAGCATCCCGCAAAAGAAAAATGAATCAAAACTCTGTGAGCTGTTAGCCATCTCGAGGGGGCAGCCTGCCTTACTGCTGACCCTGGTGGCTGGGCCAGAGGGCAGCAGCAAGAACTGCCCGCTGTCACTAGGACGCCTGCGAACGGCAGGAAGAGAACGTGAAGAGGATCTGGAAAGGGTTTGAAACGTCCTGGAATTGGCTGCCTTTGAAACGCAAGCCAGCTTTGTAATTACAAAAGTATTATATGCCTAGTGTACACTTCTAAAAAGTGGCAGGCAATTAGATCTAATTTAAACGAAGAGTATATTCATTTATAGCACTGATTTTCCTTCTCTCTGTGTGTGTAATCTTCCTAATTGTCAAATACAGCTTGAATGTTTCTTCTTTGCATTCATGATATGTTCATGGGATGGGGAGATACATTGGCTTATGGTTAGCATCTTAGCAGTGGATGGACAGATCATGAGCTAACTGTTCTTGAGGCCAGCGCAGTGGTAAGGATGAGAGTCTTCAGGACCTGCTGGGCACCATGCATCTTGCCTTGTCTGCCCCACATGCCGTCCTGCTAGAGGCCGGTGAAGCAGGGCGACTCATCCCCTCAGATGGAGACACGTGAGCTGTGAAGGTCCAGGGCCTGATCCAGGGCCAGGACCAAGGATGGGCAAGGCTGCTGTGCACTGACGCGGGAGCTCCCGAACCAGCCCCTGACCCGGGGTCACTGACTAGGGTGATGGGGCAAATCCATGGCCTAAACCCAGCATTCCCATAGAAAACCACAATTTACAAATCATGCCTGGTGGGCTGCAGTCCATGGGGTCGTGAAGAGTTGGACACGACTGAGTGACTTCACTTTCACTTTCCACTTTCATGCATTGGAGAAGGAAATGGCAACCCACTCCAGTGTTATTGCCAGGAGAATCCCAGGGATGGGGGAGGCTGGTGGGCTGCTGTCTATGGGGTTGCACAGAGTCGGACACGACTGAAGTGACTTAGCAGCAGCAGCAGCAGACCCACATTTACTTTTTGAGGTTAGCATTTGGTGATGGGGCTAATTCATGCAAATTTTCTTCCCATTTAGGAAGTATTTATCCTCTAAACAGTTGGAGAAGTTTTCTGAGGACCCATAGTGAAGTGAAAATGTTAGTCACTCAGTCATGTCTGACTCTTTGTGACCCCATAGACTGTAGCTCACCAGGTTCCTCTGTCCATGGAATTCGCCAGGCAAGAATACTGGAGGGGGTAGCCCTTTCCTTCTCCAGGGGATCTTCCCAACCCAGGGGTTGAACTGGGTCTTCTGCATTACAGGCAGATTCTTTACCATCTGAGGCACCAAGGGAGGGCTATATAACCGATACAAAGTCACATTATCCAGTTATTGACCAGGTGAGTTAGCCAGTTACTGGTCAAAATGTAGATGCCTACGTCTACACAGAAAGCAAATGCCAATTAAGGCCCAGTTAAATATGATCTGCTGTTGCTGCTGCTGCTAAGTCGCTTCAGTCGTGTCCGACTCTGTGCAACCCCATAGGCAGCAGCCCACCAGGCTCCCCCATCCCTGGGACTCTCCAGGCAAGAACACTGGAGTGGGTTGCGATTTCCTTCTCCAATGCATGAAAGTGAAAAGTGAAAGTGAAGTCGTTCAGTCATGTCCGACTCTTCACAACCCCATGGACTGCAGCCCACCAGGCTCCTCCGCCCATGGGATTTTCCAGGCAAGAGTACTGGAGTGAGTTGCCATTGCCTTCTCCTTAAGCACTATTATTAAAAATGCACACTGTCAGCATTATTATCAAACATAAAAATGCACAAATGTCCATTAAAAAATAATGTCCTAATTGAAAACAAAAATACATCAAAATTAATCATTTTTCACTCATAAAATTTATAGTTTTATAATTAAAAGTAGTATATGTTCATTAATTTTTAAATGTCAGTCAATTAAAGTTAATTTTGAGGAGAGTTAAGTTTATGCATTCTTTTATTTCTAACATCATTTTCATATCAGCTTGTTTTATTTCTTGGGCATAATGCCTGACTATCTTAGGTGAACTTGATGGCCACGTTCACGGCTCCCTTTCGCCCGTGTAGGAGCATCTTCATATCACACTCTGGACAGCTGCCCAAGTGTGTGGAACCCAGGGTGCTGGTGGGGTTTATTTTGCTCTTGTGTGTTGCTTTGGATTTTCACTCTCATATCATTTGATCAGGACTTAGACCAATCTAACAAGGGCTGACCTGTTGAGTTATTTTGGCCTTGGAGTCAGGGCTGCTGACAGGTTGAAAACCACCATGTAGGGTGGACAGAATGGCCGGGGTACCCTTGGTCAGCAGACAGCACCCCCATTGCCGGGGGGGATAGGGAGGCAGGGCTGGGAGGTCCATTCATGAACAGCACAGGGAGAAGGCCTTCCTTCTCCAAAATTACATGCTCAACGGAGCATAGGTCACCGGATGTAACCCACACTGATTTTAAAAAATCCTCTTACAAAATGTGGTAAGTTTCCAGCCCCAGAAATGGCCTGATGTTAACTCTCCCCATACCTGGGTGACAGCTTAGATTCCTCCAGAAGCTTTTTGAACTCTTCTTTGGCTAGCAGCAATTTGCTTTTCTTTTCCTTGTATTCTTCTTTTATTCTTGTCTTGACAAACTGTTCAAATATCTTAAGACACACACGAAAGACAACTATTACAAGAGTGCATATCAGAAATGAAATCTTGTGCTTTACACACAACAGGAAAACAGCGAGAATCTGAGCTAAGCCTGTCTTCTTCGCAGCTGCTGGAGCCACAAGCCAGAGCCTTCCATGACGGTCTCTCCCTGACACTGGGTGTCTCCACAGTCACACCTGCTCTCCCAGAGACCAGTGTGCTCGGTCCGCAGGTGTGATTTGCGGTCAGACACTGAGTCAGCTTGCTTAGAAATCCCTGGAATGAGGCAGGGGTGCTCTCTAGAGGCAGTGGGGGCAGAGGGCAGTTTGGAAATCCAACTCCAGGGCCTCGGTATTTCTCTTTGGAATGCCTGGAGCTTCCCTTACCGTGTGAGTTTTCTCACCGACTCTCACATCCCAGCCGGCAGTACCAGGCACACAAGAGTATGCAATTTGTTCTAGCAATCCCCAGGGCAACACAACTGGTATTTGAGTCTCCAAAATGACTTTGAACTTGTGAAAATAAAGTCAACCCAGCATCTCTCACTTCCTCACCTCGAGGCTCCCAGAAGCCCCTTGTGAAGGAGGGTGTGGTTCCCCAGGACTCCTGCAGATGAGGTGAGCCTCTCCTGGGTGTCATGGAAACACCCAGTGAGAGCCCTGACCCTCGGGCACTGCACTCTCACCCCCAGCGTGACGAGAAGTGGGCCTGAAGGCTCCCTCAACTAGGAAACCTGCCCCTTCACCTAAAAGGCCATGGACACCATCTGGTAGGCAAATCCACCCACAGCTTTGGGGAGGTTTCCCTCAGGAACCAGCAGCTGGCAGTACACAACACCACCAGCAACCCCTCTTTGCCGCATTGCCTAGAGTGAGCCTCGCTTGGTTGGATTAAGGCCGCTCCCTATCGTAATATCAGAAAGTTGTCAGTTGCAGACAAGGGCCAAGGGAGGTGGAGACAGCTGCGGCATCCCCAGTGCTCTCCAACCTTCAAGATCAAAGAAAGGAGGACCTACTAGAGGTCACTTAGACGTGTCGTTCAGCTCACTTCAGTCGCTCAGTCGTGTCCGACTCTCTGGGACCCCATGGACTGCAGCACGCCAGGCCTCCCTGTCCATCACCAGCTCCCGGAGCTGGCTCAAACTCATGTCCATTGAGTCGGTGATGCCATCCAACCATCTCATCCTCTGTCGTCCCCGTCTCCTCCAGCCCTCAATCTTTCCCAGCATTGGTCTTTTCCAATGAGTCAGTTCTTCCTATCAGGTGGCCAAAGTACTGGAGTTTCAGCTTCAGCATCAGTCCTTCCAATGAATATTCAGGACTGATTTCCTTTAGAATGGACTAGCTGGATCTCCTTGCAGTCCTAAGGGACTCTCAAGAGTCTTCTCCAACACCACTGTTCAAAAGCACCAATTCTTCTGCACTCAGCTTTCTTATTAGTCCAACTCTCACATCCATACATGACTACTGGGAAAAAAACCATAGCTTTGACTAGACAGACTTTGTTGACAAAGTAATGTCTCTGCTTCTGAATATGCTATCTAGGTTGGTCATAGCTTTTCTTCCAAGGAGCAAGCGTCTTTTAATTTCATGGCTGTAGTCACCATATGCAATGATTTTGGAGTCCTCAAAAATAAAGCTTCTCACTGTTTCCATTGTTTCCCCATCTGTTTGCCATGAACTTCCAGATGTTCAAGTTGGATTTAGAAAAGGCAGAAGAATCAGAGATCAAATTACCAACATCCACTGGATCATCAAAAAAGCAAGAGAGTTCCAGAAAAACATCTACTTCTGCTTTATTGACCACACCAAAGTGTTTGACTGTGTGGATCACAGCAAACTGTGGAAAATTCTGAAAGAGATGGGAATACCAGACCACCTGACCTGCCTCTTGAGAAAACCAAGAAGCAGCAGTTAGAACTGGACATGGAACAACAGACTGGTTCCAAATTGGGAAAGGAGTATGTCAAGGCTGTATATTGTCACCCTGCTTATTTAACTTCTATGCAGAGTACATCATGAGAAATGCTGGGCTGGGTGAAGCACAAGCTGGAATCAAGATTGCCGGGAGAAATATCAATAACCTCAGACATGCAGATAACACCACCCTTATGGCAGAAAGTGAAGAGGAGCTAAAGAGCCTCTTGATGAAAGTGAAAGAGGAGAGTGAAAAAGGTGGCTTACAACTCAACATTCAGAAAATGAAAATCCTGGCATCTGGTCCCATCGCTTCATGGCCAATTTAGATGTGTATGTGGACACAAAAAAAAGATCAGTGAAAGCCCTCATTGGGTCCTATTAGGCCAATAAATAGCAATTCTGTGCCAACCCAATCAGCAAGTGAAAAAGGTGGCTTACAACTCAACATTCAGAAAATGAAAATCCTGGCATCTGGTCCCATCGCTTCATGGCCAATTTAGATGTGTATGTGGACACAAAAAAAAGATCAGTGAAAGCCCTCATTGGGTCCTATTAGGCCAATAAATAGCAATTCTGTGCCAACCCAATCAGCGGCCTTTGCAGATCCTGGAGCTTTAGCCAAGAGTTCAGGGAGTCTCCTGTGCTCCTCCCAAGGATCCTCCTGAGGACACAGAGCCGGAAGTGACCACGTGGTCAGTCACAGCCCCCAGCGCTCCCTGGGCAGAGTGGGTCTCCTTGGCTCTGCCTGATGGTTCCAGACTCCACTGCAGTCCTGGCAGCCTTTGTGGGACTATAAATCCGAGACACTTCTCTCCTCCAGAAGAGTCATCAGCGCAATTAAATACTCAAGAACAGGACTTAGATGGAGAACGTGCACGGATGTATTTGAGTAAGACTATGATGGGCTCATCTCACCTTCAAGGCAAATGGCAAGTAAGCTCTCCAGCTCCCTTATGATTGCAGCTAATACAAAAGGCGAGTGCAGGGTCATTATCCAAATAAAAGCATGGGACTCCATCAGTAGTCAGAGTTTTGCTCTGTTAGTTTTGAATCTGGAAGACACCCTGGCTGGCAGTGGTCAGAGTCAGAGCAAGTCAAGAGAAAGACTCGCTTCTCTGTCTGCCTGGAACCATTTATCCCTCTAATCAGATTCTGCTCTCTGCGTTGCCTTTGCTCTCGCGCTTTATTTATGCCGCTATAATTTAATGTAACTGGGTTTTTTTTCCTCCTGTTTAACAAATTACACCAATCTTATTCAAAGTGGGGCATGACTTTTTAAAAGACAGACCACTGGCCATTATCTTGTCATGGTGTATTTCGGTGAAATAAGATGGATTGCCACTTGTTGCCATAGAAACAGTTCTGACACAGGCTCCCCAGACCCCTGCTCTCTGTTCAGGCTCATTCACCACTCCCCTGCAGTCCCCCCGCCCCAGGGAGGGATGGATATAACGAACACACTGTGAGCCTTCGCTTTTCCCATGGAACACTAAGGGACGGTGTGTCCCCCCCAGAGTCCACGACTGCTGCTTGCCAGCCAGATCCATTCATAAATAGGACCGGGTTTTCTGAATGGGGCCCAAGTACTGTCTCCTTCATCAGCTCAGCTTCAGCTCTGCACCTCTGAGAAATGACAATACTGCCGCTTTGCCGGGAGGTGCGTCTCTCTGATGGTGCTGGGTTCCCTCTGAGGCTCTCTGGTGCTGAAGGACGTCAGCTACGGGGAGCTGGCCTCCTCCTCCTCATGGGGCTCGGGGACGACACTGCAGGACGAGCACCTCCTGTGTGCAGGGTGAATGTCGGAGGGCCTGACGTGTCCCCTGGTGATGTCACATAGATGCCTGCGAGCTCCATGCAAAGGGTGGGCTCGGCGTGAGCTGACCGTCCATCTAGTCTGGTCTGTCTTCCCCTGGTGCATCCTGGCACCCCAGCCGCTTCCGTTGGAGCCTGCCTCTCTGACCGGGGCTGCAGGAGTCCAGCCCGGCTGCTCCTGAGGTGCTCCTCATATCATGACCACCCTCCTGACTCAAGACGGCAGGCAGGAGTCCCCACTCGGCCCGGGAGCCCAGCCTGTCCAGCAGGCAAACAGGCCCTGAGCGCCCTGCCTTCTGAGAGACGGGGCCTAAACCTGAAACCATCAGCGGAGGAGACTCTTACTTCTCCAGCTTGCGTTAAGGGGCTGATGGCCTCTGAAAACATCCACGGACTGAAGGCAACAGCGTTGACCTCAAAGGTCAGTGAGACACCACTGGCAGCTGTGCCGAGTGTTGCCAGTTATGGCTTAAAGTGACCCTGTCACCAAACTAAACGAGCTTCTCACCATATGTGGTCATGGTTGGAGAGTGAGCTTTCTGATTTCTAATACTGCAACAAAAGGGGTGATGTTACCAATGATTAAAGTCGCCCGGTTTCCTCAGCTGAGGGGAAACAGATATAAAATGTCCAGACTCCAAGTAAGGCCCTGGCCGAGTGGCTGCTCTGGAGCCCCTGGTCTGCACCCCGAGGGAGCTTCGTGGGCTGATGACAGAACTGAAGACAAAGCCGCACGTCTGTCCTCGCAGCTCCGGCTTTCCCGGACCCTGCCGTCTGATGGTTCCCCCTGAGAGGGCCCTCCGGGGCTTCTGCTCCCAGGGGGCTCCCGGTCACCCACTTCGCACACGCATCCTCTCTGCACTCGGAAGTCGGGGGGAGAAGTGTGGTTGGGATGGAACCAGAGATGCAGAAGCAGAACTGGACTCCTCCTGGAGCTTCTCTCAGGGCCCTTCCTGGGTGTGTGTGGTCCGGGGGCCACCGGCGTCAGCGGGGCTGTGAGAACTCAGGCCTCCCCACCGGTCCGCACCGCGTCTGTCTGTCTGTCTAATCCTGGAAGCAGTTCTGGCCCCTGATGGAACTGGTCAACGCACCAGGGTAGACTTGTACCAGGTACCCATTTAAAATGACCTCCAGGCTAGCTGCCTGCAGCCCATTCTTGCCTTTCTGGGGATCTGCTTTCTAGAAACATCCATCCATTACTTGTTCCCTGGACCTCTCCTATGTCACTGTTCTTATACTGGATCTTAAGTTTTTAATCCAGTCATCTGGGATGTGGTTAACGCGCCCCTGAACTGAGTTTTTACCTTCGAATATGAGCATTGTCTCATCTGACCAGATGTTTCTCCAAGAGCAGGAGCAAGGGTAACGCCCCTCTGCACCCAGGCCACTTTCCCTTCACAGCCCACGGGCTAGCACTCAACCTCACAGCTTCCCCACAGACACAGCAAAGACACCAGGCACCCGCTCGTCCACAGAAGCCTCTGGACGGAGCATCCGTTTAAAGCCTCGTCTCTGAGTCTGCCAGCGTGCCTCCCACCACCTTACCTGTTTCCGCTCCTCTGAGTTCAGCAGGAGATAGCGTGGATCAAACACGATTTTGTGTAATTCTTTCTCCCAGGTGGAAAACGCTGACACCTGAAGAAAGATATTCAATAGAGTTGCTTTTAACATCTAATGCTGAGCCTGAGTCACAATGAACTGGTCGATGGTGAGAAACAGCCGTAAGGAACCACGGGTTTGGGGACGCACTGGCTTTCAAAAGTGTTTGACTTGTCAAACTTTTAAGAAAATCAATTTTTCGAGCATGAGAAAATTTAATTTCTAGACTCATGACACTATGTCTTCCCTGGATATCTTCCAGGGCCAAGTGCCCTGATCTAAAGCCCTGATTGTATCTGGAGTCTGAGACATTCTCAAATGTCATATCTTTAGAGGAGAAATTATACTTGTAAGAATTTTCAGGATGGCACAGGCCTTAACGGAGGGCAGCATCTTGTAATTAGTCAGAATTTGGCACAATTGCAATTGATTTTTAATCAACATTTAAACCTTTTTCAGGTAGGTAACTTTTTCACCAAACTGCCTTATTTTATAGTAGTTTGGATCCACACGAAAGTCGCGAGAACACTGTGGAGTTGCCGTCCAGCCACCCCCAGATCGCTGTATCGCTGACGCCGCGACGCTGGTGTGCTGAGTGGACCACACGGCCATCAGCAGGGGCCTGCGCCTGGCTCAGCTTCTTTCGTCTTTGCCTAATGTTCTTCTGTCCTGGGATCCCACCAGGACAATCACACGTACTCCCACACCTCCTCGGGCTCTCCTTGGTCTGGATGAGCTTGGCAGCTCTGAGGGGAGCCAGTCAGGTGTTCCATGAGATGCCCCTCTGCTGAGTTTTGTCCCAGTTTTTCTCACGGTTCCACTGGGTCTGTGGGTTTGGGGAGGAAGACCCCAGAGTAACGTGCGCTTCCTATCAAGGTCCATGCGGTCAACGCGACGTATCACAGCTGGTGCTGACCTTGATCGCCTGGCCGAGGCCTCTCTTCTCTGCGTTTCTTCTTTTTCCCTAAGTCGTGTTGTCCTCTTTGGAGGGCAGTCTCCGTGAGCCTGTTCTGTGTGCCTGCTCTGTGTGCCTGTGTGCAGCCTCTGTGTGCCTGTTCTGTGTGCAGCTTCCGTGTGCCTGCTCTGTGTGCCTGCTCTGTGTGCAGTCTCTCTCTGTGTGCCTGCTCTGTTTTTGCTCAGTTGTGTCTGACCCTTTGTGACCCCGTGGACTGCAGCACTCCAGGTCTCCCTGGCCTTCCCTATTTCCCAGAATTTGCTCAAACTCGTGTCTATTGAGTCGATGATGCCACTTGAAGGGCCTGACCCACCTCCTGATATGGAAGAATCTGTACAGGTTTCTTGGAATCCTTCTGGATGGGGCATTTATCCATTCTCCCACACTTACTTATTAGTTCAATCATCTGTTTATGTCAGTTTAAACTCATGGATATTTATTTCATGCTTGGGTTTGTAATCTAATCTGACTGTTGGTTTGTGCTCAGATTGCTCCAGGTTGGCTGCTGCGGTTGCCTCCTGTGTCCCGGCAGGGTATCCCCACTGTTCTGTTTTCTGGGCCCTTGAAGATGCTCCAGCATCATCTCCTGTCTCTACTGTGTTGGCCCTAGAATCAGCATTCTCCGAGAAGCCCTGGTCCCTCTTATCGGAGAGGGTGTTGGGACCTGAGATCCAGGTGAGCAGCTCATTGCTGCTGGGAGATTGCGACTTCCAGATTCTCAGCTGATGGGGCAGTGAAACTTTTAAGTCATCCAAAAATAATTTATTCACTTAAAAACTGACTAAATATTGGCTATGTCTTGGGCCCCTTGCTGGGCGCTATGGGTTCAGAGAAAATAAATCAAGGCCACTGACCTTGAGAAGTTGTGGCAGGGCAAGACAGAGAGTGAATTCAGGATCTCCAGGGGGCATGAGTGGCATTCTGGGCACAAAGAGATGGTCCTAGGAGCCAAGGGCACAGAGAAGGGCCCCCACCAGCCTGGGAGCCTGTCACAGGGTGGATGGTGTCGGGGCCTGACCCACGGAGGGGCCTGGGAGGGTGTGAAACATGTGCTGTTCATGGTGCCGAGGCCAGGCTCCGGGAACTGGGGGAATGTGGGGGTCTCAGGGGGATGTAGGAGGCTGTGCAGAGCTGGGAAGAAGTGGGAGAGATGGCTTGAGTGGAATGTGGGGACACTCGTTGGCCTCCTCGGGAACCAGGGGCTTGTCCTGAGAGCAACAGGAAGAAGCAGATGCGATGTGCACCCAGGGGCCTGGGCAGGGGACGGACTCAGCACAGTGGAGAGGAGAAGCTGATTGGCAGGTTTCACAAACAAAGGCCCACCTGCTCCTACTTCTGAGCAGGTTACAGTATGGCTGGTAGAGATATATTTCAATAGACATGGGCTTTGCTTGGAATGGCCTTCCCTTGTAAGGGAAGGAATCCTCCTGCTAATGCAGGAGATCTGATTTCGATCCCTGAGTTGGGAAGATCCCCTGGAGAAGGGAAAGGCTACCCACTCCAGTATTTTAGTCTGGAGAAGTCCATGGACTGTTAGTTCATGGAGTCACAAAGAGTCAGACATGGCTGAGAAACTTTTACTTGCTTGGAACATTCTAAGGATTTTCTAAATTGAGAGTTTCTGTATTCAATAATAAAAGTCAAAATTCTTTTTAAAACTCATGAGCTCTTTTATGAGCAGGGTGAACCAAGCTCCACCCAGGGATCTTTCTCAATTGATTAAGAACATGGTAAAGTGTTGACACGTCATGGTGGGGTGAGGTGGGGTGGGGGGGGACTCCGGAAGAACATCAGGGCAGAATGGTCCATCTGTTCAAAATGGTCCGTCTGTTCAGCCAGAGCTGATGCTTGACCACGTGAGCATTAGGGTGGACATGGAGAGAAGGGATGGGCAACTTCAATTCAGCCCAATCAGATAGGGTCAGTCCATCGCGTAGAGCCCTGAAAACCCTTTAAAGGTTCCAGCTCTGTATGAAAGGTAGGTTATTATTAAGAACTGGTGTCACATAACTGACTCCACCAGTGTGATGAGAATTTTAGGAGGTCTAGATGTATTACAAACTCAACTAAAAAAGAAAAAAGGATATCATCCTTGGCTCCAAAGGAAATTACAATCTGTATACAAGGCAAGGAGATCAAACCAGTCATTCCTAAATATTCATTAGAGCTGAAGCTTCAATACTTTGGTCACCTGATGTGAAGAGTCAACTCCTTGGAAAAGCCCCTGATTCTGGGAAAGATTGAGGGTGGAAGGAGAAGGGGGCAATAGTGGATGAGATGGTTGGATGGCATCACCGACTCAAAGGACACAAACTTGGGCAAACTCTGGGAGATAGTGAGGGACAGGGAGTCCTGGCATGCTGCAGTCCATGGGGTCACAGAGTCGGACACGGCTTAGTGAGACATGCAATGGAACTGGTCAACGCACCAGGGTAGACTTGTACCAGGTACCCATTTAAAATGACCTCCAGGCTAGCTGCCTGCAGCCCATTCTTGCCTTTCTGGGGATCTGCTTTCTAGAAACATCCATCCATTACTTGTTCCCTGGACCTCTCCTATGTCACTGTTCTTATACTGGATCTTAAGTTTTTAATCCAGTCATCTGGGATGTGGTTAACGCGCCCCTGAACTGAGTTTTTACCTTCGAATATGAGCATTGTCTCATCTGACCAGATGTTTCTCCAAGAGCAGGAGCAAGGGTAACGCCCCTCTGCACCCAGGCCACTTTCCCTTCACAGCCCACGGGCTAGCACTCAACCTCACAGCTTCCCCACAGACACAGCAAAGACACCAGGCACCCGCTCGTCCACAGAAGCCTCTGGACGGAGCATCCGTTTAAAGCCTCGTCTCTGAGTCTGCCAGCGTGCCTCCCACCACCTTACCTGTTTCCGCTCCTCTGAGTTCAGCAGGAGATAGCGTGGATCAAACACGATTTTGTGTAATTCTTTCTCCCAGGTGGAAAACGCTGACACCTGAAGAAAGATATTCAATAGAGTTGCTTTTAACATCTAATGCTGAGCCTGAGTCACAATGAACTGGTCGATGGTGACAAACAGCCGTAAGGAACCACGGGTTTGGGGGCGCACTGGCTTTCAAAAGTGTTTGACTTGTCAAACTTTTAAGAAAATCAATTTTTCAAGCATGAGAAAATTTAATTTCTAGACTCATGACACTATGTCTTCCCTGGATATCTTCCAGGGCCAAGTGCCCTGATCTAAAGCCCTGATTGTATCTGGAGTCTGAGACATTCTCAAATGTCATATCTTTAGAGGAGAAATTATACTTGTAAGAATTTTCAGGATGGCACAGGCCTTAACGGAGGGCAGCATCTTGTAATTAGTCAGAATTTGGCACAATTGCAATTGATTTTTAATCAACATTTAAACCTTTTTCAGGTAGGTAACTTTTTAACCAAACTGCCTTATTTTATAGTAGTTTGGATCCACACGAAAGTCGCGAGAACACCGTGGAGTTGCCGTCCAGCCACCCCCAGATGGCTGTGTCGCTGACGCCGCGACGCTGGTGTGCTGGGTGGACCACACGGCCGTCAGCAGGGGCCTGCGCCTGGCTCAGCTTCTTCAGTCTTTGCCTAATGTTTTTCTGTCCTGGGATCCCACCAGGACAATCACCACACGTACTCCCACACCTCCTCGGGCTCTGCTTGGTCTGGATGAGCTTGGCAGCTCTGAGGGGAGCCAGTCAGGTGTTCCACGAGATGCCCCTCTGCTGAGTTTTGTCCCAGTTTTTCTCACGGTTCCACTGGGTCTGTGGGTTTGGGGAGGAAGACCCCAGAGTAACGTGCGCTTCCTATCAAGGGCCATACGGTCAACGCGACGTATCACAGCTGGTGCTGACCTTGATCGCCTGGCCGAGGCCTCTCTTCTCTGCGTTTCTTCTTTTTCCCTAAGTCGTGTTGTCCTCTTTGGAGGGCAGTCTCCGTGAGCCTGTTCTGTGTGCCTGCTCTGTGTGCCTGCTCTGTGTGCAGTCTCTCTCTGTGTGCCTATTCTATGTGCCTGTGTGCAGCCTCTGTGTGCCTGTTCTGTGTGCCTGTGTGCAGCCTCTGTGTGCCTGCTCCGTGTGCCTGCTCCGTGTGCCTGCTCGGTGTGCAGTCTCTCTCTGTGTGCCTGCTCTGTTTTTGCTCAGTTGTGTCTGACCCTTTGTGACCCCGTGGACTGCAGCACTCCAGGTCTCCCTGGCCTTCCCTATTTCCCAGAATTTGCTCAAACTCGTGTCTATTGAGTCGATGATGCCACTTGAAGGGCCTGACCCACCTCCTGATATGGAAGAATCTGTACAGGTTTCTTGGAATCCTTCTGGATGGGGCATTTATCCATTCTCCCACACTTACTTATTAGTTCAATCATCTGTTTATGTCAGTTTAAACTCATGGATATTTATTTCATGCTTGGGTTTGTAATCTAATCTGACTGTTGGTTTGTGCTCAGATTGCTCCAGGTTGGCTGCTGCGGTTGCCTCCTGTGTCCCGGCAGGGTATCCCCACTGTTCTGTTTTCTGGGCCCTTGAAGATGCTCCAGCATCATCTCCTGTCTCTACTGTGTTGGCCCTAGAATCAGCATTCTCCGAGAAGCCCTGGTCCCTCTTATCGGAGAGGGTGTTGGGACCTGAGATCCAGGTGAGCAGCTCATTGCTGCTGGGAGATTGCGACTTCCAGATTCTCAGCTGATGGGGCAGTGAAACTTTTAAGTCATCCAAAAATAATTTATTCACTTAAAAACTGACTAAACATTGGCTATGTCTTGGGCCCCTTGCTGGGCGCTATGGGTTCAGAGAAAATAAATCAAGGCCACTGACCTTGAGAAGTTGTGGCAGGGCAAGACAGAGAGTGAATTCAGGATCTCCAGGGGGCATGAGTGGCATTCTGGGCACAAAGAGATGGTCCTAGGAGCCAAGGGCACAGAGAAGGGCCCCCACCAGCCTGGGAGCCTGTCACAGGGTGGATGGTGTCGGGGCCTGACCCACGGAGGGGCCTGGGAGGGTGTGAAACATGTGCTGTTTGTGGTGCCGAGGCCAGGCTCCGGGAACTGGGGGAATGTGGGGGTCTCAGGGGGATGTAGGAGGCTGTGCAGAGCTGGGAAGAAGTGGGAGAGATGGCTTGAGTGGAATGTGGGGACACTCGTTGGCCTCCTCGGGAACCAGGGGCTTGTCCTGAGAGCAACAGGAAGAAGCAGATGCGATGTGCACCCAGGGGCCTGGGCAGGGGACGGACTCAGCACAGTGGAGAGGAGAAGCTGATTGGCAGGTTTCACAAACAAAGGCCCACCTGCTCCTACTTCTGAGCAGGTTACAGTATGGCTGGTAGAGATATATTTCAATAGACATGGGCTTTGCTTGGAATGGCCTTCCCTTGTAAGGGAAGGAATCCTCCTGCTAATGCAGGAGATCTGAGTTCGATCCCTGAGTTGGGAAGATCCCCTGGAGAAGGGAAAGGCTACCCACTCCAGTATTTTAGTCTGGAGAAGTCCATGGACTGTTAGTTCATGGAGTCACAAAGAGTCAGACATGGCTGAGAAACTTTCACTTGCTTGGAACATTCTAAGGATTTTCTAAATTGAGAGTTTCTGTATTCAATAATAAAAGTCAAAATTCTTTTTAAAACTCATGAGCTCTTTTATGGGCAGGGTGAACCAAGCTCCACCCAGGGATCTTTCTCAATTGATTAAGAACATGGTAAAGTGTTGACACGTCATGGTGGGGTGAGGTGGGGTGGGGGGGGACTCCGGAAGAACATCAGGGCAGAATGGTCCATCTGTTCAAAATGGTCCGTCTGTTCAGCCAGAGCTGATGCTTGACCACGTGAGCATTAGGGTGGACATGGAGAGAAGGGATGGGCAACTTCAATTCAGCCCAATCAGATAGGGTCAGTCCATCACGTAGAGCCCTGAAAACCCTTTAAAGATTCCAGCTCTGTATGAAAGGTAGGTTATTATTAAGAACTGGTGTCACATAACTGACTCCACCAGTGTGATGAGAATTTTAGGAGGTCTAGATGTATTACAAACTCAACTAAAAAAGAAAAAAGGATATCATCCTTGGCTCCAAAGGAAATTACAATCTGTATACAAGGCAAGGAGATCAAACCAGTCATTCCTAAATATTCATTAGAGCTGAAGCTTCAATACTTTGGTCACCTGATGTGAAGAGTCAACTCCTTGGAAAAGCCCCTGATTCTGGGAAAGATTGAGGGTGGAAGGAGAAGGGGGCAATAGTGGATGAGATGGTTGGATGGCATCACCGACTCAAAGGACACAAACTTGGGCAAACTCTGGGAGATAGTGAGGGACAGGGAGTCCTGGCATGCTGCAGTCCATGGGGTCACAGAGTCGGACACGGCTTAGTGAGACATGCTTGAGCAACTGAACCGCATACGAGGCAGGAAGAGTCATTTCCACAGAGACTGATTTGTGATGAAAAGACAGCCATTGTCACGTAACCTGACAGCCCAGCCAACGCGTGCTCTGACGTGCAGGGGAGGGGCAGCCCAGGCACAGGGCCTGAGACCGAGGCTGGAGCCCAAGGGCAGGCTGGACAGTTAAGTGTGAAACGGGGCCTGGCAGTGCCTGCAGGGGGGCGCGGCCTTGTCCACCAGACCGGCTCTTCCCAAAGGACCCTGATGACTGTTGCTGCCTCAACTGTGAGACTCACTCCTGATGGAGGACCACCCTCCCCAGGCCTGCATCTCTGCAGGCACATCCTGGTAGGCTCATTCTGTGGGACAGAGCCAAGGCCTCCCCTTTCTTGCTGGAGGCCAGTGGGGAGCCATTCTCCACTCCCAGGGGTCCCCAAATTCCCTCTTGTGGGCCCTTCTGCAACAGGGCAGCTTCCTGAAAACCGGTGGGAGAATCTCTATATATGAGGCCTCATCTTACATAACATACTACCACACCATCACAGGGGAATGCATCCATCCTATTCACAGGCCAGCCCCCGTCAAGGGAGGGGGTCATTTGGGATGGGTGTACCGGGGTTGGAGTCCTGAGATCACTGTCGGGATGTTCCCATGCAGCAGGTCCCTGAGACCAACGCACTCTCTTGCCTCCAACGTGGCCTTCATTCTCCACCTTGGTCTTCATCCCTCATCTGCATAACAGACCTTTCTTTGATACTGTGGCATTTTACATGTGGGTTGGTCCTGGATAGTGGGATTCTTCAGCCCATTTTAGACCCTCTCCTGTGGAAGTCAGTGCTTTCCTGCAGCCTGCCTGGGTCTGGGGTGGTTCCGTCTCCCCTCCTGGGCTGTGTTCTGTGATGTTCGTGTCATCTCCTGACAGTCGGCAACATATTCCCAGAAGCATCTGAACACCTCAGGGTGCTGACGCTGGGCGACACCCTGCCATGGGCGAAGGGCGGTGCTCCCTCCTGGTGCAAATGCGTGTGGACATGGCCCACGCCCCCAGGCTAGGGCTCTGGCTGGCGCTCGCACACATCTTTATTTGACCTCCCCCTGGAGCCCCATCCTGGGGTATCACCGTCGTTTGGGAACCAGGGGAGCTCGGGCAGCGGTCCCCTGGGCTGGGCTGGTGGCCAGGCCCTTCCTTCCTCCCAGCCTCCTGCCGGCAGGCTCTCTCCCGGCCCGACTCGTGCTTAGTGTCTGAACTGTGCTGCCTGCCGTCTCTACGAGGGCCGACACCAGAGCTTGCCATTCAGAACAGGCGCAGGGAAGGAGCAGCCGCCTGGGCCCTGGCCGGGGCGCAGCCCCCAAGCTAAGACTGCTGCTGCCACATCGTGGAACAGCGTCGACCCCCACCAGGGGTCAGGGGCCACCGCCTGCCTGCCCGGCAGGGGCGCCCTCCTGGCTCTCCACCTCCAGCCCCAGCCTGGTCTCAACACCACGGCCTCCGTCAGCGGCGCACTCCATCCCCTCTCCCTGCAGGGCTGCCCCCCGCCCCTCACCCAGCCCTGACCCTGAAGGTTGGGCGTGAGCACGCGCCCCGTCCGCCCGCCTGCCCTTCCTCTGGGCCTCTGCTCCGTCCTCCTCGCTGCCTGCAGCTCTGCGGATGACAGACGGTGTGTTCCTTGCAATTAGCACTCACGCCATTACCCTCTTTATCCAATTTCCTGGAACACACAGCTGCGTCTTCTATTTCTGGCTCTGGAGTTCCTGACAACTCAAGGCGGCTCGAGGCGAGCAGAGCACAGGATGCAGCGAGCAGGCCACGCTCCGGGCTCAGCCTGCCCGGAACGCAGGGTCATTTTGATGTTTGGGAGGAATTCCAGGCATACAGGCCACCGACGCAGGAAAGGAGAAGAGCTGAGGGTGATATAGGAGAGAGGAGGTCCGCCCTCTGGGAGCCACCACGTAGAACCTGCTGGAACCTGCCTGAGAGTCATCCAATCGCGGGGCAGGAAGTGGAGGGTTTCCTCCTGGTCCCACCCGTCCCTGGTGCAGTATTGCCCCTGGCAATGCTCCATCCTTAAATTCAGAGGGAATGGTCAGCATGTGGAGAGGTCTCGTGGGCCAGGTGACCCCCAGGTGAATCCCGAAATGACAGAGGGGTTGGGTGCCCCCCACAGACTCTGGAACTTGCTGACTTCTACCCCATCTCCCAGTGCTCAGAGTGTTTCACCACTTTCTGTATTGTGTGTGTGTGTGTGTGTGTGAGTGTGTGTGTGTGTGTGCGTGTGCGTGTGTATTTTGATCAGTAAATAAAATCTTGCATATTATTCCACAATACCTCATCTAACTTAGTTTTCACACTATGGCTAGTTACACTCCCATCTTAAGCTTAGAGTGGGTGGTCCACGTGCCCCGGCCCTCGGGTCATCTTGTTAGACCGCTGTCTAGTCACTAATAGAGAGGTGACCACAGTAATACCTGCAGAGTGGAATCGCCAAAAGCTGTGGCAGTTAATTCAGGAAAGAATAATCACAGCACAAAAGCCGAGAGAAAGCACAGATCAAAGGGAAGGAGCCGTGAGAGTCAAGAAATAATCAGCAGTGACTATGTGTGTGTCTCACTGTTCAGTGGCGGTGGGGCGCGCCGAGAAAACAGAGTTTCAGGAAANCTAACTTAGTTTTCACACTATGGCTAGTTACACTCCCATCTTAAGCTTAGAGTGGGTGGTCCACGTGCCCCGGCCCTCGGGTCATCTTGTTAGACCGCTGTCTAGTCACTAATAGAGAGGTGACCACAGTAATACCTGCAGAGTGGAATCGCCAAAAGCTGTGGCAGTTAATTCAGGAAAGAATAATCACAGCACAAAAGCCGAGAGAAAGCACAGATCAAAGGGAAGGAGCCGTGAGAGTCAAGAAATAATCAGCAGTGACTATGTGTGTGTCTCACTGTTCAGTGGCGGTGGGGCGCGCCGAGAAAGCAAGTTTTCAGGAACTTTCTAACACTGCTGGGAGACTACACTGTGTGAAGACAACTTTTTCCAAAACAGTTTGATAACACAGGTCAGATGTTGACGGCACACAGGAAGCAATCCCACACACACAGAAACCAACGTTCATGCATCAGTACGGCCAGTGGATTACTATTTAAACTAGCAAAATTGGGCAGCAGGCTAAATGAATGAAAATGAGGGCGCTTTGAATGGACAATGAACTGACACTTACATCCTCATCAAAAATGTTTCCAAAGGTTTATAATAATATTTTAAAACTGCTTCAAAGGAGAAAATAGTATGCAAATGTATAAATTAGGTTGAACCTTATCAAATTACCTGTCTTTTAAAAACAAATGGGACTTCCCTGGTGGGCCATGGTTAAGAATCTGCCCGCCAATGCAAGGGACACGGGTTTGATCCCTGGTCAGGGAAGACGCCACCTGCCGAGGAGCAGCTAAGCTCCACGGTGCCACAGCTACTCAGCCTGAGCTCGAGGGTCCTCAGACCGCAAGCACCGAGTCCGCGTGCCTCGACCTCTGTGGCCCACGGCACTCTAGAGCTGCACTCTGCAACGAGAGGAGCCGCCACGATAGGGAGCCTCGCACCGCAGCCAGAGAAAGCCAGCAGGCAGCAGTGGCGGCCCAGCACAGCCCGAGTTAATAGACAAATAAAATAAAAACTTGGCTCAGCCACGCTTAACCACGGTTCAGTCCTGCTTATACCATATAACTGCACTGTATAATACGTACTGCTCTATAGAATACGAACGTTTGGTTTTGCTATGCCTTAAAATCTGTTTTTAGGAAAAAAAGACTAGAAGGAAAGGTGTCTGTTGACGGCAATAATTGTGTCAGGACTTCAGGTGATTTTTATTTCTGTTCTTTGAATTCTGCGTCTTTCCTATAAAGAGCATGAGCTCCTTTGATGGCACAATCCTATTTTATTAGTGGCATGGGCCTGGTGAGACGTTGAAGAATTGCCGTAGGAACACGAAGCAGATAAACTTCCTAAGGAGCAAGGATATGTCTCATGGAGATGCTCCTGACAGTCTCCAGGACGCCAGAGCCACCACTCAGGCACTTCGCCTCCAGGGCCATCTCAACCTGGACGTATACCTGCACATGAGGGAGACCAAGCCCTTCCCCCAGCGTCCTGGCCCAGCGGCCACTACAGCTTCAGGCAACACCACCTATGCCTCTGGGCAAGGGGGCACTAGACGCCACGGGGGAGGTGCTCCTGCCCTCCACCTGGGAGAAGGCACGGCCGCCGTGATGGCAGGAGGGCACCAGGGGAAGTGCCTCTCCTTCATTTGGACTGCCTTTGCACCAACAACTCCTTAGCGCAGAGAGAGAGCCCTGTGGCTCAGCCAGGGCTGGTGTGCGGATTGTGAATTCCTCTCTCCAACACAGACTCAGATCCAAAGTCCAGGGTCCCGGCAGCAGGCTGGCCACTGTGCCAGTCAGGCTCCCCAAGGCTGCCACAGCTGCAAAGCTGGCTGTGGCCCCCCTGCAGAGGGACCCGGCAGTGTCTGAATCAAGAGTCAAGGTTATGGAACAGTCTTTCTTTCCTGGCCTCTGGGAAAGCCACTTCCCGAGGGCTATCTTGCAGAAGGAAGATCCCCTCGATAAAGTGTCTCTAATGCATTTATCTAAAGAGACAAGGCTAAATTAATCAGCTGCTACTCAATTAATCCTGCCCTTTATAGACTGAAGTTTAAAGAGAGCTCTATTGTGGTTTATACTAGTGAAAGAATATAAAAACAAGGTCTTCCACTTACATATTACAAAACCGCAAAACTGAAGGCCTTTCCCCAAGCCAAAATCCCTAAGGCATACCCCAAACCATGCCCTTTTTAAACTACTGGAAATCCATACACCTAGCTCCCTCTTTCTATAAGCACATGAATCTCTGAGCTGAAGGACTGAACAAATGCAATAAAAAAATCTTATTAATCACTCAGTCTATGAAAAAGGTGACCTTTTTCAGCCTCATTTTTAAGCAACTAAAAATCTGATGGGCTTAGCCATCAAAGCCTCTTGAGCATGAGTAACTCATACAATCTGCCGACACACTTTATAAAGTCGAGAGTCGTAAACGTGGGCATTGCTTTGTGACACGAGCAGTACATTCAGATTGGTCTTCTCTATACTTGGGGGTATGTGGGCTTCTTCTGAAATCCGTGTAAGACGAGGGTCTCAGCTTCACCCCTGTCTCTGTCTCCCGGGAAAACCCAGAGTACTGGGGCTGGTGCCTCCCGTTTCCACATTGTTTTTGCTGATTCTCATACGTGAATATATCTAAGGACCAAGGCTGGATGGAATCAGCTTAATGAGGCAAGAATGCACTGAACACGCCCTTAGTAAAATCGCTCGGCTGAGGGCTCTGGGGTCCATCAGAGGCCACGTAGACTCAGTGTCCTTGGGAGGGCGGGGTGGGGTCTCCAGGAGTCCTCACCCTCCAAGTGGCTTAATATCATGCCATGCAGGTAAGTTGGACGTGGTTGGTTTCCAAAACAAAGAGGTGGAAACCTAGACATTGGTGAGATGGATGCTGCATATATTTCTCAAATGCTCACGGAGCTATCACTCCTCGGAATTCTCAGGAAATTCCACTGGGGCAGACCGGCTGGGCTCCTTCAGACCTCAGAACTGTGACGATTTCTGCACTATCCTTGCCATTAGAAGAGGCATGGTGGCGAGACTCAGGTGCTTCCACCTCCGTGGTCTGCAGAGAAGAATCCTCTTCTTGGCCACTTTGTGGGGAGAGAAGCCTGCTTTATCGTGAGTGATGTCTTATCCTGCAAGTGCTTGGGGGCCACACGAGTGGAGGAGAAGGAAACAGAAAGAACAGCTGCTCCAGGAGATACACCCCCTCATCCAGGCTCCAAGGGCCCACTCTCTGATCAGCGCTGGGCCAGCCCAGGGCACGTGCAGCAAGACCAGGGCCTGGACATGAAGGGAATCCCAGGAGATCTATGAGCGCCTCTGGGAGCCAGTGCCTGGAGCCAGGCTCCAGCAGCCCAGTGGGGCATCAGAGAGTCCCCTGCCTCCAGGACCCAGCACAATGACTTGGCAAAGAGGAAGGCACACAGAGTGGCTGTGAAGCACCACGTGTCAGCCAGGGAGCCAGGGAGGCAGGGCTTGGAGGGCCTCCCGGGAAAGAGGCCTCATGCCAAGGATGCAAGGAGGGCAGGGCGAAGGAGACAGCTCAGGGCCCAGACCGGCGGCGACACTGGGCACAAGCCCCAGGGCCCTGAGGCTGGCCCGATGGCCACGGAGCAAGCAGCCTCTTCNGCACCACGTGTCAGCCAGGGAGCCAGGGAGGCAGGGCTTGGAGGGCCTCCCGGGAAAGAGGCCTCATGCCAAGGATGCAAGGAGGGCAGGGCGAAGGAGACAGCTCAGGGCCCAGACCGGCGGCGACACTGGGCACAAGCCCCAGGGCCCTGAGGCTGGCCCGATGGCCACGGAGCAAGCAGCCTCTTCGGGTGGCAGCAACGGCTTCTAAACCCAGCCGGCTCCATCCTCCTGGGGCACCTGGGACCTGATGGCGGACCCACTTCTCCAGCATGGGAGCAGCGGGCTGGGGCGGCCAGACCCTGGCACCCTGGCCTGTGTTCCTGGCCTCCTCTCCTTAGCCAGGGGGAGAGGTCACGTCTTTGCTGCTGACGTGGGGAGGCTGAGAACAGGGCAGTGAGGGCCGAGCAAGGAGTGAGGGGAAGGCTCAGGGGAGCCCTGCACATCGGCCATGTGGGGTCTGTGGTGGGCCTGGTAGGGAGTACACACCAGACACACACACATATGTACTCACAGCACACACACACACAGACATGCATATATACTCACAGCACACACACACACACGCGTATACACTCACAGAACACACACAGAGAGACACATGTGTACACACTCACAGAACACACAGAAAGATGCACATATACACTCACAGCACACAGACACACACGTCAGCACACACACACAGACACACACACATACACACTCCCAGAACACACAGAGAGACATGCATATACACTCACAGCACACAGACACACACGTGTATACACTCATAGCACACACACAGAGACACACATATACACACTCACAGAACACACAGAGAGACACACAAGTGTGTACACTCACAGCACACACACAGGGAGACACACGTATACACACTCACAGAACACACAGAGAGATGCACATATACACTCACGGCACAGAGACACACACACGTGTACACACTCACAGCGCACACACACACACAGACACATGTATACACACAGAACACAGAGAGACACACACATGTACACAGTCACAGAACACACAGAGAGATGCACATATACACTCATGGCACAGAGACACACACGTGTACACACAGCACACACACACAGACACACACGCATATACACTCCCAGAACACACAGAGAGACATGTATATACACTCATGGCATACAGACACACACATGTACACACTCACAGCACACACACACATAGACACACGTATACACACTCACAGAACACAGAGAGAGACACACATGTATACAGTCACAGAACACACAAAGAGATGCACATATACACTCATGGCACAGAGACACACATGTGTACACACAGCACACACACAGACACACACGTGTACACACTCACAGCACACACAGAGAGACACATACACATACACACTCACAGCACACACAGAGAGATGAACATATACACTCACAGCACACAGACACGCACATGTACACACAGCACATACACAGACACACACGCATATACACTCCCAGAACACACAGAGAGACATGCATATACACTCATGGCACACAGACACTCACGTGTACACACTCACAGCACACACACAGAGAGACACACGTATACACACTCACAGAACACACAGAGAGACACACATATACACACTCACAGAACACACAGAGAGACACACACATGTATACACTCACAGAACACACAAAGAGATGCACATAAACACTCACAGCACACAGACACACATGTGTATACACTCAAAACACAGAGAGACACACACACACATACACTCATGGCACACAGGCACACATGTGTACACACAGCACACACACACACACAGACACATACATATATACTCACAGAATACACAGCGGACACACACACACACTCATGGCACACACACAAACACCCACAGACACACACGTATATACACTCAAAGAACACACAAGAGAGACATACACATACATTCACGACACACAGATACACATGTATACACTCATAGCACACATATATGCACTCACAGAACACACAGATACACAGATGCACATGTGTATACACTCACAGCACACACACAAATACACACGCACCTCTACACACAGCGCGCACACACACACACAGATACCTCCCTCACAAGAGCATCAGCTGCTTCCAAGGCCATCCCATCCTACAGGATTTTGTGATGAAATCACCTCTACGTCTTGAAAGAAAGAAGAAAGTTGTATGGGGAGGGGTTCTCTTAAAACAGCATTTTAGCCTAGTAAATATAACTCTTAANCGCGCGCACACACACACACACACACACACACACAGATACCTCCCTCACAAGAGCATCAGCTGCTTCCAAGGCCATCCCATCCTACAGGATTTTGTGATGAAATCACCTCTACGTCTTGAAAGAAAGAAGAAAGTTGTATGGGGAGGGGTTCTCTTAAAACAGCATTTTAGCCTAGTAAATATAACTCTTAAAATCATGTTTTTTAAAACAACCTGCCCTCCGTCCACACCGGGGATGGGTCCTGCGTGTATGAGTTCACCTGTCCCTCAGTATCCTCGTGACTTCACACTGGACACGTGGCATTACCACTCTGAGATCACAAGCTTGCTTCTCCTCCAGGTCCTTGCGCCGAGGGCTGTATTTCACTTTTGAGTGTGTCTCCAGACAGATAAAATGATGCGTGCATTAAAATTCATGGTGCGGAGGAGATGAGGGGCCCCTCAGAGTGCGGCTGAGATAATCTCCTAATTCTTCAAGAGCTCACACCGGCTCAGCTCCAGGGAGCCCTCGGGCNCACAGCACACACACACAGACACACACGCATATACACTCCCAGAACACACAGAGAGACATGTATATACACTCATGGCATACAGACACACACATGTACACACTCACAGCACACACACACATAGACACACGTATACACACTCACAGAACACAGAGAGAGACACACATGTATACAGTCACAGAACACACAAAGAGATGCACATATACACTCATGGCACAGAGACACACATGTGTACACACAGCACACACACAGACACACACGTGTACACACTCACAGCACACACAGAGAGACACATACACATACACACTCACAGCACACACAGAGAGATGAACATATACACTCACAGCACACAGACACGCACATGTACACACAGCACATACACAGACACACACGCATATACACTCCCAGAACACACAGAGAGACATGCATATACACTCATGGCACACAGACACTCACGTGTACACACTCACAGCACACACACAGAGAGACACACGTATACACACTCACAGAACACACAGAGAGACACACGTATACACACTCACAGAACACACAGAGAGACACACACATGTATACACTCACAGAACACACAAAGAGATGCACATAAACACTCACAGCACACAGACACACATGTGTATACACTCAAAACACAGAGAGACACACACACACATACACTCATGGCACACAGGCACACATGTGTACACACAGCACACACACACACACAGACACATACATATATACTCACAGAATACACAGCGGACACACACACACACTCATGGCACACACACAAACACCCACAGACACACACGTATATACACTCAAAGAACACACAAGAGAGACATACACATACATTCACGACACACAGATACACATGTATACACTCATAGCACACATATATGCACTCACAGAACACACAGATACACAGATGCACATGTGTATACACTCACAGCACACACACAAATACACACGCACCTCTACACACAGCGCGCGCACACACACACACACACACACACACACAGATACCTCCCTCACAAGAGCATCAGCTGCTTCCAAGGCCATCCCATCCTACAGGATTTTGTGATGAAATCACCTCTACGTCTTGAAAGAAAGAAGAAAGTTGTATGGGGAGGGGTTCTCTTAAAACAGCATTTTAGCCTAGTAAATATAACTCTTAAAATCATGTTTTTTAAAACAACCTGCCCTCCGTCCACACCGGGGATGGGTCCTGCGTGTATGAGTTCACCTGTCCCTCAGTATCCTCGTGACTTCACACTGGACACGTGGCATTACCACTCTGAGATCACAAGCTTGCTTCTCCTCCAGGTCCTTGCGCCGAGGGCTGTATTTCACTTTTGAGTGTGTCTCCAGACAGATAAAATGATGCGTGCATTAAAATTCATGGTGCGGAGGAGATGAGGGGCCCCTCAGAGTGCGGCTGAGATAATCTCCTAATTCTTCAAGAGCTCACACCGGCTCAGCTCCAGGGAGCCCTCGGGCCCCGCCTGCCCAGGTGCCAGCCCTGCTCAGACTCTCCCCGGGGGAGTCGGGGTCTCCACAGACCACCCTCCCCTCAGTTCACGGCTGCACCTGCTCTGGGAGGGGCCTCACAGGAGGCAGCCTGTCCTGGGTGCTGACAGCAGAGGGAATTTGCTTTTGCATTCCCAAGGCCACTTACTGTGTTCACTATAATTATCATTACACACCAGCTCCTATCACTGCCTTCTACGTTTGGGCTCATCTTACGAAGAAATCCAACTGGGCTGAACTACTGTATCAGGCTCATTCTATACCGAAAAGCCAAAACAAGAAATAAAAGTCATTGGAAGGAGATTCGATTATAAAATGCGTGTCCCCCTTCAATTCAAAGGCGACTCAGAAGTGAACAACCGTGAAGGCATCCCATCTGCACGAAACCTACTGGGCTGACCCAGAAAAGTGAGGTCACTGCGGGGCACATCTCGTGGAGGGCTGGATGCCAGAAGCTGGCTGGGCTCCTGTACAAAGCCCACTGGGCTGACCCAGACGATGCAAGCCCCTCCCTGAGTGAGGTCACTGCAGGGCATGTCTCGTGGAGGGCTGGACGCCAGGAGCTGGCTGGGATCCTGCAAAAGCCCACTGGGCTGACCCAGAGGGTGCGAGCCCCTCCCTGAGTGAGGTCACCGCGGGGCGTGTCTCGTGGAGGGCTGGATGCCAGAAGCTGGCTGAGATCCTGCAGGAAGCCCATTGACACAAACCAGCACTGAATCCTGGGGACAACCCCTTCTGGGAGACCTGCATCTGCTCACCTCTCAGCCGCATCCGTGGACAGGTGGCAAGAACCACCCTGTGACGCGTCGCACCCTCCAAAGCCTCGCTCCCTCCTAGGACTGGTCCCTTGCATGTCTTTTGGCCCCTGAATGTCCTGCACGCAGCCTAGCCACAGTTCGGTGAGGAAGGGGACGTGGGCCTGGGGGGGCGATGGCCAGTTCACCCCCGACCCCCGCCGAGGCAGCCGCCGTGGGGCCCCCTTACCCCTCTCTCCAGAAGCATGTCTCGGAAGTGGGCCACTCGCTCCTCCAGCGGCAGAAGGATCTGGGGCAGGGGTGACTTGGCGCCCACGTCCTGTCTCTCCGCCTCCTCGGGCCCGGAACTCACGTGGCCTTCCGTCCTTCGGGGCACAAGATACAGAGAGTCAGCCAAGACCTTGGAGACCCACCTGACTCTCACTGCAACCTTTCAAAGCCCTCCAGGCCCCTGGAAGGGGCAGAGTCTTTGAACACTTTGCAAAGCCCAGCTCAGATGAGACTTGTCTCTTGGGATGCAAACTGGTTTGCTGCTTTTGGGGCAAAAAGTGGAGACGGAAGCCCCGACAGGATAGCACGGCCAGAGGGAGACCTCGGTGGGGCCTGAGGGTTGAGAGCACTCAGAACGGCCTGGGGAGGAGGCCAAGCGGCCCCGAAGCTTCCCCGCCCGAGGCCACTGTCACCTGAGCGAACGGAGCCAATCTGTCACTTGAACCAGTCACTGCATCTTGAACCTGGTTCTACTTTGGCTTTTAGAGATGACTTGACTGTGGAGAAAGGCATGGAAGACAGTCACGAGGAAATTATTCTATCTACACCCAGAGGGCAGAAAGCATTGTCTGGGGGTTTAGCCCAAAGGGGAGGATTTAGTGAGGGCAGTGAGACAGGACCACACCCTGGGGAACTCTGCAAAGGACAGGGAGAGCCAGGTGACCATGAGCCCAGGGGTGGCCACAGGGAGGAAGCAGGACCCAGCGTGCGCCTGGTGAGTGGCCAGGCAGGCGGCCCAGGGGAAGGAGAGAGAGCCCCCTTTATGAATCAGCCACTCGATAGCTCGCATCATTTGTTTAACTGCCCATCTGATGGAGGTCCTCGTAGTTCTACTCCTCGTATTGGAAGCAGCTGGAAACCTCCCTCTACCGCACCTTGATGCTCGCTGCTGGAAGAAAGCATCTGAACAAACACACACTGCTGCTCCCACCTCCTTCCCTCCTGCTCCCTGACACGGCCCCGCCTGGGAGTGGTCCCCCCAGCACCTCGCCCTCAACCAACCTCTCTCCATCTCCTAAGGCGCCGACTGGACCCCTGCTGCCCAAAAGGCACCCTTGTTCTGACACTCAGACCCCTCCATGGGTACAGCCACAAAATTAAAAGATGCTCCTTGCAAGATAATCTATGACAAGCCTAGAATACATATTAAAGAGCAGAGACATCACTTTATTGACAAAGGTCTGCATAGTCAAAGATATGCTTTTTTCAGTAGTTATGAATGGATGTGAGAGATGGGCCATAAAAAAGGCTGAATACTGAAGAACGGATGCTTTTGAACTGTGGCATTGGAGAAGACTCTTGAGAGTCCCTTGGACTACAAGGAGATCCAACTAGTCCATCCTAAAGGAAATCAGTCCTGAATATTCATCAGAAGGACTGATGCTGAAGCTGAAACTCCAATACTTTGGCCACCTGAGGCAAAGAGCTGACTCATTAGAAAAGACTCAGATGCTGGGAAAGATTGAAGGCGGGAGAAGGGGGCGACAGAGGATGAGATGGTTGGATGGCATCACTGACTCAGTGGACATGAGACTGAGCAGGCTCCAGGAGACGGTGAAGGACAGGGAAGCCTGGTGTGCTGCAGCTCTTGGGGTCACACAGAGCTGGATGACCTAGTGACTGAACAACAACTCTCCCACCCTCAGGACCACTGCCTCCGCTGACTGCGGGCAGTGACATCAGCAGGCCAGTGCAAACCTGACCACAGGCCGCCATCCCCGGAAGTCCTAAAGAGAAGTCCGCTGGGAAGCACCAGGACTTCTTGCCTCCTGCACACAGGACCGCATCCTGGGTGCTCACAGGTCCGGAATAGCAGGGCATGTGCATTTCCAAAGCCTGTTGCACCCCCGGAATTGCGGGGATAAAGGCACTTACACCGTGCCTGCCCGGGTTTCCTGATGGAGGTCACAATCAGGGCTCCCCAGGTGATCCGTTGCCAAAATCAGTCCTGAATATTCATCAGAAGGACTGATGCTGAAGCTGAAACTCCAATACTTTGGCCACCTGAGGCAAAGAGCTGACTCATTAGAAAAGACTCAGATGCTGGGAAAGATTGAAGGCGGGAGAAGGGGGTGACAGAGGATGAGATGGTTGGATGGCATCACTGACTCAGTGGACATGAGACTGAGCAGGCTCCAGGAGACGGTGAAGGACAGGGAAGCCTGGTGTGCTGCAGCTCTTGGGGTCACACAGAGCTGGATGACCTAGTGACTGAACAACAACTCTCCCACCCTCAGGACCACTGCCTCCGCTGACTGCGGGCAGTGACATCAGCAGGCCAGTGCAAACCTGACCACAGGCCGCCATCCCCGGAAGTCCTAAAGAGAAGTCCGCTGGGAAGCACCAGGACTTCTTGCCTCCTGCACACAGGACCGCATCCTGGGTGCTCACAGGTCCGGAATAGCAGGGCATGTGCATTTCCAAAGCCTGTTGCACCCCCGGAATTGCGGGGATAAAGGCACTTACACCGTGCCTGCCCGGGTTTCCTGATGGAGGTCACAATCAGGGCTCCCCAGGTGATCCGTTGCCTGGGGGCCTGTGGCAGCATCTGCAGTCACTTGTGGTTGCCGCCACTCGGAAGGTGCTCCCAGCACGTGGGAGCGGATGCCAGGGCAATGCACAGGATGGTCTGGGCATGTCTCCATCCCTGCATTTGGGGAGGAGGAGACAACCATCCAAGTCATGGGTGCTGCGTGCTAGGTCGCTTCAATCATGCCCAACTCTTTGTGACCCTATGGACCAGAGCCCAGCAGGGTCCTCTGTCTGTGGGATTCTCCAGGCAAGATTACTGGAGTGGGTGACCAGGCCCTCCTTCAGGGGATCTTCCTGACCCAGGACTCAAACTTGAGTCTCTTACGTTGCCTGCATTGGCAGGTGGGCTCTTTCCCACTGGTGCCACCTGGGAAGCTCCCATTAAGGTCACAGAGTCATCTAACTGCCCAGCCAGGGCAGTCTCACCAAGCCTGCAGCCTCTCCAGCTCTGACCAGCGTGCCATGAAGACACGCGGGTTAGCACTTTGGGACATGCTGCTGCTGCTGCTGCTAAGTCGCTTCAGTCGTGTCCGACTCTGTGTGACCCCATAGACGGCAGCCCACCAGGCTCCCCCATCCCTGGGATTCTCCAGGCAAGAATACTGGAGTGGGTTGCCATTTCCTTCTCCAATGCATGAAAGAGAAAAGTGAAAGTGAAGTCGCTCAGTCTGTCCAACTGTTAGCGGACGTGGAATATATATATCATGTGCTACATCTCACAGGGGCTGCCACGCATCAGGGTTATAACATGGATTAATCCAACCTCACACAGAATGTGCAAAGAAAAACAACCTGCTTGCTCAGCCCATTAGGGAATCTTATTTATAGACCAACGATTTCAGAACTTACATTCTTCGCTTCTTATGCCATTATGTGGAATTTTGAAAAAAGAAAATTGCCAGTGGATTTGCCATTGTAGCACACTCCAAAGGGTATAATTAAGGTTTCTTTGTAATAAATTTTCATTAGTTAAAAATAGAAGTGTGGAAACAAGTCTTGCATTGTTGTAACTTGAAACAAGATTAATAGGAACATGTGATGATCGCGGATTACAGCTTTTTCCACAAAATATTTTGTTCAGAACCACTGGACGCTTTCCAGACTGCAAAGCAATCGGTTCAATTAGAGTCAATCAAAAGCAAAGGCAAACTTGGCTAAAAATATTTTTTACATCCTAAGTCTGAAAAACTTGGTACTAAAAGTAAATCCTAATATTGAAGAAAAGAGTAAAGTCAACACCATACGGAGGGTGAGAGGCGCTGTCCCCAGGGGCCCAGCTGGGAACCCGAGCCCTGGGGTGGTTGTGGGGGTGGGGGCCACTGCAGGACTGGGGTCTCCTTGCTGCGAGGGGAGGGGCACGTCCCCTGCCTCCTGCACCCCCTTGGGAGACATCAGGGGGGCCAAGCCCCGCCCTGAGCTCTGTCCCTCCCCAAGAACCGCCTCTGAGCTCCAGCAGCTGAGCTGCTCATGAGACGTGTGCCAGGGCGTTCTGACCCTGCCGGTGAGCCCAGGGCAGCACATGCTTCCGGCGGATGCTTGAGACCAGACGCGATACAGCAGGATTCCAGAGGTAGCAAGTTTTTTTGCAAACGATGGACTTTCCTGTGTTTATCTGGATGGTGAGTCCCGCTGAGGGACTCGGGCCACTGGCCTTGGCACTTCTGTCCCTGCCTGGAGGCCAGTTCCTGGACCCAGAGACTCGCCTCTTCCGCCTCCTGAATGGTTCAGCGCGGCCATCCTGGGGTCAGAACGGTCACCTGGCGAAGAAATTATGGCCACTGACCAGCTGCCTGTTACAGTGCAAAGGAAAGGGATTTTTGTTTTTGGTTTTTTACTGTCCAGTTTACAAGGGGAGGTGTTTACAAGGGGAGGTGAGGAGAGAGAGAAGGAAGGAAAGAAGGAAGGAGGGAAGGAGAGAGGGCGGGAGAGGTCGACTCAGAAGGCGGCGGTCTTTGCAGCAGGCGCACCGTGGAGGCTGTGCTTCTCCAGGTCTAAGGCCCCGCCCACCGACCCAGCAGGCACACTTGCTGCCACGCTGGGGCAGGAGATGGGAGCACGCGGGACCGCGTCTTTGGAAAAACAGTTTGGGAATAGGGAAAAACAGTTTGGGAACAGGAAGATCCCAACACGCCTCCGTCTGTGATGCTAATGTGAGCCTGTTTTTCAGTCCTGTTGAAATATTTAAACATCTCGATTCTGCCATCAGTTTATTAGCTCTGTCTCCCAATTTTGCAGTCCCCATAGATGTGATAAGCCAGCCTCCTTCACCTTTGTCCAATTTGTTCATGAAAATGTGCAGCAGGAAATGCCAAAAGCAGATGCCTCTGGTGGGTCCCACCAGCCTCTCCCTGCAGGTGACAGCCTCCCTTTCCTGCTGCTGATGAGCGGGGGCAGGATGGCCACCATGCCCACCAAGGGGTCTGGAAAGCCCTGGGTCTGTGTCTCCTCCTGCCACAGCCATCATCTAGGGCTTGTTGCTCCGAGACCCAAAGGTTGAGGGTGGCCTGTCCTATGGCTCCTGCTGCCCAAATTCCTGACTCACTCCTCTGCCCCTCCTCATGCCTGGCCAGCGGGTCCGCCAGGGTGGGGTCCAGGTTCTCGGCAGCTGACGTGAGTTCCCTGCCAGGGCACGGAAACAGGACATGTGGTTATTTATCCTCAAGATCCCGAGGAGCTGAGATCCACAGGCTTGCGTCTTCCTAAATGATTCTTGGACATAAACCAACTCCTGAATGCCTATTTCCTTGGCGTGTTTATGGTTATTCGTTGTTCCAGGTGGGGCGCCAGATGCCAGATGCCGCCTGAAGTGAAGGACGGAGATAAGGAGCACAGCGCGGCCCAGAGACTCTGTGGCCCCATCAGAGGATGCCTGATATTTGCTGAAAACATGGTCAAACCCTCTCCTCCCGCTTTACTTGCACCACCTCATTTAATCCCTCTCACAACTCTATGAGGCTCATTTTACAGCTGGGAGAACTCAGATGAGGCATGTAAATTCCTCAGCACAATGACAGGTCTGGAAACAGTGATGGTGATGATGGTGGTGATGGTGATGATGGTGATGCTGGTGATGGTGGTGGTGATGGTGATGATGGTGGTGATGATGGTGGTGGTGGCAGTGATGGTGAGGATGGTGGTGATGGTGATGTGTCACTGGTGGTGATGGTGGTGGTGATGGTGAGGATGGTGATAGTCTTGATGATGATGGCTTTGATGCTGGTGGTGGTGATGGTGAGGATGGTGTTGATGATGGTGGTGGTGATGGTGATGCTGGTGGTGGTGATGGTGATGCTGGTGTTGATGATGGT
>SJYX01015147.1:0-33087 GCA_006410675.1 Oreotragus oreotragus | reverse complement strand
TGGGCAGAGATGGGGCCCTGACGTGGGAGAGACGGGCCGTGACGTGGGCAGAGATGGGGCCCTGACGTGGGAGAGACGGGCCGTGACGTGGGAGAGACGGGGACGTGACGTGGGCAGAGATGGGGCCCTGACGTGGGAGGGACGGGGCTCTGAGATGGGCAGAGACGGGGCCCTGTTGTGGGCAGGGACGCAGAGCGCCCTGGCGGGGCCGGCCCCTCTCCGGGCTGCGGCCTGGGCGGCTTCAGGCCTCAGGGACTCCTCCTCCAGCGGGCATTCCCTGCCCTCTGCTCTGTCTGCCGCTGGCTGCTGCCCGCCGGGCCAAGCCCCTCGTGCCCGCCCCTGCCCTGCTCCCCTCAGCTCTGCCCGTCTTCCCTGGCCCCACCCTGACCCCCGATGCGGTGACACCTGCTGGGAGGGGCTCTGGGGGCCACGGAGCTGCTCTTTGCTCTCTGGAGGCCAAGCAGCCCTTCCGCGGGGGTGGCCACACTCACCCAGCCTTTCTGCCCACGTGCTCAGAGCACTGTGAACCAGGGGTCACGGGTGGGGAGGGGATAAGGAAGTGAGCAGACCCCCGTCCCACCCCCACCTCCCTGAAGCCCGGTCAGCACGGGCCTTCGGAGGGACAGAGGGGTGCCAGCTGCAGGCGCGCTTGGTCTGGGAGGCCAGTGTTGCTTCCCGGGGAGGCCGCCTGGGGAGGTGTGTCTTCGTGCTGGCAGGTGGCCCCTCTGCGATGGGGAGGAGCCCCTGTGAGCACCAAGAGCAGGCTCCTCAGGTCCAGAGACAGGCGACCGTGCTGCTGGAGCAGGCCCGACCCCACGTCTGCCCCCGGCCCGACTCTGCGGGCGCCACAGGGTCGTCTTAAGGGCTCGTCAGCCGAAGCTGAGAGGACCCCCTGGAGACTAGGGGTCCTCAGGCAGGTCCCGGGCCCCGTGTGGTCGCCTCCCTCCTCTGGGGCCCCACACTGGCAGCCTCAGAGCACCAGCAGTGTCACCCAGCAGGTGACAGGAGACGACGCCAGGCCCCGCAGCGTGCAGGTCCCACCGCGCCTTTCGCAGGCGGTTTCCAGCTGCACCCGTGAGGCCACCACACTCTCAGCCCTGAGAAGGAGCCGGGTGCCCTCGGGCTGAGGGTGTGGGGTGCATCTCACAGGGGCTCCTGCGTCACTTCTGTCACAAAACGGCGAAACCCAGACCACCCTCCTGCCCCGACTGGCTGCAGCCAGAATCACCTCGGGGGCCCTGGAGGAAACGTGACGGCCTGATCGCATCCATCATATGACACAGGACGCTTAGGGGTGCCTGTCCTGAGGCTTAAGACCAAACAGACCTCCTGATGTGAAATGCCGTGAAGCATGCTTTTTAATCTATCCGAGTCCCCACACAAAAGTAGGCAGAGCTGTCAGAACAAGAAGCCTGCAGACAGTGTCCTCGTAAATTACGGGGTGAGGTGTCCCCAGAACTCACACTGTGAGCGGGCGATGCCTGGCCATGGTCCAAGGACCCTCAAGGCATCTGCGGCCACCCAGGGAAGCTGGGAGGAGCCAGAGGCCCGTCCCAGGGCCCTGACTCCCAGGAGCCTGTGATGCCCTGGACGGAGGAGCAGCCGCTACCTGTGGCCTCTGAGAGCAGGGACGCTGAAGCTGGAGGGGCCTCTGGGCTACTGACTGCAAAGGGGCCAAAGTGACGCACGGGGGCCAGCGAGCAGGGAGCCCCTTGCAGGATAAAGCCAGGGATGAACCTGGAGAAAGCGACATGAGAGCATAGTCTTACCAACCTTTAGATAAGATGCCAAGGAAAGGGAGGAGGTGGCCCGGAGAACATAAGGAGGCAGAGGGCACGTTCACACAGTGTGACGGCACCAGAGGAGGCGCCAGGGCCCAGAACCAGCAAGGCCACCCCGGGTCACCGTCTTGCCCCACATCAGGTCAGCGAGAGAACAAGAGAAGAACGCGGCCTAGACATGCACCTGTCTCTTATACACATCTAGATGTGTATAAGAGACAGGTGAAGGACTCTTTCGAGGTTCAAGANGGGCCCAGAACCAGCAAGGCCACCCCGGGTCACCATCTTGCCCCACATCAGGTCAGCGAGAGAACAAGAGAAGAACGCGGCCTAGACGTGCACACAGGCAGAAGAGGCGGGAAGACAGCCCCACGCTCTGATGAAGTTTTAACTGATTCTTTGAACAGGAGCTAAAGTTTTCAAAGAAGATGGTGGATGCTATGAAATAGCAGCACATATCAGAACAGACAAATTCAGTGGGAAAAGGGATATCAGAGCAAAGAAAGACAGGAAAGACATCCCAGAGATCCAAGAAATTGGAAATAAAAGGGGAGGAAACACTTTGAGAGCCGACCAGTGTACTTGGTGTCACCAATATGGAAACTCAAAGCAATGAAATAGAACAAACGTTAAAAAAAAATTCAAGGAAAATACCTTTACTTAGAAAGGATGCACGCCTACATTTTGAAAAAGTGCACATCCTACCTGATAACAACCCAAGAATCACCAAGACAGAGACATACTCTGTCTCTCAAAGGCTAAAATTAAGAACGAAGACGGATTGAAACATACCAACTAGGTGCAGATCTAGGAATTGATAATGAACCTGTCATCCTGGAGGATGGCGCTAGAGAAACGACACAGAATTTTGAGAATCCGTGTTAAAGGGAGTAGTGATGGCTGGAAGTCGCTCAGCCGTGTCTGACTCTGCGACCCCACGGACTGCAGCCTGTCAGGCCCTTCCGTCCATGGAGTTCTCCAGGCAAGAATACCACAGTGGGCTGCCGTTTTGTTCTCCAAAAATTAAAGGGAAGGAATCAATAATTTACTTTGGGTTTCCTATTTGAAGTGCACCTCAAGGGAACCAAATGGTTTATGAAGGTCTGTTTTTCTTTATAAAAGTTGTCAAGGTGCTAAATGCAAATGAGAGAATATAATTGAAATATTAGCATGAAAAAGTCCTTTTAGAAAGAAAGGACGAGGGCAAGTCACCTGCTCACATCGCAGGAGACAGAGGATCAGACATCAGTTGCCTCTTGACAGAAGGAACTCAACACGACTGCGAAGGATTCTTGCCCAGATACTCATCAAACTCGAACCGATACAGCCTCCAGATCCTCTGTAGAGTTGCAGCACCTACTAGCTCAGAAGAACCAGGTGAAGCACAGCTTGGAGATCCAGTGATACCCATGAGCCAAGGTCCAGACTATGGGAGAGTCCACAGTTAAGAAGAAATTCTGATGTTTTTAAAAACAAATGGGAAAAAAAAAAAAAAGCTGGAGCAAAAGGGAACAAACCTATAGACTAAAATAAATTTAGGAGAGAGTCGCGGAGGGCTACGTACAAACAATCTAGACTTGACTTGAAAAATAAAGTTTTAAAATAAAACAGTCAAGGAAATCTGAGCAATGTCTGAGAAGCTATTTGATAACAGTAAATTGTTTGGTAATATTTGTGGTTTATTTTTTAGGTGTGACTATGATTGCCTTTAAAACGTCTTTATTGTTTAGTCATGTGTCCTGATATATTTGCAAATAAAATTTATTCAATAGCTGAGTTTGCTTCAAAATGTTCCGAGTTGAGGGGTAACGAGAACTAATGATGAACAATACTGACCTTGAGACGGTTGTTGAAACTGGGAAATGTGTATATGGGAGGGTTAAATATCCTGTTCCATTGTTACGTAGAATTTTCCAGAGTAAAAAGTTAAAAATGAACAAATAAGCTGTCTTTTTCATTGGGCATTTGGGGCCATTTGCTCTGTGCTGGGCCTTTCCCAGCGCGTGTCTAACAGCTAGATGGACTCAGGGCCACAGGCGGGCCCTGCCCATCGTCTGAGGACGTTTGCTTTAGTAGGAATCGCGGCAGTCGGGCCTGCTGGCTGTGCAGGTTGCCGGTCCCCTCCGCTCCCGGGTCTCTCCAGCCCCTCCCGGCGCTGACAGGACGTCTCCCGTTGTGCTCCAGCCTCTTTAGGTCCAGAAACCCCGCCTCCTTCCCATCACCGTAGCAGCAAAGGCCGCCTCCTCTACCTGTCTCGCGAAGCTGAGCACACGCTCCAGCAGGAGGCATCACAGGCTTGAACAGAACTGAACTATGAGTCTACAGTTTAAGGGACTTCCCTGGTGGCTCAGATGGTAAACTGTGTGCCTACAACGCGGGAGACCCCGATTCAATCCCTGGGTCGGGAAGATCTCCTGGAGAAGGAAACGGCAACCCACTCCAGCATTCTTGCCTGGAAAATCCCGTGGATGGAGGAGCCTGGTGGGCTGCAGAACACGGGGTTGCAAAGAGTCGGACACGACTGAGCGACTTCACTTTCTTTTTTTTTCAAACCATGAATTACCATAAAAAAGGGAAATATGTTCTTCCTCATGGGAGACGAGAGGAGAGACTGTTAGATGACTGCGCCCTTACTATTCCAGGAGTGTCTGGGTGGGCTCTCGGCTGCTGAATGGAGCGCCCAAAGAAGAAGGTTCTGCAACAGCCCCCCCACACTGCCGTCCGGCAAGGAAGACAGGCCCTGACTTCATCTCAGAGCTACACGTCTGCTGCCAGCAAGCAAGGGCCCTGGGAATGTCCTGCCGCTCTTGTCGTGCCTGCTACAGGGAAATTCCTGACAACTATTGAAGGCCAAGTGCTTACTGAACACCAGGGTCAAAGGGAGTGAAAGGCAGGCTGGGAGATCTGATAAAGGACCAGTGAAGAAGGCCCGAGGTCAAGATCTCTATGAGAATTATTCCAGAGTGGTCTCCTGGCAGCTGGATTTCAGCTTTACCTCCATGTGGGTGAAAAGCTTCACAGAAACTGGGAGCAGAACTCGACCCATTCAGTCAAACTCCAAGAAACGACACCTGCTGTATTAAGCGAGGGGGTGATGTATGGGTCTCAGGATTTATGCTGACGTCTGGTCTCTCTCTCAGAAATCCTCAAGTTTCATAATCCTTTTTGGGGAGGAAATGAATGCCAGGGAATATTGATGCTTCAACCTGAAAGGACAAACTAAAATCTCATGACAAATGAGCTGTGTCCACACCATCTTCTCATGGCCAGGCATCCATGGAGTGTCCGTAAGCCCAGGGAGGAGGCCCTAAAGACTCAGGGCACAGACTATTCACAAAGCTGCAGGGCTCTATAGAGAAATAGCTGGTTGACTAAACTCATGACCTGTGTACAAGGCAGGAGCTTGAGACGCATGTGTGTGCAGTCGTGTCTGACTCTCTGCGACCCCATGGACTGTAGACCGCCAGGCTCCTCTGTCCTTGGGATTCTTCAGGCAAGAATAGTGGAGTGGGTAGCTATGCCCTTCTTCAGGGGATCTTCCAGATCCAGGGATCGAAGCTGAGTCTCCTGTATTACAGGCAGGTCAGCGTAGGTAAGTGGATATTAATTCATTTTCCACACAAGTCTGAGGCCACAAAGAGATGCAGAGCGTCCCATCTTCTGAAGAAAACCAGACTCCACACTTGTGTTGGAGCGAGTGTTTTCCCGGAAGCTTCGATCCCAATTTGGAGTCATGTATTTTCTAGCAGAGAGGCCATGCCCACACGTTCTCAGCAGCTAATATTTTGGAGATTCTGGAAACCCATGTATGTGGAAGCGAAAGGGCTCAACTCGTGGTTTGTATGAAGACAGGGTTCGGCACGCTGGCCCCTCCTCGCTGCCCACACTCGCTGACCATAGGCCTTGCCCTGGGGTGGGGTGAGGGCAGCAGCTGCCGGAGTATAAAAAGAGTGTTTCCTTTTCTCTCACACAGTTGACCCTCTCTAGGTGTGGGCTTGATCTGGCGACAGACTCAGGGATAGTGGCTGCGAACCCTCCAGACACTAAATCATTTTGTCTTGTCCTGTCTTTTGGGTGACGGTGTTGCTTCTTTCATCCTAGGTGGAGGCTCTCTGACCCAAAGTAGGGTGCGGAATTGCAGCTCAGGCCAGGGGACATGCTCTGGGTGTGCCTTGGCCATCTTGCTTGTGAAGAGGAGCATAATGGAGGCTATATTTGGGGAAAACAGAAAAATGCCCCCAAGAGAACTTCTTGCCAATTTCACGTCTTCGGTCTCCAGATACGGCTGTAGAGGATCCCATGGAAGCGCCTGTTTGCTGTTCAGATTTTACTCGACAAGGTCGACTCCTTACCTCCAAGGACATCAACTGGGTGTCCTCAAAGTTTACAAACTACCACAATAAACAATGTTCTGGGATTCCCTGGTGGTCCAGAGGTTAAGAATTTGTCTGCCAGTGCAGAAGGCTTGGGTTCCACGCCTGGTCCGGAAGATCCCTCATGCAGGGGAACAACTAAGCCTGTGCACCCGTCCCTGAACCTGTGAGCTAGAGTCTGGGAGCTGCAGCTGCTGAAGCCCATGTGCCTACAGCCTGTGCTCCGCAACAAGGAAAGCCAAGGCCACGAGGAGGCCACACCACACCCAGAGAGGAGGCCACGAGGAGGCCACGAGGAGGCCACGCCACACCCAGAGAGGAGGCCACGAGGAGGCCACGAGGAGGCCACACCACACCCAGAGAGGAGCCGCGCAGCTGCGAGCAGAGAGAGCCCGTGTGCAGAAGAGAAGGCCCAGCATAGTCAGCGATAAATAAGTAGATAAATTTTAAAAAAAAGAACAATCTTTCCAGCCAAGATTTCTTTGGGTCATTTATAGTAAAACACTTCTATACCAAATGGTGTAAAAACATAAATAAATTTCCAAAGCTGTGGGGCCAATGATATTTGGAAACTCACAAGAGCGATTTCACCCCATTAATTTAGCAGGAATCCCTTGGCTCAGCAACTGGCAAAACCTGGCACCTGGGAAAGGGGCTGGGAGACGCGCGTGCTGCTGGCAATTTCTTCTCTAACGTATTTTTGTGGATAGTCTCACTCTAGTTTTTAAACCAAATGACATACTTTTGCTGAATCCTTCAAATAATTCAACTCACTTATTTGAAATAAATTCTAAGTTCTTTAAATAGTGCATTTGAAAAGCAGGTCTGAACTATAAAAGAACCTTCTCGTGGGAAACCAGCAGAACCTGCTGGGTGCTGCACACAAAGGGGAGACGCAAACAATCAATTTTCCGGTCCCAGGGAAGGCGCACAATTGTGCATCACAAACACAGCCTATTAAACAGTAAATAACAAGCCATCTGCAACGGCCCTCACCGGCAGCTGAAAATATTTGGGTAATTTGAAAGCTTGTCACTGTGACATATTTCTCTTCCCAGGGAATGTTAGGGAAAGTATCATTTGGGTCTGAATTATAGACACAGCTGATTTAATCCCATTTGCATAAGAATGTCCAAAATGTATATGAATGAGGCCGGGATGTACAAAGGGTGCAAGGGAGCCCAGCAACGTTCAAAACCTGCTCAAAACCTGCCTCGTACTTTAGAGGCCAGGATGTGGCTGCTGGAGCCACACTTGGCAGGAGAATTTACAAGCTTTTTGATGAGAGAAATTACATCACACATACAAAAGGGAAGGTCAAATGGACTGATTCCGGCACGTTCTCTGGAGCCTGGCTTCTTCCTAGTTAGGCCAACATCTACTAAATAAAAATGCACAGAAGCAGGTAGACGCTTGAGGAGTCCTTGGGCATACTGGCAATGATCTCCCCCAAAGGCACAAGGAGGCCAAGCTGATGCCGCTGGTGCTGGTGACAAGAGCTCTGAGCCGGGGAGCAGGCCCGGTGGGGAGGGAGCGTCGGAAAAAGCCCCACAAGGGTAAAACTTCCCCCAGAGTGAGCGCAGTTTGCGTAAAGCAGCCCAGAAGTGAAGGATCAGGACTCTCAGAACATTCCAGATCCTGAGTCCAGCTCCAAACACCCACTGAAGCCTTTTCCTCCTGAATCTCAGAGGCAGAACAGAGCAGAGTGACCTGGGGAGTGAGCCCTGAATTGCGGAGGGAGCTGGGTGTCTGGGCGCTGCCCTCACACACGGAACCTGTGGGCCCAGCGGGCTTGGAGACCCACCGTGGCCAAAACTCCAGGAAGACACCTGTGATGGTCAGAGTCCATGCTCAGCCATGGAAGAAGTCACTGAGACGATGAAAACCGAGGTGAACGCTTTGACGCTGCTGGAAAGCCAAGTGTGCAGAATCTGCAGCGAGCCCCATAGACGAAGAGAAATGGGCAGTGTGGGCAGACTGCCCGGTCCCTTGCGGCTCAGTGAGCCCTCCCTCCTGCGAACGTTTAAAGACATCCCTTAACGGCTAGATTGCTGTTTCTCTTGTGCCTCAGGAAGCTTGTTTTGTTTTTAAAATTATACACATCTCAAGATCGCAGAGACTGACGCAGCTGCCGCAGGGTCTGAGCACAGCAATAAAGCGATCACAACTTGATTCCTGCCCCGGAGCCCTTGACGCCAGCGAAGGCGCTCGGAGTCCATCCTCCGTGGCCTCTGTCACCCCTAAAGTGACTGTGTAAGGACAGGAGCTGGGCGCGCGAGAACACAGAGGCCTGTTGGGAGGCTGGGGTCGGCCTTGCCCCAGCGCCGCAGAGAGGCCAGCCAAGCTGCAGCCCCCGGTCTCCGTCAGCTGGAGGAGGAGGCCCTGCCTGCCACCCAGGCTGCCCCCGACCGGGGTAGGATGCTGCTTATCCTGCCTCGGACTGCTCTCAGAAACGTCTGTGGCATCTGCTTGGCATCAGTTAGAGTGACTCTAAACCTGCACTCGGTCAGCAAAATCATTTTGTGAGCGGCGCTAGTGGGGAGGCCACAGACATCGCGACAAGAGGGATAGGGGCCCTCTGCTATTTAGCCGTCCAGTCGTATCCAACCTGCGACCCCCGGACTGTACCCCCCAGGCTCCTCTGTCCAGGGCCTTCTCCAGGCAAGAAGACTGGGGCGGGTTGCCACTTCCTTCTCCAGGGGGTCTTCCCGACCCAGGGGTTGAACCCGTGTCTGTCTCTGACAGGCAGTTTCTTTCCACTGAGCTCCCAGGGAAGCCCCAGGTGCGTAGCTTTGTGGCTACTCAGGCCGCCATCAGAGTCCAGCTCTGACCCCAGGCTGCCAGCCCTCCTCCCCAGCAGGGGTGTCCTCTCTGCCCCGCTCTCCCACCGTCCTTCAGAAGAGCTGAGAACGGGGACCGCCTCCGGGTTGGGATCGCATCTCCCTTCATTGCTGTGCACGCTTGTTGCTGCAAAAGTCCTACTTCAACTAGGGCCCATTTTAAAAGAGAAGACACACAGTGCAAACACCCTGACGGCTGCTCTGGGGCTCCTGCCGCTGGCCTGGGGTGTCCCCCAGAGGGGAGCGGGTGCTTGGACCCCTGGAACAGGACTGGACGTGCCTCTGGACAGGATGCGGACCATTCCACGGGGTCATCGGCACCACGTCTGCTCAGGAAGCGGTCTTGCAGGCCCCTTTTGACCCCCCTCATCCTCCCTGCCCCGTGCCTTTCATCCACCTGCCCTTCCAGGGACTCAGACTCACAGGCCTGGAATTTTAGCCCTTTGCCTGGAAGTGAGTAAGGAAGGGCCACAGACTGGCTTTCCAGGAGGGCCAAAGCGGGAACAGCCACCGCCAGCTTGAGGGGAGGCCGACCTCCCTTCTGTGCTGTGCCTGCAACAGGAAGTAACAAGCAAACTTGGGCGCACAGCGTGCTCTCTGGGAGCCACTGCAGGCATCAGCCGCTTCGTCTGATTTGAGTTGAGAATCAACCTGAATGGAGTTACTGAATGGAGACCTGGTGGAGTTACTTTGCCCAAAGTCTCAAAGCTGGCAAGCCACAGAGCCGGACTTCTGACCCAGAGCTGCAGGACGCCTGGCCCACCCTTCACCCAGCACACGGCCCCACACGGCACCTAGATTGCTCTGTCCACTCCTCAGGGCCCAGGCGGCAAGGCCAGGGCTGAGCATGGGCTCAGGGAGGCCGTGGACGCAGGCGCCGTCCAGTGTAGACCCGGGGCCCCCAGAGTGGCTGGGATCCCCCGCCCTCTGTTTGGGGTTGGACCCACTCCTGGCTCAGTCAACAGAGTCAAAATGATCCTTTCGTTTCTCAAGGAAAGACGCACAGGGACGCGCGTGGCCGCCTACCGGTTCCTCTTGGTCTTCACATCTGGGCCTTCCCTGCTGTCTTCAGAGCTCGATCCATCGCTGGGCTCGGCTGAAAGAAAGGCAGGTTCGTACGGTCAATACGAGCTCGTGGCTTTGGCAAGCTACCGGCAAGCACCGCTTCCAGCAGGCTCAGCTTGAAATTAGGAAAACAGATTTCTGTTAAAGATGGACCTCTGTCCTATAGCTATGCTAGGGGGTTTCCCTTAAAGATGGACCTCCGTCCTGTAACTATAATAACTATACAGGGGGTTTCCCTTAAAGCTGGGCCTCCGTCCTATAACTGACTAGTGGGTGCACTCCTTCCATACTTCAGCAGGAGAGAAATCTGTGCTGCTTTTGTGCAGAGAAAAGTCATCTCTAGCTGCTGGCCATGGAGAGGCTGTCAGACTCTCCAGAAGGGTGGGTGAGGGGTGTGTCCACCTGACCCCACCCCTCACAGGACGCAGGCCTGGACCGGCCCTTCTGTCTGACCTGCCTCCGCGTCCCTGGGCTTGAACCGCAGACCCAGGCTCCCCCTCTGACCCCTGCGGTAGAGGACCTGGGTTCTCTGCACACAGCCTGCAGACCGCTGCTGTCTATGTGTCTAGCTTCTAAGAGCCAGATTGATTTTGAAGTCAGGTCCCCTCGTTACACCTTGAAGAGGCTGGCCCTGTAAATGTTTGATGAGCTTTCAGAATGAAAAAGTAAAAAGGTGCTTGGGTGTTTCATATTTGTCTCCGAAAGGAAAGAGAAAAAATGAGTCTAAAGATGGTTCCAGAGCGTTATTATTTCGGTCCTGACAGGTGAACGATGCCCAGATGCTCCCTGGCATCACAACGGCCTGCTCGCTTGTTTTTCATTCTGCATCTGTCATCCCAGGAAGCGGCTTTCTCGGAAGCTCGTCCCCGGCGGGCCCAGGGGCAGGGCTGGGCCACCGCCCCCACTGCAAGGCTTGAACCCGCGTCCTTCCTGAGGAGGCTCTGTAATGAGCTCGTAGTGAATGTGACGTTCACGGGGAAAATGTGAGCATCCTTGGCGGGGAAGCCCTCCAGTCCTTTCCTTTGCATAAAGCCCGACAGTTCTCCCTGCGCACTGACTGCAGTCCCAACAATGCCTCCAGCTCCGGCCCCGTCTAGTCCCTGGCTGGCTCTCAGAGCCCAGTGCAGGGCTGAAGCAAGGCGAGAAGAGATGTGAATCACTCCCTAGAGGTGCCCAGCGAGCCCAGTCCACCCAGCCTCTGGGTGCCTGTGACCTCCTCCCGCCAACGGCCTGTCCATGCCAGACCCTGCCCTGCCCAGAATGGCACAGTCAGGGGACCCAGGAGACTCCCCTGGCGGGAGCCTGAGCCCAAAGCAGGGCCCCCAAGCCCTGGCACCAGGCACCCGCGGGTTGGATGACAGGGAGTCCTGTGTAGCGCAGGGTGCTGAGGGGCACCCCTGGTCTCCACCCCCGGGTGCCTGGTGTCCCTGCCAGTACTGACAACCACAAGCCTCCAGAAACCACCCAAACTCCTCCCAGGGGACAGAGCACCCTAGCCCCTGGCCCTGTTGAGAACCAGGGGTCTAGAGAAAGACCTTCGCAAGAGCAAAGCCAACAGGAGGGGAAGGGCTGGCTCCTCTCACCCACGCTCTCTCCCCACACACCCACGTGGCCCCCCAGTCACATAATTCAGTGACGAAGATGACACACACTTCATAAGAATGCACAGCAAAACAAAGGGCCAATCAGCCAGTCGAAAGGTTGAATTTCTCTCATAGTTACGGAAATGCCAGTGGACACAATGAATGGTTTTAAAAGCTTAAGGTTGGATGATCTACAGTGCTCATGAGAGTAGCAGAATCTATTCGTGGGCATGTGAACTGGTCCATCTTTTTGGAGGAAGATTTAGCAATACCTGTCACAATGTAAAGTGCATGTACCTTTCGCACTGGTAACTCCAGTAGTATGAATTTATGCAGTGGAAGAACTCACAAATGCGCCTAAGATAAAGATATGTGTACGAAGGTATTCTTACCAGTACCATGGAAAACCAACTCCCTGGGAGTCCACCCGCTGGAAAGGCCTGGTGGGGATGCCGGAGTCTAGTCAAGGTGGGCACGGGTGCGAAGGGACGGGCTCAGAACACGCGCGTGCAAGCGCGCTCAGTCACTCTAGCTGTGCCTGACTCTGCGACCCCATGGGCTGTAGCCCACCAGGCTCCTCTGTCCTTGGGGTTCTCTGGGCAAGAGTACTGGAGGGGGTTCCTCCTTCAGGGATCTTCTCAACCCAGGGAGTGAACCAGGGTCTCTTGCATTACAGACAGATTTCTTTACCACTGCTGCAAACTGGGAAGCCCTCAGAATACCAGGGGTTGCCAAAAAGATGCCCATAGTGATGAGAAGCAGAAAGTGGAGTAGGTCAACTCCTCAGCCATTCTATTAAAAACATGCACACCCACAAACCTCTACCTATCTTCATAATACATTGTTTTGTGCATTTAACGGGCAAGGACGGACATATCCACTTTTGAAAAGGTGTGCGTGTACAGGACAGTCGAAGCGGGTAGTCAGAGGTCTTCTCAGCTGTGAGAAACATGCCTTCCATCCCTTTACGACAGCTGCCCTCATCCGCCAGGTGAGCAGGGGAGTGTGAAGCACCAGTTTCTGAGGCAAACTGCTTTGATCTCTCCTATGTCCTGGGCCTTGAAGGCAGAGACAGGACATAACCCCTTTATCGGCACTGATTCAGGGGCCCTGCCCATCCAGCAAACTGAAGGTGATGGTTTACAAAGCATCATTACAGAGCGTTACGGATTCCCATGGGGCCTGCATGCCGGGCTCTGGAACCTTCCTTTCCATCACAGTTCAGTTCAGTTCAGTCACTTAGCGTGTCCGACTCTGCGACCCCATGGACTGCAGCACTCCAGGCCTCCATGTCCATCACCAACTCCCAGAGTTTACTCAAACTCATGTCCATTGAGTCAGTGATGCCATCCAACCATCTCATCCTCTATCGTCCCCTTCTCCTCCTGCCCTCAATGTTTCCCAGCATCAGGGTCTTTTCAAATGAGTCAGTTCTTCACATCAGGTAGCCAAAGTGTTGCAACTTCAGCTTCAGCCTCAGTCCTTCCAATGAATATTNGTGACCTGTGTACAAGGCAGGAGCTTGAGACGCATGTGTGTGCAGTCGTGTCTGACTCTCTGCGACCCCATGGACTGTAGACCGCCAGGCTCCTCTGTCCTTGGGATTCTTCAGGCAAGAATAGTGGAGTGGGTAGCTATGCCCTTCTTCAGGGGATCTTCCAGATCCAGGGATCGAAGCTGAGTCTCCTGTATTACAGGCAGGTCAGCGTAGGTAAGTGGATATTAATTCATTTTCCACACAAGTCTGAGGCCACAAAGAGATGCAGAGCGTCCCATCTTCTGAAGAAAACCAGACTCCACACTTGTGTTGGAGCGAGTGTTTTCCCGGAAGCTTCGATCCCAATTTGGAGTCATGTATTTTCTAGCAGAGAGGCCATGCCCACACGTTCTCAGCAGCTACTATTTTGGAGATTCTGGAAACCCATGTATGTGGAAGCGAAAGGGCTCAACTCGTGGTTTGTATGAAGACAGGGTTCGGCACGCTGGCCCCTCCTCGCTGCCCACACTCGCTGACCATAGGCCTTGCCCTGGGGTGGGGTGAGGGCAGCAGCTGCCGGAGTATAAAAAGAGTGTTTCCTTTTCTCTCACACAGTTGACCCTCTCTAGGTGTGGGCTTGATCTGGCGACAGACTCAGGGATAGTGGCTGCGAACCCTCCAGACACTAAATCATTTTGTCTTGTCCTGTCTTTTGGGTGACGGTGTTGCTTCTTTCATCCTAGGTGGAGGCTCTCTGACCCAAAGTAGGGTGCGGAATTGCAGCTCAGGCCAGGGGACATGCTCTGGGTGTGCCTTGGCCATCTTGCTTGTGAAGAGGAGCATAATGGAGGCTATATTTGGGGAAAACAGAAAAATGCCCCCAAGAGAACTTCTTGCCAATTTCACGTCTTCGGTCTCCAGATAGAGCTGTAGAGGATCCCATGGAAGCGCCTGTTTGCTGTTCAGATTTTACTCGACAAGGTCGACTCCTTACCTCCAAGGACATCAACTGGGTGTCCTCAAAGTTTACAAACTACCACAATAAACAATGTTCTGGGATTCCCTGGTGGTCCAGAGGTTAAGAATTTGTCTGCCAGTGCAGAAGGCTTGGGTTCCACGCCTGGTCCGGAAGATCCCTCATGCAGGGGAACAACTAAGCCTGTGCACCCGTCCCTGAACCTGTGAGCTAGAGTCTGGGAGCTGCAGCTGCTGAAGCCCATGTGCCTACAGCCTGTGCTCCGCAACAAGGAAAGCCAAGGCCACGAGGAGGCCACACCACACCCAGAGAGGAGGCCACGAGGAGGCCACGAGGAGGCCACGCCACACCCAGAGAGGAGGCCACGAGGAGGCCACGAGGAGGCCACACCACACCCAGAGAGGAGGCCACGAGGAGGCCACGAGGAGGCCACACCACACCCAGAGAGGAGGCCACGAGGAGGCCACGAGGAGGCCACACCACACCCAGAGAGGAGGCCACGAGGAGGCCACGAGGAGGCCACAGCACACCCAGAGAGGAGGCCACAAGGAGGCCACGAGGAGGCCATGAGGAGGCCACGAGGAGGCCGCACCACACCCAGAGAGGAGCCGCACAGCTGCGAGCAGAGAGAGCCCATGTGCAGAAGAGAAGGCCCAGCACAGTCAGCGAGAAATAAGTAGATAAATTTTTAAAAAAGAACAATCTTTCCAGCCAAGATTTCTTTGGGTCATTTATAGTAAAACACTTCTATACCAAATGGTGTAAAAACATAAATAAATTTCCAAAGCTGTGGGGCCAATGATATTTGGAAACTCACAAGAGCGATTTCACCCCATTAATTTAGCAGGAATCCCTTGGCTCAGCAACTGGCAAAACCTGGCACCTGGGAAAGGGGCTGGGAGACGCGCGTGCTGCTGGCAATTTCTTCTCTAACGTATTTTTGTGGNACCAAATGGTGTAAAAACATAAATAAATTTCCAAAGCTGTGGGGCCAATGATATTTGGAAACTCACAAGAGCAATTTCACCCCATTAATTTAGCAGGAATCCCTTGGCTCAGCAACTGGCAAAACCTGGCACCTGGGAAAGGGGCTGGGAGACGCGCGTGCTGCTGGCAATTTCTTCTCTAACGTATTTTTGTGGATAGTCTCACTCTAGTTTTTAAACCAAATGACATACTTTTGCTGAATCCTTCAAATAATTCAACTCACTTATTTGAAATAAATTCTAAGTTCTTTAAATAGTGCATTTGAAAAGCAGGTCTGAACTATAAAAGAACCTTCTCGTGGGAAACCAGCAGAACCTGCTGGGTGCTGCACACAAAGGGGAGACGCAAACAATCAATTTTCCGGTCCCAGGGAAGGCGCACAATTGTGCATCACAAACACAGCCTATTAAACAGTAAATAACAAGCCATCTGNTTCTTCTCTAACGTATTTTTGTGGATAGTCTCACTCTAGTTTTTAAACCAAATGACATACTTTTGCTGAATCCTTCAAATAATTCAACTCACTTATTTGAAATAAATTCTAAGTTCTTTAAATAGTGCATTTGAAAAGCAGGTCTGAACTATAAAAGAACCTTCTCGTGGGAAACCAGCAGAACCTGCTGGGTGCTGCACACAAAGGGGAGACGCAAACAATCAATTTTCCGGTCCCAGGGAAGGCGCACAATTGTGCATCACAAACACAGCCTATTAAACAGTAAATAACAAGCCATCTGCAACGGCCCTCACCGGCAGCTGAAAATATTTGGGTAATTTGAAAGCTTGTCACTGTGACATATTTCTCTTCCCAGGGAATGTTAGGGAAAGTATCATTTGGGTCTGAATTATAGACACAGCTGATTTAATCCCATTTGCATAAGAATGTCCAAAATGTATATGAATGAGGCCGGGATGTACAAAGGGTGCAAGGGAGCCCAGCAACGTTCAAAACCTGCTCAAAACCTGCCTCGTACTTTAGAGGCCAGGATGTGGCTGCTGGAGCCACACTTGGCAGGAGAATTTACAAGCTTTTTGATGAGAGAAATTACATCACACATACAAAAGGGAAGGTCAAATGGACTGATTCCGGCATGTTCTCTGGAGCCTGGCTTCTTCCTAGTTAGGCCAACATCTACTAAATAAAAATGCACAGAAGCAGGTAGACGCTTGAGGAGTCCTTGGGCATACTGGCAATGATCTCCCCCAAAGGCACAAGGAGGCCAAGCTGATGCCGCTGGTGCTGGTGACAAGAGCTCTGAGCCGGGGAGCAGGCCCGGTGGGGAGGGAGCGTCGGAAAAAGCCCCACAAGGGTAAAACTTCCCCCAGAGTGAGCGCAGTTTGCGTAAAGCAGCCCAGAAGTGAAGGATCAGGACTCTCAGAACATTCCAGATCCTGAGTCCAGCTCCAAACACCCACTGAAGCCTTTTCCTCCTGAATCTCAGAGGCAGAACAGAGCAGAGTGACCTGGGGAGTGAGCCCTGAATTGCGGAGGGAGCTGGGTGTCTGGGCGCTGCCCTCACACACGGAACCTGTGGGCCCAGCGGGCTTGGAGACCCACCGTGGCCAAAACTCCAGGAAGACACCTGTGATGGTCAGAGTCCATGCTCAGCCATGGAAGAAGTCACTGAGACGATGAAAACCGAGGTGAACGCTTTGACGCTGCTGGAAAGCCAAGTGTGCAGAATCTGCAGCGAGCCCCATAGACGAAGAGAAATGGGCAGTGTGGGCAGACTGCCCGGTCCCTTGCGGCTCAGTGAGCCCTCCCTCCTGCGAACGTTAAAAGACATCCCTTAACGGCTAGATTGCTGTTTCTCTTGTGCCTCAGGAAGCTTGTTTTGTTTTTAAAATTATACACATCTCAAGATCGCAGAGACTGACGCAGCTGCCGCAGGGTCTGAGCACAGCAATAAAGCGATCACAACTTGATTCCTGCCCCGGAGCCCTTGACGCCAGCGAAGGCGCTCGGAGTCCATCCTCCGTGGCCTCTGTCACCCCTAAAGTGACTGTGTAAGGACAGGAGCTGGGCGCGCGAGAACACAGAGGCCTGTTGGGAGGCTGGGGTCGGCCTTGCCCCAGCGCCGCAGAGAGGCCAGCCAAGCTGCAGCCCCCGGTCTCCGTCAGCTGGAGGAGGAGGCCCTGCCTGCCACCCAGGCTGCCCCCGACCGGGGTAGGATGCTGCTTATCCTGCCTCGGACTGCTCTCAGAAACGTCTGTGGCATCTGCTTGGCATCAGTTAGAGTGACTCTAAACCTGCACTCGGTCAGCAAAATCATTTTGTGAGCGGCGCTAGTGGGGAGGCCACAGACATCGCGACAAGAGGGATAGGGGCCCTCTGCTATTTAGCCGTCCAGTCGTATCCAACCTGCGACCCCCGGACTGTACCCCCCAGGCTCCTCTGTCCAGGGCCTTCTCCAGGCAAGAAGACTGGGGCGGGTTGCCACTTCCTTCTCCAGGGGGTCTTCCCGACCCAGGGGTTGAACCCGTGTCTGTCTCTGACAGGCAGTTTCTTTCCACTGAGCTCCCAGGGAAGCCCCAGGTGCGTAGCTTTGTGGCTACTCAGGCCGCCATCAGAGTCCAGCTCTGACCCCAGGCTGCCAGCCCTCCTCCCCAGCAGGGGTGTCCTCTCTGCCCCGCTCTCCCACCGTCCTTCAGAAGAGCTGAGAACGGGGACCGCCTCCGGGTTGGGATCGCATCTCCCTTCATTGCTGTGCACGCTTGTTGCTGCAAAAGTCCTACTTCAACTAGGGCCCATTTTAAAAGAGAAGACACACAGTGCAAACACCCTGACGGCTGCTCTGGGGCTCCTGCCGCTGGCCTGGGGTGTCCCCCCGAGGGGAGCGGGTGCTTGGACCCCTGGAACAGGACTGGACGTGCCTCTGGACAGGATGCGGACCATTCCACGGGGTCATCGGCACCACGTCTGCTCAGGAAGCGGTCTTGCAGGCCCCTTTTGACCCCCCTCATCCTCCCTGCCCCGTGCCTTTCATCCACCTGCCCTTCCAGGGACTCAGACTCACAGGCCTGGAATTTTAGCCCTTTGCCTGGAAGTGAGTAAGGAAGGGCCACAGACTGGCTTTCCAGGAGGGCCAAAGCGGGAACAGCCACCGCCAGCTTGAGGGGAGGCCGACCTCCCTTCTGTGCTGTGCCTGCAACAGGAAGTAACAAGCAAACTTGGGCGCACAGCGTGCTCTCCGGGAGCCACTGCAGGCATCAGCCGCTTCGTCTGATTTGAGTTGAGAATCAACCTGAATGGAGTTACTGAATGGAGACCTGGTGGAGTTACTTTGCCCAAAGTCTCAAAGCTGGCAAGCCACAGAGCCGGACTTCTGACCCAGAGCTGCAGGACGCCTGGCCCACCCTTCACCCAGCACACGGCCCCACACGGCACCTAGATTGCTCTGTCCACTCCTCAGGGCCCAGGCGGCAAGGCCAGGGCTGAGCATGGGCTCAGGGAGGCCGTGGACGCAGGCGCCGTCCAGTGTAGACCCGGGGCCCCCAGAGTGGCTGGGATCCCCCGCCCTCTGTTTGGGGTTGGACCCACTCCTGGCTCAGTCAACAGAGTCAAAATGATCCTTTCGTTTCTCAAGGAAAGACGCACAGGGACGCGCGTGGCCGCCTACCGGTTCCTCTTGGTCTTCACATCTGGGCCTTCCCTGCTGTCTTCAGAGCTCGATCTATCGCTGGGCTCGGCTGAAAGAAAGGCAGGTTCGTACGGTCAATACGAGCTCGTGGCTTTGGCAAGCTACTGGCAAGCACCGCTTCCAGCAGGCTCAGCTTGAAATTAGGAAAACAGATTTCTGTTAAAGATGGACCTCTGTCCTATAGCTATGCTAGGGGGTTTCCCTTAAAGATGGACCTCCGTCCTGTAACTATAATAACTATACAGGGGGTTTCCCTTAAAGCTGGGCCTCCGTCCTATAACTGACTAGTGGGTGCACTCCTTCCATACTTCAGCAGGAGAGAAATCTGTGCTGCTTTTGTGCAGAGAAAAGTCATCTCTAGCTGCTGGCCATGGAGAGGCTGTCAGACTCTCCAGAAGGGTGGGTGAGGGGTGTGTCCACCTGACCCCACCCCTCACAGGACGCAGGCCTGGACCGGCCCTTCTGTCTGACCTGCCTCCGCGTCCCTGGGCTTGAACCGCAGACCCAGGCTCCCCCTCTGACCCCTGCGGTAGAGGACCTGGGTTCTCTGCACACAGCCTGCAGACCGCTGCTGTCTATGTGTCTAGCTTCTAAGAGCCAGATTGATTTTGAAGTCAGGTCCCCTCGTTACACCTTGAAGAGGCTGGCCCTGTAAATGTTTGATGAGCTTTCAGAATGAAAAAGTAAAAAGGTGCTTGGGTGTTTCATATTTGTCTCCGAAAGGAAAGAGAAAAAATGAGTCTAAAGATGGTTCCAGAGCGTTATTATTTCGGTCCTGACAGGTGAACGATGCCCAGATGCTCCCTGGCATCACAACGGCCTGCTCGCCTGTTTTTCATTCTGCATCTGTCATCCCAGGAAGCGGCTTTCTCGGAAGCTCGTCCCCAGCGGGCCCAGGGGCAGGGCTGGGCCACCGCCCCCACTGCAAGGCTTGAACCTGCGTCCTTCCTGAGGAGGCTCTGTAATGAGCTCGTAGTGAATGTGATGTTCACGGGGAAAATGTGAGCATCCTTGGCGGGGAAGCCCTCCAGTCCTTTCCTTTGCATAAAGCCCGACAGTTCTCCCTGCGCACTGACTGCAGTCCCAACAATGCCTCCAGCTCCGGCCCCGTCTAGTCCCTGGCTGGCTCTCAGAGCCCAGTGCAGGGCTGAAGCAAGGCGAGAAGAGATGTGAATCACTCCCTAGAGGTGCCCAGCGAGCCCAGTCCACCCAGCCTCTGGGTGCCTGTGACCTCCTCCCGCCAACGGCCTGTCCATGCCAGACCCTGCCCTGCCCAGAATGGCACAGTCAGGGGACCCAGGAGACTCCCCTGGCGGGAGCCTGAGCCCAAAGCAGGGCCCCCAAGCCCTGGCACCAGGCACCCGCGGGTTGGATGACAGGGAGTCCTGTGTAGCGCAGGGTGCTGAGGGGCACCCCTGGTCTCCACCCCCGGGTGCCTGGTGTCCCTGCCAGTACTGACAACCACAAGCCTCCAGAAACCACCCAAACTCCTCCCAGGGGACAGAGCACCCTAGCCCCTGGCCCTGTTGAGAACCAGGGGTCTAGAGAAAGACCTTCGCAAGAGCAAAGCCAACAGGAGGGGAAGGGCTGGCTCCTCTCACCCACGCTCTCTCCCCACACACCCACGTGGCCCCCCAGTCACATAATTCAGTGACGAAGATGACACACACTTCATAAGAATGCACAGCAAAACAAAGGGCCAATCAGCCAGTCGAAAGGTTGAATTTCTCTCATAGTTACGGAAATGCCAGTGGACACAATGAATGGTTTTAAAAGCTTAAGGTTGGATGATCTACAGTGCTCATGAGAGTAGCAGAATCTATTCGTGGGCGTGTGAACTGGTCCATCTTTTTGGAGGAAGATTTAGCAATACCTGTCACAATGTAAAGTGCATGCACCTTTCGCACTGGTAACTCCAGTAGTATGAATTTATGCAGTGGAAGAACTCACAAATGCGCCTAAGATAAAGATATGTGTACGAAGGTATTCTTACCAGTACCATGGAAAACCAACTCCCTGGGAGTCCACCCGCTGGAAAGGCCTGGTGGGGATGCCAGAGTCTAGTCAAGGTGGGCACGGGTGCGAAGGGACGGGCTCAGAACACGCGCGTGCAAGCGCGCTCAGTCACTCTAGCTGTGCCTGACTCTGCGACCCCATGGGCTGTAGCCCACCAGGCTCCTCTGTCCTTGGGGTTCTCTGGGCAAGAGTACTGGAGGGGGTTCCTCCTTCAGGGATCTTCTCAACCCAGGGAGTGAACCAGGGTCTCTTGCATTACAGACAGATTTCTTTACCACTGCTGCAAACTGGGAAGCCCTCAGAATACCAGGGGTTGCCAAAAAGATGCCCATAGTGATGAGAAGCAGAAAGTGGAGTAGGTCAACTCCTCAGCCATTCTATTAAAAACATGCACACCCACAAACCTCTACCTATCTTCATAATACATTGTTTTGTGCATTTAACGGGCAAGGACGGACACGTCCACTTTTGAAAAGGTGTGCGTGTACAGGACAGTCGAAGCGGGTAGTGAGAGGTCTTCTCAGCTGTGAGAAACATGCCTTCCATCCCTTTACGACAGCTGCCCTCATCCGCCAGGTGAGCAGGGGAGTGTGAAGCACCAGTTTCTGAGGCAAACTGCTTTGATCTCTCCTATGTCCTGGGCCTTGAAGGCAGAGACAGGACATAACCCCTTTATCGGCACTGATTCAGGGGCCCTGCCCATCCAGCAAACTGAAGGTGATGGTTTACAAAGCATCATTACAGAGCGTTACGGATTCCCATGGGGCCTGCATGCCGGGCTCTGGAACCTTCCTTTCCATCACAGTTCAGTTCAGTTCAGTCACTTAGCGTGTCCGACTCTGCGACCCCATGGACTGCAGCACTCCAGGCCTCCATGTCCATCACCAACTCCCAGAGTTTACTCAAACTCATGTCCATTGAGTCAGTGATGCCATCCAACCATCTCATCCTCTATCGTCCCCTTCTCCTCCTGCCCTCAATGTTTCCCAGCATCAGGGTCTTTTCAAATGAGTCAGTTCTTCACATCAGGTAGCCAAAGTGTTGCAACTTCAGCTTCAGCCTCAGTCCTTCCAATGAATATTAAGGGTTGATTTCCTTTGAGATTGACTGGTTGGATCTCTTTGCAGTCCAAAGGACTTTCAAGAGTCTTCTCCAACACCACAGTTTAAAAGCATCAGTTCTTCGGTGCTCAGCTTTCTTTATAGTCCACCTCTCACATCCATACATGACTACTGGAAAAGCCATAGCCTTGACTAGATGGACCTTTGTAGGCAAAGTAATGTCTCTGCTTTTTAATAAGCTGTCTAGGTTGGTCATAACTTTTCTTCCAGGAGCAAGCATCTTTTAATTTCATCGCTGCAGTCACCATCTGCAGTGAATTTGGAGCCCCTCAAAATAAAGTCTGTCACTGTTTCCACTGTTTCTCCATCTATTTGCCATGAAGTAATGGGATCATACGCTATGATCTTAGTTTTCTGAATATTGAGCTTTAAGCCAACTTTTTCACTCTCCTCCTTCACTTGCATCAAGAGGCTCTTTGGTTCTTCACTTTCTGCCATGAGGGTGGTGTCATCTGCATATCTGGGGTTATTGATATTTCTTCTGGTAATCTTGATTCCAGCTTGTGCTTCATCTAGTCCAGCATTTCTCATGATGTACTCTGCATATAAGTTAAATAAGCAGGGTGACAATATACAGCCTTGATGTACTCCTTTCCATGTTTGCAACCAGTCTGTTCCATGTCCAGTTCTAACTGTTGCTTCCTGACCTGCAAACAGATTTCTCAGGAGGCAGGTCAGGTGGTCTGGTATTTTCATCTCTTGAAGAATTTTCCACAGTTTATTGTGATCCACACAGTCAAAGGCTTTGGCATAGTCAATAAAGCAGAAGTNGACCCAGGAATTGAACCCAGGTCTCCCGCATTGCAGGCGGCTTCTTTACCAGCTGAACCACTGTGAATATCTTAGGTTGCATGGCAGTGGTGAAGGCTCCTAACCAGCCCTGGGGCCCCAGAAACCAGATGCCACTTGGACTGGAAGACACAGGAAGTGAGTTCTGCCCTAGAGTTCCCAGAAAAAAACAGCTCAAACCCACCAGGGAGACTTTAGTTGGGCTTCTGACGTCCGGGACTGAGCAAGTTGGTGTTGATTTAAGCTACTAAACTTGCGATCATCTGTTACAGCTGCAACAGGGGGCCGATACGGATGGTATCCAGCTCCTGGGGCAGTGGCAGGCATGGCGGAACCAAGAGGTCCCTTTCTCCCCAGGGCGCCCTCCCCCTTCTGCCTAGGCAGGCCCCCCGCCCCACCCCACAGCAGCACCCTGTCTTCCTTAGCCTCTGGGAGGTGCCCACGGGAGACAGAAGGCAGGGGAGAGAGGCTGGGAGATCATCCTCCGCCTTGTCTGCCTCCCCACCCTAGAGGACAGACTCACGGACGTTTTATCTGATCACCCTCTGGTACGTCCTACCAGACTGCACCAAACCCGTGGCAGAAGGAACGGGACCCCCATCCTGAATGGGGCAGGTGATGAGGCAGCAGGGGCCAGGAGGCAGGGAAATTTCTACTGTGGACCAAGAGAGGTCGCCTGCCATCTCAGTACACAAAGAATGTCGCCTGCCAGCAAGCCATGCGTCACAGCCCTGACGCTGAGCCTTGGGGGGACTTCAGGACAGGGAAAAGCCGGGCGCTGCTCCTAGACAGCGAAGGTGCACGCCTCAGGAGTGATGTCGCTGAGTCCGACTCTTGCACCTCCCCTCACACAGACAAGCACTACAATCGTTTACTTGAGATGTCTGGTTTTTGTGATTAGCTGTAGTCTTTTGGTTTCAATTAAATTTTTTTTTCTCAGCAAAACCCCCTGTATATCCTGGCTCCTCCCTTATCTCTGGAGAAGGAAATGGCAACCCACTCCAGTATTCTTGCCTGAAGGACCCCGTGGACAGAGGAGCCTGGCTGGCTACAGTCCCTGGGGTCGCAAGAGTTGTCACGACTTAGCGACTAAGCCACAGCACCCCCTCCCTTACCTCGGTCACCCACAAACCGGCACCTGCCGTCCACCTCTGCAAGGCTTACACCAGGCGCTGCTGCAGCTGCTGACCTTCAGCACCCCCTGCAAGGAGCTCCGGGTGGAGAGCAAGGCCCTCTGTGCTCTGGAGAAACTGGCTGGACAGGTGTTCGGGTAGCTAGACATTTCCAGGAGCTGATTTTATGAGCCCAGTTCTTGTACCTCCTCATGGCTAGCTATATAAGCACTAAACCCTTCGTAGGGATGGCTGCCCCGTGTGACTAGCAGTAACCCTCATGAGACTGGCAGAAAACTTCTGCAAAAACGCGTGCCTGATTGTGCGGACTCCCCCTTCACCACCGTCACATGTGTACTGACCCGCCCCCCGACTCTTCGGAGCTGCCTCTCAGAGCCAGCTATCCGAGATGCTGTCTCCCGGCCGCGGTCTTCATTTCACCCCAAATAAAACTCGACTCACAACTCTCACTTTGCGCATTTTTGAAAATCTTTTTTAAGGCAACACCTTTTGGAGCAGCTCCTCAGAGTGCTCTGAGAGCCTCTCTCCCTGGCTACAGTCCTCAGTAAGGTCCCTGAATAAAACGCATCTCATGACTTTTCATTCCCCTTTGGTCTCCACTACCCACTGCCCTGAAGAGAGGTCTTTGGCGTTGCAGGTAAATGCAGGTGGCAGAACTGAGCCTCTAAGAGATGTGAGAAATGCTGAAGCTGGTGGGAAAGCGAGCGTGAGTGGGGCATCCTCGCCAAGGAAGATCCGGTAGCAGCCCCCCGCGTCGGGACGAGCAGCGGGCGCGGGGTGAAGGCTGCCGCGTCCCACTCCACGGTCAACAGGCTCTCTTCCCAACTAACCGCCTGTCTGCTAGAGCCGTAAAAGTCTGGGTGCACTGCGGGATGGCTAGGGAATAATTCAGGCCTTCAGCTAAACCTCTCAGCAAGGAAAACAGAATGGAGAAAAGGGGGCCTTTTCTTACCTGTTGAAGGGCTTAGCTTAGCCCTTCTGGCAGTTCTGCGCCCTTTTCCCATAGTTGCCTGACAATATTAACTCCTCCTTCCACCCTGATATTCCTAGTATGCACACAAAACACACCCTCCCGCACACACCCCTCCAAACCTACTGCAGTTAAATGTGGCGGAAAGTGAAAGTGTGACAGTGAAAGTCGCTCAGTCACGTCTGACTCTTGCAATCCTATGGACTGTACAGTCCATGGAATTCTCCAGGCCAGAAGGCTGGGGTAGGTGGCCGTTCCGTTCTCCAGGGGATCTTCCCAACCCAGGGATTGGACCCAGGTCTCCGACGCTGCAGGGGGGTTCTTTACCAGCTGAGCCATCAGGGAAGTATTTTGTCAAATTGTACTTGCCTCTTGAAAAATAATGAATATCAATTGGAATGCTTAATGGTTCCATTTCAGACAAGAAACAGGTTCTAATATTTAAATCTATAATGACTCATAGTCCAACACAATGTGAAAAACAAAATTCTATACCAAGAACAATCTTCCCTAGAGGCGATTCTTACAGTAATTAAGGTCAGAACCAGAGATAAGTCATGACAGGTGACCATCCAGGGAAAAATTCACCTTGCTCGTGGCCTGAGGTCAGCAACTCTGCCTGCTCGTTACTAATTTGTCTTCCAGAAATACTCCCTGTCCTGTTTTGCTACAAACAGAATAATTTCAGTGAGTAGATCTTAGGAAATTAGAAGTTATCCATTTAAATGTCAATTCCTGCTCTGCAACCGGAAGTTGAGAATTGAGGTCATTTGCATGTCTTTAAGATGCAGGTTAAAGACTTTAAGATTGCTTAAGGCAGCTCTTCCTCTTTTAATTAAGAGTAAGTAAGGTTAAAGATCATTTTGTAGCTGCTTGTAAATTTATAATCACACATCTATCTGGATAGAGGGGTTCAGGGGCCACCATTAGAATGGTAGCAGACAAAACGCCTTGATGTATTACGCCTGCAAGAATCGGTATTTCCAGTTGTGTTTGTTAGACTTAAGGCTCCATTCTCCACCTTTTAAGTGCAAAATGAGATTCCGGCCAGCAGAGTGAAATGGAGCCCTGATCTATGACCCAGATAATTCAGGTCCTTGTTGTAATTAATTATACAAGGAGGCCATTGGACAGACACCTGAGCCAGTAAAAGCCTCCGGGTTACTGGTCAGTGGGGACGCTGAGGAGGGCCAGCTGGGTAGAAGGCAGGCCTCCCAGGTGCCCGGCAGCTGATTCTCCCGCTCTGCCTCTGTGCCTGCACCAGGCCAGCCTTCCCAGGCTCCAACCACATCCGGTTTGGGGCTTCGGGATCGAAATCGATTTTTGCTCAAATAAACTCTTCACTTTTCTAACATGCTTGTTAATCTTCTAACACTGTCCTCCACCTCAGAAGCCTGGAAAGGGCAGGGGACTCGGGGTGGGAGAGGACCCTGCTCCCCGCTCTCTGCTCGCGTAGCCCTGGCTCAGTTTGGTCCAGAGCAGAAAAACAGGTGACCAACTGTGTCCTGACTGCTAATGAGCTCCATCCTTTCTCATCCCTGCCAGGCCTTGGGGGAAAAAAGAAGCAGCACCCAATTATCTCTGAGAATGCAAGCTGCAGGAAGGAGCGGGGAGACTGCCTATATTGTTTGCAAATAAGTATCCTCCTGACAGCCTGAACCTGAGTGTCCTCCAGGGGTTGGCAGGTCCCAGGACACCAGCCCCACAGGTGGTGAGGTCTCTCCTGTCCTCAAGTGAGGATGTTGGAAGCCGGGTGTCTGTGTGTGATGGGTTTTGGTTCAAGCCTTCATTCAGCACGCAAAGCATCGTTTCAGATAATGGGTGCCTCAGTCAAAAGGAGGGAGCGAAATCACAGCCCAGCTCTCGCTGTCCCTGAGAACAGCTCGTGTTACAGACTGAGGTCTCCACCTAGAACATTCCCTTCTCAGCATCAGCTGGCTCGAGCTGATGCTCTGGAGGGGTGCACTCATTATCTTAAGAGAGGGGAACGTACCGAGGAGCGGAGCGCTCCCTGCCGCACCAGTAAACAAGGACGCCACCGTCACCAGTGGCCGCAGCCCTCCGGCGTGACCGGTGAGCCCTGAGGGCTCTCGGGGGGAGCACCCAGGACCTAGCGGCCGGCAGACTAGCCGCTGCCCACGGTCGGCCCCGGGGACCCGGGGTGTGAAAACGCAGGGCAGACAAGCTGGGATGCATTATTTCACTGTGCCCACTCTCTTGCACTTTCCCATACGTGGAGAGGCACTAAATTCCTTACTTCGGGATATCTGGTTTTCTTTAGCTAACAATAATCTTGGGGTGTCCAGACTACCTGACCTTTGCTGTAAAATGTCTGTGTAACCTGGCTCCTCCCCCGGCTTGCTCAGAACAGTTCTCTCAAGGTCACTTGAGATGCTGTCGCCTGGGTTTGAAGTCCTAAAAACGTCTGCCGAATAAGACTTAACTCTCAGCTTGTAGGTGGGGTGTACTTTTTCAGTTGCCAATGTTATCATTATCAGTCGCTCCTTCTTAGCAGACTGCGGCCAGCTTTGCAAGAGCAATCTGTCCCTGTCCCTTAGCACTGATCAAAATGCTGAGGAAGCTTTTACGACACTTTCTCCTAAAGTTCCATTCAAATGCTTCTGGATCCAGCTAAAAGTGTAGGCTGATCTCTGTTATCTCTGCTAGCGTCACTTGAGATGGACTCAAAAATACTCAAAAACCACTCCAAAGCTAAAGCAAACACTCACTCCAGGGGTCAGGATTCCATTTCCTGGCCTTTCAGCCAAGCTCTGTGGGTCAGTCAGGGAAAACCCTGATCTCTAGATCTCAGTGAAGCCAAGACCATTTCAACCCATGTGCTCAGGGAGTGCGCCTTTCCCAACACAGCTGATAAAAAATGAATAAGACCTAATCGGCGGATCCTTTCTGAACACATGAAAGTGTTCTGCCCTGGCTCTCGGGAAAACGAGATTTGCTGGGGCAACTTCCGAACAGCAATCCCCCTGCCACGCATTGAATTCCTCTGCAGCTGGGAAGGATCTTTTCCCTTCTCCACCTGCACTTTAGGTGAATTCAAGCACCCTTCAAAGAGTGGATGGACTTCCTACAAAGCTCTGGAATGGGTGCATGATGGAGCAGGTTCAGTTCAGTTCAGTTCAGTCGCTCAGTCGTGTCCGATTCTTTGCGACCCCATGAATCGCAGCACGCCAGGCCTCCCTGTCCATCACCAGCTCCCGGAGGTCACCCAGACTTGCGTCCATCGAGCCAGTGATGCCATCCAGCCGTCTCAGCCTCTGTCCTCCCCTTCTCCTCCTGCCCCCAATCCCTCACAGCATCAGAGTCTTTTCCAATGAGTCAACTCTTCGCATGAGGTGGCCAGAGTACTGGAGTTTCAGCCTCAGCATCATTCCCTCCAAAGAACTCCCAGGGCTGATCTGGCATGTAGTTTCAAGGGGCAGTCATACAACATCTGGAGCAAAAACTAAATGATGGGGGGAAAGAGCAAACTGTTGCAGTAAAAAGGAAAAAAAAAGGCATGAGTTTTTTTTTCTTTAACTTCCCTTGTGACTCAGACTAAAGAATCGACTGCAATGTGGGAGACCTGGGCTCGATCCTGGGTTGGGAAGGTCCCCTGGAGAAGAGAATGGGTACCTCCTCCAGTGTCCTGGCCTGGAGAATTTCATGGACGGAGGAGCCTGACAGGCTACAGTCCATGGGGTTGCAAAGAGTCGGACAGGACTTAAAGACTTTCACTTTTCCTGAGAATAAAGAAGATAAAGAGGACAGTGAGCGGGCCTGAATGTTACTAGTTTTTATTATTTTTTTACTTTAAGTGCTTCTGGCTCTGCACATCTATAACTAAGTTTGCTTTTCTGCCCCTTAACTCTGCAGGAGCTACACTTCCCACCTGTTTCCTGTGACTCCATGCTAAGCACATCCTGTATCTGGTGTTTACCCTCACGACACCCTTGCCCGTGCAGGTACTTATCAGAAAGAAGGCTGTGGCGCCACGGAACTAACAGACTCAGTTGCTGGGCTGCTGGCACCAGCCTGTGACTGTCTTTCAGACAATACAAGAGGAAGAAATCAAGATCCTACCAGCTTTGTTCATCATCACTGACTCCTGACTGTGAGCCCTCATCTTATATAAGCCCCTAGACTCCTCAGAATGCAAAGGGCTGACTCATTGGAAAAGACTGATGCTGGGAAAGGTTGAGAGCAGGAGGAGAAGGGGGTGACAGAGGATGAGATGGGTGGACGGCACTCGATGGACATGAGTTTGAGCAAGCTCCAGGAGATAGCGAAAGATAGGGAAGCCTGGCGTGCTGCAGTCCGTGGGCTCACCACAAGCTGGACACGGCTGAGAGACTGAACAGGATTCCCCGTGGAGGGGGGACGCAGCTCTGGAGGCATGAGCCTGCTGTCTTCCCCTCTCAGCCAGGCGAGGATTAAAGCCACCTTTGTATTTCCTCCAAACTCTCTGTACTTTCCATTTGGCTTCGGTGGGCAGAGAAGGCCAAGATTTTGGCCAGCAACAAAACTAGCACATCAAAGTGATCACCACGGATGAGTTTACATGGTGAGACTGCTTTGCGTTTTCTAGAATGCTTGACCAACACCCATTAATTTGATAATAGAAAACAACTTTTTAAAAGTAAGAGAGAAGGTTAAATGCAGGTTAATATCTGAACTAGAAAGGAAGCTCCCAGTGGCTGAAGGATAACCTTCTCTGGGTTCGTAACTTTACGTGACGCAAAGAGAAAGCCAGAACTGATCCTGGGGAAAGATCAAAGATTCTGCAGAAAGGGCCATAAAAACTTAATGACTAAATTCTGAAACAGGGACCACGAGACCTTCAAAATCAACTGCCAGCATAACCGGGAGAATTGTGCTCTCCTCTCACGCTCTGGGATGTACAGTCTAGACTCTCCTCTAGGTGGGTGCCCAGGGCCCGGCTGTCTTAGTTACTTGCTGCCGCCTCCAGCTTGCGCTTGTGAGGAGGGTCTTCGATGATCCTGTTGAGGTCCCCGCGGTTCCTCAAGTCCATCGGCTTCTCCCAGACGGACAACTGCATCGTCGGGTTGAAGAAGAAAACTCGGTCATCGCCCGTCCAGACCACACACCTGTGCAAATCAAGAACCCGCTGTTAGTCTCCCTCAAAGGCAGCAATCAAAAGACCATGGTGCGTGTTCTAAGTCGATCTGATTCTAAGTCGTCTCCGATTCTCTGCGATCCTATGGCCTGTAGCCCTCCAGGCTCCTCTGTCCATGGGATTCTCCAGGCAAGAAAACTGGGGTGGGTTGCCATGCCCTCCCCCAGGGGAACTTCCTGACCCAGGGATCAAACCCGAGTCTCTTATGTTTCCAGCATTCACAGACAAGTTAGTGCAGGCATGCGTCCAAACCCAAAACGCCCTTTGGGGCTGAAATCCACACATTCACAAAAGTAATATTTTACAAAGTGTGAATAATAATAGCGATATCTGGCTTTTCAGGATGATTCTCAGATATTTCTCATACATTCTCTCATTTGATTCACAGGCAGACAGCGACCTGACCTTCCTTTTACTGGTAAGGACAGCAAAGTTCAGAGAAGTGAGAGGCTTAACTGGGTCTGAGCTCTTCCCGAAGGCCAGCTCTCCTTTCAGCTGGATTCCCACTCTGGCCCTGGGTCCAAGGACCAGGTAGCACAGACCTTGGTTCCCGGGAAACTTCCTCAATTGGACATTGAGCAGCAAGATTCATGGAGCCGCACGGAGGCCACATCCCATCCCTCTCCAGCTGAGAGCCAGCAACTTGGCTGCTGGAATCAGCAAGCTCAGCCCCACTGAGGTGTCCCGATTTGTTTTCAGAAGAGCAAAGAATTAGCTTTGCATTTTCACATGGAGGAAACTAGAATCTCCAAAAGGAATAATACGCAATTTTAAGACTTCATCTGTGTGAAAGGTTATCAGAGAGAAGGAAAGATTGCAAAGGAGAAATAGTGAAGAAAAGAAAAACAAAGGAAAGGAAGAGCTCCCTTCCCGCGGGGTGAGTCTGCAATGTGGGAACACACACAGGAATTCAGACCTGGCCTCAGTGCGTCCCAGCAACACAGCCTGTCAAGGTCACCAGAGCAGCCTCAGGCTGTCCTGTGACCAGTCTCGTGATGGTGCAAAGAAATGAGATCTGTCCTGCCTCTGGTCTGGCCCTTCCAGAAGATTCTTCTTGGATTAGGCCTCTCCCCTCCAGGGACCTCGGCGTCCTACAGTGACCTCTGAGGGCCCGGGAAGCTCCAGGACTCTCCCCAGGCTCCTCAGAAGCTGCAGGAATGGGCAGGACTAGTCCTCATGGACTGAAACCCTCTGGTCATTGATTTCTTGAGGGATCAGGGAACTTCTGGGCACTGCCTGGCCTCCCAACTACCAGCTCCTGCCTTCCCATCAGATACCCCTGGTTTCCTGCTCCCTCTCTGGATCCAGGCAGCACACACCAGTTTGCTTCCCACAGAGACAATCACTCCCACACTTGAGCCTCTGTGCTCAGACCAGCCGGCCACTTCCTGTGGGCCAGACAGGAGGCTCAGGGCAGGGGCTGAGCCTCACGTTCTGAAACTGTGCAGACCAGATCCCTACGTGGAAATGGCCTTAGATGGTCTGTCTGATTTACTCCACAGCCAGGCCAGGTTCATGGGAGCGGCAGCCGAATAACAACCCCAAAGAGGTCTACATCCTACTCCCAAAACCCTACGAATGCTCCCTTACAGGGCGAAAGGGACCTTTCAGGTGTGATTAAGCTCCTGTCTTGAGATGGAGGGAGTAGGCTGGGCTGTCCAGGCAGGCTCGGTGTCATCAGAAGGGTCCTCACAAGGCAAGAGGGAGGCTGGGGAGCCAGGGTCAGAGAAGGGGATGGGAGGATGGAAGCAGAAGGGGACGCACACACAGGGTGGGCGGGTGGAGACAGATCCGCGGAGGCGCCACTCTGGCCTTGATGTGGGAGGGAGGGGCTGTGGATGCCGGTGTCTCTAGAAGCTGGAAAGTCTAGAGCAGTCTCCCCTGAGCCTTGGGAGGGAATCACCCCCCTCCTCCCCACCTGGATGCAGCCCCGTGGGGTTGGATTCCGACCTCCAGAGCTGTGAGATGTGAGTTTCCACAGGTTGACGACCAGCAGACCTCACCCGTGACCCCTCCCCATCCTGGGTGCCAGCACCAGGGGCTGCATCTGGCCAGCAAAAACCTAGACCCCCAGCCTGTATAGGCCCCTGCTCGCCTGGTCGTCCAGGTAGATGGCCATGACCTGCCTTCTCGGTGGATGCACCCTCCAGTTCTAGGTGTGCCCTTGACCTTCAGGTGACCTTGAGAGCCGCCCTCACCCTCAGTGATCTCCATTCCATTATCTGTGTAGGTGGGGCCTGTGATGGACATTTGTGTTATTCTAACACGCCCATCACTGTGGGAAAATTGAGGCAAACATGAGGGTCCGCCTTTATAGAGACTGGCTGACAGGCCAACAAGGCCTAGACCTGAGGGGCAGGACTGGCAAGCTAGACAAGGACCTGCCAATGGATGGGTCTTCCTGCTGCCCCCAGCAGGCCCGGACAGAGCACAGGTGACCTCTCGCCTGGAAGCTGCCTGCCTGCTGGTGCAGAAGTCGTCTGGCTTACGCTGTTCTGTACATTATGTACAATTCTGACACTGCATGAGTTCTCACACAGAATTCTGGGCCAGCAGGGACCATAAACCCTGCCGGGAGCACAGCCCCTTCCCTCTCAGATGCTCTGGAGGGTGACGGACTGCCTCCTGCTGGGTCGGGGGCTGCACTGCTGGCAACACTCAGCACGTGTTCCTAGCACCACGAGTAGCCCACCTGAGTTATCTGAGCACCACGGGGTGGGGTGGGGGGAGGTCTGCCTGGTGCTTGCAGGCTGCTTGCAGCTTCAGCTAGATCAGAATGCAGGTGATGTCAAGTAAGAAGCCAGCAGACCCGCAGCAGTGCAGAGGGTAAAGTCCAGTCCTGGGCACCTTCTCACACGGAGGGCATCCATCAGGCCTGTCTGGTGCACACAGGCGGCTGGTCACTGCCCACACACAGGCTTCTAAAGCCTTCTTTGGCCAGACTGCAGCTGGAAAAATAGCTCCAAGACCAAAGCTCCTGGCAGCGAGTAAGTTGGTCTGTGACAGTCGGGATGACATCTTTTCACTATTTGACTGCACTTGGTGACTCGCTGCATCCCTGTCTATCTACTTAAAAATTTAGGAGCTGCTGTGTGGCCCCTGGGACCCCTGGCAGCACCTGCAGGACAATGAACCTCTAGAGCAGATACACCTGACAGGTACAGCACAGCTGTTCTGGCAGGAAGTCATCCTGTGCCCAGCGCC
>SJYX01015146.1:267260-326684 GCA_006410675.1 Oreotragus oreotragus | reverse complement strand
TGTCCATGAGATTCTCCAGGCAAGAATACTGGAATGGGTTACCACGCCCTCCTCCAGGGGATCTTCCCAACCCAGGGATCGAAACCCGCCTCTCTTACACCTCCTGCATTGGCAGGCAGGTTCTTTACCACTACTGCCACTGGGAAGCCCTACTTGTAAATATAAATGTTTATATAATTCTTTGGACTGTGGGCTCTCAATACAGAAAAGCCTCTGGCGGGAGCAGTGACTACTAGAAGAAAGCAGAAGTCACAGACTCATGTTTACATGTGATGGACATTTACAATCCGTGACTACCACTGCGTGACTGTGGGCAGTTTGTTCAACCTTAATTCAGTTTCCTCGTCTGTAAAATGGGAATAATAGTTATTGCATGATTTTTACATTCGGGGGATTAATCTAGACTTGGCTCCTGAATCATTTACACGTGGTACTTTAAGTAGCTGTTACAACTGTTTTCTCTCTCCCACTTCACAGACGGGGAAGGACACCTAAAAGGGGTGAGAGGTTTATAAGGGGTCGCAGCTAGTTAACAGCAGAGCGGAAACTTAAACACAGGTCCCTGATGACTCCGGCAGGCCCGGGCCCCTGCCTGCTCCCCATCGTGTTGGCGGGGGCCCGCAGACGTCCAGCCTGCCAGTGCAAACTAGAAAGTCACCCCTCATCCCACAGCGCGGACGACACTGGGAGGCCTCTACCAAGTACCCAAGACAACTGCAGCGAGCCCGGGCTTTGGCTGATTGCCCTTTAGGAAGGGCGGGGGATGGGGGTGGACGACGCTGGTTCCGCTGGAGTAAGTCAAGGTTAAAGGCTGTTTTCGGCCTTGCGCAGGCCGCGGCGATCCCACGACGAGAGTGTTCCAACCTTTGGAAGATTACAGCACGGTTTCTACGCGGCGGGCGCACCTCGGGCGGCGGGCCCGGGCGGGGCCCGGGACTCCAGATCTCGGAACCGCGGGGCGGAGCAGAGCGTTCCGGCCCCGGGGCGTGGCCCCGCGCAGGTGCGGCGAGAGGCTCGAGTTTCACTGAAACTTACCGGGTTCTCGGGAGGCGTGCGCGCAGGCTCCAATCAGGGGCAGGCGGGAGGGTGGCTTCCTACCCGAGCCGAGGGGCGAGGGGGACTCAGCTTCGGGGCTGTGGCGGCGGCGGGCTCCCCGTCCGCCCGGCGTCGGCGCTGCTGGAAGGATGCGAAGCCCGAGCGCGGCGTGGCTGCTCGGGGGCGTCCTCCTGCTGGCGGCCTCTGCCTCCTGCAACCGCACCGTCCCAGGTGAGAGGCTCGGCTGGGAGGGGTCGTGCTGCTCGGGAGCGGGGGTCTCGGGCGCCGTGGGCTGGAGGCGGACGCCGGGTGGCTGCGGCAAGGGTGAGTGCGGCCGCCGCCTCCTCCTCCCCGCACCCGGCGGCTCCGCTCCCGGCTTCGGAGCGGGGGGGTCTCCGGGGCCCCAGCTGGGACCACCAGCAGGGGCTGAAGCCTGCGGAGGCGAGCGGAAGAGAGCGGGGTGCTCGCGTCTACGGACGACCCGGGGGGCTGAGTCCCTCGTCGCCCCCCGCGCCCCCCAGCCCCAGGTTTCTTTGCAAACACTAGTCATTAGGGAGCTTTCGCACACTTTGCACTCTTTCCTGCCTAGTCCTGCGCGACCCGCGGAGTTAGCGAGTTGATGACCTCAAAGAGCGGGGTGGAGCCCGCGGCCTGGGAACTTTCTGCGTCGCTTTCTGAGCCTCCTGCAGCTTCTGGAGGCCCCTCTCTGGGGTCGGCCCTCGGCATTCAGCCCGCCTACCCCTCCCCGGGGCCGGCAGCTCCTCTGGGACGGTTCGTGGCGGGAGTCGGGAAGCCATGGCCGGGCCCTGTTGGTTCTTCGGGCGCCGGGCGCTCGCTCCGGGGTGTAGGCCAGTCGAACAGGTGAACGAATGGAACTCCTTGAACTCTGCTTTACATTCGACCAGGTGACCGCTGGGCCCCGGATTTCCCGGCCCTTCGATGCCACACTGGCCGCCACCAGGTCCGAAGGTCCGAGGCTGCCCGCTCCGAGCACGGAAGTCCCAGCTTGTGCGCCGCAGCCGGCGCCCGGGGTGTGCTCGGACTTGACAGGCGGGAGGGGGAATCTCCAGGGCTGAGCTGCTCTCCCAGGGCGTGGGCGCTGTTAGGCAGGGTATTGCCTTCAGTTCAGTTCAGTCGCTCAGTCGTGTCCGACTCTGCGACCCCATGGACTGCAGCACGCCAGGCTTTCCTGTCCACCAACTCCCGGAGCCTACTCAAATTCATACTGTGATGCTAACGGATGGGGAGCCTTAAAAAGGAAGTTTTTGTTTCCCTGCGAAATTTGTAGACCTGTTGTTAAGACAGGTTCTCACTTTTATCCTCTTCATGAAGACATTATAAAAGAGCAAATCACTGTGAATTTGAATCAGAAGAATGTGATTCTTTTCCTTCTGCAGTTACAGAAAAGGGTATTATTATGGTGGATACTTGAAAAACTACACCCCTGGTACACATTTTATTGTCAGCATTAGAATAAAGATATTTATTTCCTGGAAGTACTGAAACTGCGATGAATAATACATGTCCCGTTACCGTTCTGTTTTTAAACTTACAAACTTAAAATTTAGGAGCAAGGCCTAGTATGTGCAGACATCTTCTGTAAAATGTGAGGATGTGGATTCCTCTATTTTATTATCTAGACAATTCCAATAGGAAGCTTGCCTGAGTGTTTGGCTTGCTCTTGTTGACAAAGTGAGGGGCAGGAGCTGGGAGGATTTCTGAAGTATAAGGCGGACTTCATTTAACAACACGACAAAGATCAAGTTACTTGTTAAACAGAACTATTCGATATTGTACTTTTTTCCCCTTCCACATACTTTTATTCCTTTGCAGGGTAATTTTGCTAAAGGATCAGTTCAGTAACAGACTTTAGGTAGATGGAGCTTTCTTCACAACTTGAAACTAAGTTGATTTTAATTAAGAAACACGGCATCATCAGTGTTTCTGACCTTCAGCACCTGTCTTTGCTCACCCCCTTCAGTCTGGCCCTCATGTAACCCCCTCAGTTTGCAGCAAGACACATCCTAGGCTTTTCTTCTCGAAGGCCAAAACACTGCCTTACGGAAGGAAACTCCGCCTAGAGAGTAACCTTATCATTTCAGGGATGGGGGCTGCTGAATTGAGGGGGAGAGGCAAGGAAAACTGTCCATCATGCCCCTGCTTTCTTTCCTATCACAAGTGTGTGTGTGTCTGTTAGTGGCTCGGCTCTGTGACCCCAGGGACTGTAGCCCGCCAGGCTCCTCTGTCCATGGAATTCTCCAGGCAAGAATACTGGAGNGCTGAATTGAGGGGGAGAGGCAAGGAAAACTGTCCATCATGCCCCTGCTTTCTTTCCTATCACAAGTGTGTGTGTGTCTGTTAGTGGCTCGGCTCTGTGACCCCAGGGACTGTAGCCCGCCAGGCTCCTCTGTCCATGGAATTCTCCAGGCAAGAATACTGGAGAGGGTAGCCCTTCCCTTTTCCGGAGGATCTTTCTGACCCAGGGATAGAACCCCGGTCTCCTGCATTGGAGGTGGATTCTTTACCATCTGAGTGATGGATAGTTACTTCTGTAAATAGTTTTATCTCGCCCCCAACTGGATCACGTACTCCAGGAGACCAGGGCCCCCTAATGGCACCTCCATCACCACGGTCCAACACATCTCTTTCCCTAAAAGACCTCAGTAAACAGTGAATGAAAAATGAAGTAAAGGGACTGGCCCAGAGTTACCTGGCAGTTGATGGCAGTTTGGCATTTAAGTTGGCTTTTTTACAGGTACTTCTTTCCACCGTGTCACAAGTCTGAGAAGTCCCCTGTAAAGCAGTCATTCCATTTTTCTTTCGGACATTGTAACTTGTGTTCCCTTTGTAATTGGTCATTAATGATACAAGCCGTATGTGATTACTATAAAAGAAAAATAAGTCCAAAAAGGAGGTGGCATTAATTAAATCACCCTCATTACCCAAAGCATTGCTAACATTTTGGTTTCTAGCCTTTCTCATGCTTTCATACATCCATGCACAAAATATGTATTCATAAATAGAGAAAAAAGTTTTGTACAACTGTGTTTATATAAACATCAGTCGGTTGTCATTGCTCAGTCGCTAGGCTAGGTCCGACTCTTTGCAGCTCCTCTGTCCTCTAATATCTCTTGGAGTTTGCCCAAATTCATGTCCACTGAGCTGGTGATGCTATCTAACCGTCTCATCCTCTGCTGCCCTTTTCTCCTTTTGCCTTCAGTCTTTCCCAGCATCAGGGTCTTTTCCAATGAGTAAAAGTAAACATCAGTAATGAGTAAACATCAATGACCAAACATCAGTAGCATGTTAGTAGATAGAAACCATTTTTAATGAATCTAAAATGTTACCAGTGGATGTATAATAATTTCTGACTGGTCCTCTGTTGATAGACTCATGGGCTATTTTGCATGTTTTGTAATAAGAGAGGACACTGCAATGAATGTGAAGATGGGACCTTAAATTTGTGTTTGCTCACCTGCCTGACCTTGTAGTTACTAATTAATTTTGATAGGTGATGTTTTAGTGAAGTGTGTGTTTGACTTTCTTACGGTTTTATTAGCTGGGCAAATGTTGAGAGGAAAACACTTCATCCTGAAAGAGTACAAGAAATTTGACTAAAGTGTCCCTAGAGAGGGTACCAAGTAATGGAAACTTTTCTTTTTTGATCTGTGCTCCCAAAGTTCAGAGCAAAAGAATATTTGGGGGTGAGGAGGATAAAAGGGGAAAGAACACAAGAGGAGAGTTTAAACAAATAAAGTAGCTGCTCTATACCTGCTTATGTTGGGAGGGTGGGCCACAGGAGGAAGCTTAATATAGCAAAGAGCAGGTAATGTTTTTAAAGTTAAAAGTGCAAATCAAAAAGGTTAAAAGTGCAGCATCCCCGTTCTCTCCCTTCTTCACTTACAACAGACTTCTTTATGCAGAAATACATGTGTTGTGTAACAGTAGAAGACTCGTACTGTACATGCTGTCCTACCTTTTTTTAACCTATACGATCTGCTGCTGCTGCTAAGTCGCTTCAGTCGTGTCCGACTCTGTGCGACCCCATAGACGGCAGCCCACCAGGCTCCCCCATCCCTGGGATTCTCTAGGCAAGAATACCGGAGTGGGTTGCCATTTCCTTCTCCAATGCATGAATGAAAAGTCAAAGTGAAGTCGCTCAGTCGTGTCCGACTCTTAGCAACCCCATGGACTGCAGCCCACCAGGCTCCTCTGTCCATGGGATTTTCCAGGCAGGAGTACTGGAGTGGGATGATCTAGTCACGGTCAATATAGGAAAATCTGCCCATACAGCCACATTATTCATTGTATAAATGCCATAAGTTACTGAACTTGCCTTTTTTTTGTTTTTCGATGGACACTGAAGCTGTCATTTCTGTTTGACCATGGTAAATAATATTCTAGTAAATATTCTTGTACAAACACTATTTTTGTGTACTTTAGCTAGTATACATGCAGAACAAATTCCTAGCAGTAAATCAGTGGGCCACGGGGCAAGCATACTTAAAATTTTTGATATTTTGCCAAATTGCCCTTCGAATAGATTACACCAGTTTACACGCCTCTGAAAAAACAATCCAAATGACATTGAAGGGTATAAAGGTAAGAAACGTAAAGTTCTCCCCTCCCCACCCATTTTCCTCTAGAGATGGCCAGAGTTTATGGTGTAGTGGCTGTTTTCCTAGACTTCAGATTTGTTGACAAATTATAGTTTTGTTATATAGATGGAAGCATATTATTCCACCAGTTGCTTTTTCAGTTGACACTATATAGTGACTGTCCTTGGAGTAGTTCGTCGCCACCCTGTAAAACAGAAATGTTGTCGTCTGGATGACGGATGGGTTAGAAGCCGGGACGGCATCCGTTCTAGACGAGTTCCGTGAGTTGAGGACACTCTGAGGTAGAAGCCCGTGCCCTGTGTGGGAAGGGCTTCAGCTCGACATTTCTCAGTGTTAGTACTGGGCAGTTCCAGCACTGCTCGGTTACACCAAGTGGCATGCGGGCTGTGTGCTCTGCCACTGGGTCGGTGGACACAGCGAATATGAATGGTACTTTAGAGTGCAGTCATTCAGGGTTCTATGTGCGAAGATTCTCAGGAAATCTTTCTTCCTCACTCTTCGAATCCTTCCCTCCCTTTTTGCAGTATTTCTGGCTCCTTCCCCCCACCTTCTTTATGTTAGTATCCTTACATAAAATAGTTTTTTTATCTCTTTGCAGGAACTTTTGTGACCTGGTGTATGTTTGTTTTTAGGGAAAATTCTAGACACACGAAGATAGAATGTTGCAGTGAATCCCTGGTACCCCTCAGTCAGCTTTAGTAATGACACCTCAGCCTGCTTCCTGCCTTCCATCAGGTGTCATTCTTTAACAGGTTTATTAAGATGTAACCTGCAAACCATACAGTTCACCTGTTCAAAGTCTACAATTCAGTGCCTTTTAGACCATTCACAGATAATCTATCCATCACCACAATCAACTTTAGAATATTTTTTTACCCTATAAGAACACTCCACCCTGCTCCTTAGCCATCATCCCCCCCAGTTTGCCCCATTCCCCAGCTCCTGGCAGCCACTGATCTGTTTTTTTGTCTGTGGATTTGCCTATTCAGAACATTTATTATAAATGGACTCCTACAGTACATACTCCTGAGGCTTCTTTCAAAAGCACAACCTTTTTAAGCTTCACCTGTGTTGTAGCATGCATCAGTACTTTTTTCCTTTTATTGCTAAGTCATGTTCCATTGTAGGCTTAGACCACACTTTGTTTATCCATTCATCAGCTGATGGACATCTGGGTTATTTCTCCTTTGGGGCTCTAATGGATAATGCTGTTCTGAACATTCCTGTACAGGTTCCCGTGTTTTCCTGTGTCCTGGTTATGTACTTAGGAGTAGGAATTGCTGGGTTGTACGGCAGTTCTATGGTGAGCCGTTCGAGGAACTGCTAGATGATTTTGCACAGTGACTGTACCACTTTACCTTCCCACCAGCCGTGTCTTAGGTAGAAGAGGAAAAAATGATGACAACACATACAGGTTATCAGATAAGCTTGTGAGTAGGTTGAACATCCTCCCTGGTATAAACATGCCATGGTGAAGGGCTGCTCTTCCCCAGAAATGAAGTCAGGGCCTTCTGTGTCCTTACATTGCCCCTCACTTTGTTCCTCAGGTCGATGGACACTTGGTTGGGGCATGATGTAGGCTGGCCATGCCATTTATTCGTGATTTTTACAGTTTAGTTCGTAATTTGGGGATGAAAGTGGAAGTTGTTAAAGCTTAGCATATTACTTGCTTAAATGTCAGAATACAAATTTGTCTGAACAGAGATCGTGCACCCAGCTGCCCGGTGACCTTGAGGTCAGAAGGCTTGCTGCCCGCTCTTCTCCTTGGGCAGGTCTCCAGGAAGCCCTCAGAAAAGCGGGAGACCCCTGCCCTGGCTGAGGCTGTCCTTGTGTCTAGAGAGACAGTGTGTCTGAGCTCCTGGAAACCTCGCTGTGTTGGACTTTGGGCTAAGGAGTGATGGGCCAGGCTGAATTGTCTTGTAGCATAAATGAGATAGATGGCCATTATGAGAACAGTTGGAGACTACTGAGTGTGGACAGTTTGTAGAACTAAATGATATACTGTCAGTTTTTTTCCAGGATTCATAGAAATCATTGTTATGTTGTACACATACTTCATAACCCTTCCATTAAAAAAAAAAAACCCATTGTAAAAACACACACATGCACACACACAGCAGGGGGACTTCCCTAGTGGTCCAAAAGTTCAGACTTCCTCTTGCAACGCAGGTGGTGCAGGCTCGATCCCTGGTCTGGTAGCGAAGATCCCACGTGCCACATGGCCAAAAACCCGAAACATAAAATAGAAGCAATATTGTAACAAATTCAGTAAAGACTTAAAAAATTAGGATTTTAAAAAATAACAACAAAAATAACACAGCAGGCACACAAATCCAGACCATAGAAATCCTCGTAATCCCACCACCCAGCAAAAGCCCCTGGAAGCATTCTGGGTGCCCCTCCTCCTGTCTTCTTTCTCTTCCTTCACACAGTGCGGGAAACTTTCTCCATCTACATGGCCCTGGAGAAAGGCAGGCTCGCCTATCGCTGTCCTCTCCGGCTTCTGTTCTTGTCCAGTCCGTTTCCCTGCTTCTTTTCCTCCTCAGCTGCTGTCCTGCTATTCTCCTCTGCCCGCGCTTTCAGGTGGTAACTGGAGTGCTGGGTACCATCTTGCCCGTGACCTTCCCACCAGCTGCTCTTTCTCTGAAGCGCTTGTATTTGGACAAACCAGCATCTCTGCGGAAACGCTGATTTCTGTAATGACCCTTGTCCGCCTTGCCTTTCTTGTGCAGGAGACAAGAGACTGTCTAAAGGAAGAAGCCTCATTGGTAACGTGGATAACTCACCCGTGGTCACTGGCAGAGGCGTGACAGTGAAACCAGGCTTTTCCGTGGATGAGTTTTCTACCTCCGTCCTCACTGGAAAGCTGACCACTGTCTTTCTTCCTGTTGTCTACACGATCGTGTTCGTGGTCGGTTTGCCAAGCAATGGCATGGCCCTGTGGGTCTTTCTCTTCCGAACAAAGAAGAAGCACCCTGCTGTGATTTACATGGCCAACCTGGCCTTGGCCGACCTCCTCTCGGTTACCTGGTTCCCTTTGAAGATCGCGTATCACGTCCATGGCAACAACTGGATTTACGGGGAGCCTCTTTGCAAGGTGCTCATTGGCTTTTTCTACGGCAACATGTACTGCTCCATCCTCTTCATGACCTGCCTCAGCGTGCAGAGATACTGGGTCATCGTGAACCCCATGGTGCACCCCAAGAAGCAGGCAAACATTGCCGTCGGCGTCTCCCTGGGAATATGGCTGCTCATTCTGCTGCTCACCATCCCCTTGTACGTCGTGAAGCAGACCTCCTACATCCCGGCCCTTAACATCACGACCTGTCACGACGTTTTGCCGGAGGAGGTGCTGGTGGGAGACATGTTCAACTACTTCCTGTCTCTGGCCATTGGAGTCTTTCTGTTCCCAGCCTTCCTCACGGCCTCGGCCTACGTGCTCATGATCCGGACCCTCCAGTCTTCTGCCATGGATGAGAGCTCAGGAAAGAAGAGGCGGAGGGCCATCAAGCTCATTGTCACCGTCCTGGCCATGTACCTGATCTGCTTCACTCCCAGTAACCTTCTGCTCGTGGTGCACTACTTCCTGATTAAGACCCGGGGCCAGAGTCACGTCTACGCCCTGTACATCATGGCGCTCTGCCTCTCCACCCTCAACAGCTGCATCGACCCCTTTGTCTATTACTTCATTTCACAGGACTTCCGGGATCACGCCAAGAACGCTCTTCTCTGCCGGAGCGTCCGTACTGTAAAGCGGATGCAGGTATCCCTCTCGTCAAAGAAACTCTCGGGGAAATCCAGCTCTTACTCTTCAAGTTCAACCAGTGTCAAAGGCTCCTACTGAGTGGTCCGGTTCCTCAATGGAAGTTCTGCTGGAGGCTTTGGAGCCTGCTTTACCATTCCGGAGATGCTTCTGTTGTTTCCTAACCAAGTAGGTTTCACCACATACCATGTATATGCAGCACCTCTCAGGGTTGCTGGAAGCTTCCCTTGTTTGCATGAGGAGAGTCCCCCAAATTCACGTGGAATGTCAGTTTCAGAATTCCTCTACTCAGGGGCTCCCAGAAATGGAACTGATTGAACCAGACTTTTCAGATGGTGCAGAAAAGACGGAAACCCCATGATGTGCAAAGACTAGTCTTGACGTGAAGGCTTAAGTTTTTAGCTCCAACTACATCTCTTTTACATCTGGGGTCGGTCCACCTGCATTAGGGCTTCAGGGCCCTCAGAGAAGATCAGTACAGTTGACTGGCTGTACAGATGAGAAAACTAAAGAGGTGGGGGAGCTGCCCCAAGTCAGGTTTCCAGCCAACAGCAACAAGTTTGAATGGTGGGGTTCTTGTACCACTTTGTCAAAATCATTGTGTATCTTGTTTGAAAATGTAGATTTATCGTGCTCAGGAATCAGAGCTCAGAGTCTGGGGCAGGGCCCAGGAACCTACATTTTTAACAAGTCTTTCTTACACTCCAGTGTTTGGGAACCTTTGGTCTGGGTACTGCTTCCACTTGACAAGGAGCCATGGCAATTTTTGAAAAATGAAGCAAAACAGAACGTTTTGTGTCTCTTTCCCATCCAGCTCAGAACAAAGTCTGTTCATTGACTTATTGGGACTTCCAGTCATTTCTTTATTAATGCTTTGAGCTTTTGTATGTATCATTATCACTTCAAGGAAAATACGACAAGCATTTTAAATGTGGAAATGCTAATTTTGTGTCTTTACTGACTTGAGTGAAATCTTCAGGTTGTCTAAATAGTAGATTTTTTCACAACTAAGAATTAGTGTTTACCACTTAGTATTTTTAAAAATTATTGTCGGACTATTTATTGCCAGTTTTGTTGACTTTTTATCAAATATGAAATGATAACGCTGTCTCTTGAGTTTGAACCACATCTGTCTGGAAAAGAACACTAAAATAGAGATGATTTGCAATGTATTTAAAGAGGTACTTGACTCCAAGCTGACTTTATGCAACTGTTGTATTTGTGACCTTTTAAAATTTTACTGTATGATTGATTTATAAATAACACATGACTTTTATTTTTTATGACTTATCTCTGAATTGTGTGGTTTTTGCTTTCGAGGAAGGGAGAGTAGGGAAACAAAGGCATCACTCTTCTAAGAAGAAATGAAAGTGATTCTCACATCTTATTTTTTATGTAAAGAGGGTCATATTGTACACATTGCCCTATAATAATTTTTCTTTTAACTACGTTTTAGAATTCACCTGGCTGCATCTATGGAGTGACCTCCATTTTTAAAGGAGACAAGCTACTTAACATTTGGGGTATATTGTGAGGTTTTGGTCATCTGGTCATTTCCATACCTTGGCTCCTGGAGTTGTTTCTTTGTCCCTCCCTTTTTTTCTCTGTTAAAACAGTGCCACACTGAACCTCTGTATGTAGACATCTTTGTGAGTATTTCTGTAGGATGAGGGCTTCCCTTGTGGGTCAGCAGATAAAGAATCTGCTTGCAATGTGGGAGACTTGGGTTTGATCCCTGGGTTGGGAAGATCCCCTGGAGAAGGGAACAGCTACCCACTCCAGTATTCTGGCCTGGAGAATTCCATGGACTGTATAGTCCATGGGGTCGCAAAGAGATACCTGAGTGACTTTCACTTTCATTGTAGGATGAGTTCCAGAAAGTAGAATGGCTGGGTCAAAAGTTGGGTGCTCATTTTAAATTCTGGTAACACTTGCCAAATGGCCTTCAGTAATGTATACTTCTACCAAAAAGTGTGTTTGCACTTATTTCCTGAAATGCTCATCCATCAGTCTTCTGAAATGTTTGGCAAACATCTGTTGCATTAGTTTGTGTTGAAGCAGCACAGCTTCCTGCCAGGCAGGGCTGAATTCTCACCCCATCATTTCTTTGTTTTGGGTTCCTGAGGAAGATGCTTCTCTGTGCCTCAGTTTCTTGTTTGTAAAATGCGGATTAGGATGAAATGTTTGGCGCGTACTCATAAGTTTAATGTAGCATTATTACGGTTCGTCTCTGATGACTGGTGTGATCTCATCTCTGGTCTGCCGCCTTTCGCTTCTTGGCCAGATACACCCTGCCTGCCTTGCCAGCTCAGCTGTCCGGCTCCTAGCAGGCGTCCCCATGGTGGGCTTGCTTCCATCTTACAGGTGGGAAAGCAAAAGATGGTCTACCCAGGGTAAAATCGAGCAGGAACGAGGGGCTCACAGGCTGATCCAGTGGAAAGCATTTTTCTGGTCTTTGCTATTTCTTTATTAGTCATTTTTATAATACATGCTGATAGTAAAAAAAAAAATCAAACTGAGTAAAAATATATAAAATGAAAAATGTACTTCTTTGCCACTCATGTCCATTCTTAGCTCACAAAGGGAACTAATTTTTATAATTGTTTATAGAAAAAAAATTTTGTGTGTAATATTCTTAAAATAATGAATGTGTTTGTGTATGTAAATACATATATGTACATGTATATGCCAACTTCTAAATCAATTCACATGATCTTCCTCATTTTTTTCAGTGACTAGGTAGTATTCCATACCTGAGTGATCATAATTTAATCCCTGCCCTATGGAAGAAGTGTTTTTCTTGGTTCATTTTCACCAAATCTGTGAATCTACGTGAAGAAGTGTACAAGAAATGATGTGGGAAATAGAATCATAAGAGTGTCTGTTTGCTGAATCAAATGCTCTTCTAATCGAGTTTGTTTCTCTTTCCTTTGAGGAGCGGCTCACAGGGAGGGGCAGGCTGGCGGAGGAACTCTGGCCCTGGGCTCGGGAGTGCCCTGGGTGTGCCTGTCTTCTCTCTGTGTTCCCTGTCTTGCTGGGCTCTGATTTTGCTAACCTATCTGACAATTTGAATGTTGCCCTCCACGGGCTCTAGTGACTAAAGGAGGCTCTCAGTTTGAAAGCAAATATGGATTTGTGGCCCCTTGTGCAGGACACAGGCTCAGCTGAAGTTGTTTGGGCATTTCTTGGTGCATCATTTCAGTTATTTGCAGCCTTCAGTTGTTTGAGTTTCAGAGGTAATTAATTTCCCTGTTAGCAAGATTTCATTAATCCTGGGGCTATAATCTCATCAGTATGCATAGTTTAGTGATTGCAACTTTGTTCCTGTAACTTTTCCCTTTTGGAGATGCTCAAGAGGACTGGAATCAAAGGTACAGTTTGCTACACTGTTCCCTGATCTCATCAATTAAAACTGTAGGTCTGGGCTGCAGAGTTTGGTTGTTGTCTTAAAAAGTTTCTGATTTTACACTAGTCAAAGGCATGTGTTTACTCCACCCCCACCGCTAATTCTGAAGAGGGAAAACCAAACTCAGGGGTAGGTCCTCCATTTTACCCAAGCCTTGGAAAGTCACTGAGATGGTGGTTCTGTTTAAATGTAAATCGCTGGAGTCCCTCCGGTCACACTCTGGAAAATGTCTTCATTGAGGGAGAGCGTGACGAATTCTGTGGTTTGAGTGTGAGCTGCCTTTGCCTGTTAGTCAGCCTGTGGAATATTCCCGGTGTCCATCTGTACTGATGTGAAACTAGGCATGACCAGCTGTGGCTCACCACCTCCTGCAGAAACCGCAGCCCTAGCCTGTGGGCTCGTGAACTCTAGTTAAGTCATCAGCACACCGAAAGTGTGAGTGGCTCATACATTCGCCTCGCAGTTATTTTCATCTTTTTCTTTATTTGTTTTTAATTAGACGATTATTACTTTATTGTGACGGCTTTTGCCATACATCAACATGAATCAGCCCAGAGGTATCCTTAGGTCCCCTCCCTCTTGAACCCCCCTCCAACCTCCCTCCCCTTCCCGCCCCTCTAGGTTGTCGCAGAGCACCAGCTTGGCATCCCACAGTTACTGCAACATTGTTGCCTTATTAAATGCAAATAATTAAATCAGGATCCCAATTTTAGCAGCATTCTAATTGTAGGATTAATGTTCTCAGTGAAATCTCAAAAAAAAAAAAAACCCTCCAGTGTTTGGGTTACTGGATAAAGAAGAGACTGTTCTAAAGCCAGGTCCTGAGAGTGGGAGAAAGTCAAGGAAAACAAGGCAAGAAGGCTTAGGAAGGGCCATTGCTGTGGCTTCTCTCTTAATATTGTGATAATAGCCTTTAAAAAAATAAAAATTAAAACAGTAATAAGTGGTTGTTGTAAATAAATCTGAGAATATCAGAGCATATACTGAAAAGTGGACATAGACCCTGCCTACCCACCCATCCCTTTGTGCCTCTGAGGTATTTTTTATGCATGAATAAATATAAGTGCCCATATGCTTTTTTAAAAAAACAGAGTTATATTACCTATGTCTTTTATGGATAATCAATTTCCTCAAAACTTAGTGGTTTGAAATAACAGTCAACATTTACTGACTTGCATAGTTTCTGTGAGTTATGAACTGGGGAGCCGTTGAGGCAGGTGGTTGCAGTCCTCTGAAGGCTTGACTGGAGCTGGAGGATCCACTTCCCTTGTGGCTTCCTCACAGGGCTGGCGTGTTGGTGCTGGCGGTTGGCGGGACTCCTTGGTTCCTCTGTGCAAGGGCTTGTCCACAGTCCTGCTCAAGTGACCTCATAACGTGAAGGTTGCCTTTTCCCAAAGTGAGTGATCCAGGAGAAAATGGAGGAGTTGCACTGCCCTTTCCAGCCTGGCCTCAGACATCATCCACCGTCATCTCCACCTTACTCTACGGGTCTCAGACAGGATTGAACAACTAAGCACAGCACAGCAGCATGCTGTTGGGCCTCCAGAGTTGCTCAGCAGGTAGTAACGATCAGTCAAGTCCATGGTTTTGGTCAGCCAGTTACTTGAGAGCATGGCTGCCAACCATCTAATTGGAGTGGCAGTCACTGCAATACTGACTCTGTCAAAACCAGCTCTACCAGTTTTAAAAATCTCTATTTCAGATAAGCACATAAAATGAAATGCTATTAGAGTTTTATTAATTATTTTATGGCAATGGGACGTCTTCACTTACTCATTAACTCACTAGCCAGTTACTGGGTGCCAAGTGCCAGGAACATGGTAAGTACTTGAAAAGAAGCACAAAGAGAGACACTCAGCCAGGCTTCTCAGGAAGAGGCAGAGCAAGAGAGAAGGCCCCGGGGACATTTCTACCCCAGGGCTGCAGAGAAGGGACATGTGAATGGAGCCCTGAAAGACCAGTGGAAGTTATTCAGGTAGAAAAAAAGAGGAAAAGGAGGCATTCCTTGCAAAGGTGCTGTATGGGATGCATGGCGGTCTTAGGGAACGTGGCACAACTGGGGAAGCACAAGTAATTGAGTCTGCAAGGTCCAGTTCAGAAGAGTCAAGAAAGGAGTCTAGAGAGGTGAGCAGAGGCCCTGGGACCCAGCTATCCAAGCCTTGGGGAGTTACTGATGGATATCGAGGATGTACAGGACGTGATGCCCTTTGGCAGCAGGAAGGAGGATATTTTGGAGAGGAAGGAGATGGGGAGAGATGAGCTGGAGGGAAGAAATGCAATCAGCCTGTCCTACATAAGGACATGGTTAAGATGGAACTTGGTGACTGGATATGAGGGATGAGAGAGTAGTGGTAAGAAGTCAGCAAAGAAAAGCAGGACTAGAGAGCGGCGTGGAGGAGACTGCCAGGTTGTGTGCTGACGGCTCGGGGCGGGACAGGAACCATAAGCTAGTGGCTCCAGTACACAGCATTAAATCATGTGCTTAGTGTGCTGTTAGAAGCACAGGAGACTGAATTGATCCACGTTTCAGTAGGCATTGCAGAAGGAAAAAAGGAGAAAGAAATTGAAGATATTGTTTAAAGAGCCAAGTTGAAGTGCTGAACCAAAGTGAGATAGAGAAAGAAGCAAAAGAAACTCTTTAATACTTGGAGTGAAGAATAGGACTTGACTCACATTTGTGGATACAAGTACGATTGAAACGGTGAGGATTAATAGGAGTCTGTGGTGAGAAAGTTGAACCAATTGGTTTAAGATTTTACAGGTGGAGCAGCCCAGGTGGCAATAAGGGAGACGGCATGAGATGTTGATTTCTGTGCAGAGAGGTGGGTCATTGGAGTTGAAAAAGTCAAGATACTGGGTATTAGAAGAGTTGTCCACATGAACACTAAAGAGAGAAGGATTGTGGCAGACTTGAGGTGAAGAGAAAAATCATAAGCCATGTTCCAAAATCTCTGATGCACACAAGAATAATAAGAAGGGCTGGAGGATAGTACATTTGAGAGGTCCAAGTTTCAAAGGAAGAAGGATTTTTACAGGAGAGTGGAGGAATATTGAATGGGTCAAGTGCTAACAGTCATTTAGCACTTACTGTGTGCCAAGTTCTGTTCCAAGTANCTCCCCTTCCCGCCCCTCTAGGTTGTCGCAGAGCACCAGCTTGGCATCCCACAGTTACTGCAACATTGTTGCCTTATTAAATGCAAATAATTAAATCAGGATCCCAATTTTAGCAGCATTCTAATTGTAGGATTAATGTTCTCAGTGAAATCTCAAAAAAAAAAAAAACCCTCCAGTGTTTGAGTTACTGGATAAAGAAGAGACTGTTCTAAAGCCAGGTCCTGAGAGTGGGAGAAAGTCAAGGAAAACAAGGCAAGAAGGCTTAGGAAGGGCCATTGCTGTGGCTTCTCTCTTAATATTGTGATAATAGCCTTTAAAAAAATAAAAATTAAAACAGTAATAAGTGGTTGTTGTAAATAAATCTGAGAATATCAGAGCATATACTGAAAAGTGGACATAGACCCTGCCTACCCACCCATCCCTTTGTGCCTCTGAGGTATTTTCTATGCATGAATAAATATAAGTGCCCATATGCTTTTTTAAAAAAACAGAGTTATATTACCTATGTCTTTTATGGATAATCAATTTCCTCAAAACTTAGTGGTTTGAAATAACAGTCAACATTTACTGACTTGCATAGTTTCTGTGAGTTATGAACTGGGGAGCCGTTGAGGCAGGTGGTTGCAGTCCTCTGAAGGCTTGACTGGAGCTGGAGGATCCACTTCCCTTGTGGCTTCCTCACAGGGCTGGCGTGTTGGTGCTGGCGGTTGGCGGGACTCCTTGGTTCCTCTGTGCAAGGGCTTGTCCACAGTCCTGCTCAAGTGACCTCATAACGTGAAGGTTGCCTTTTCCCAAAGTGAGTGATCCAGGAGAAAATGGAGGAGTTGCACTGCCCTTTCCAGCCTGGCCTCAGACATCATCCACCGTCATCTCCACCTTACTCTACGGGTCATGTATGTAGATAGCTTCAGTTCACTTTGGGAGGAGACTACATAAAAGTGGAAATACCAGAACTCAAGAATCACCGGGGGCCATATTGGAGGCTGGGTACCACACTGTACAAACACATCTTGGACGTTGTTTCCTTATCAGCATTTATAGATTGACCTCATTCATTATTATAAATGGCTGTACCCACTGTATGGATATACTAAAAGGAATCCTCTAGCTTTTAAGTCATTTCCAATTTTTTTTTTTTTTTGTGGTTATACTTGTATTGCTCTTCAAGCAATCTTTGGGTGAATATCTTTCTGTATCTTTACATACTTGTTCACTCAGTATTCTCCCACCAGGTACTATGTGCCAAGTCATGCTTAAGACACTGAGGAAGATTGTGGAGGACAAAATAGACAAGATCCCTGTTCTCACTGCTAATGGAGCAGAGACCAGAAATAAGGAAAACATCGAATAGTAGTAAATTCTAAGAGAGGGTAAATGCTGGGAGTCTTTTGTACTATGGTGTCAGGGTAGGTTTCTAAGAAGGTGAAATTTAAGGTGCAATATATAAGGACAAGAACGCCAGCTCTGGGAGGATCCTAAGCAAGGGCTTCATGGGAGTGTGTGAGGGGGGAAAAAGTACGAGCAAATAGATAGGGGAGATAGGCAGGGGCTGGGTAGCTGACGGGGCTTACTTGTAAGGGAATAAGAAGCTTGACTTTCACTCTGGGTGGGATGCCACAGGACTGTTGTGCAATATATAAGGACAAGAACGCCAGCTCTGGGAGGATCCTAAGCAAGGGCTTCATGGGAGTGTGTGAGGGGGGAAAAAGTACGAGCAAATAGATAGGGGAGATAGGCAGGGGCTGGGTAGCTGACGGGGCTTACTTGTAAGGGAATAAGAAGCTTGACTTTCACTCTGGGTGGGATGCCACAGGACTGTTTTACTGGTCGTCACTGCCTGCTATAGGATATAGATTATAGAAGGGCAAGAGGGAAGCAAGAACAATTAGGGAATTCCAGCAATGCAGTCATTTGCAATATATAAGGACAAGAACGCCAGCTCTGGGAGGATCCTAAGCAAGGGCTTCATGGGAGTGGGTGAGGGGGGAAAAGTACGAGCAAATAGATGGGGGAGATAGGCAGGGGCTGGGTAGCTGAAGGGGCTTACTTGTAAGGGAATAAGAAGCTTGACTTTCACTCTGGGTGGGATGCCATAGGACTGTTTTACTGGTGGTCACTGCCTGTTATAGGATATAGATTATAGAAGGGCAAGAGGGAAGCAAGAACAATTAGGGAATTCCAGCAATGCAGTCAAGAGATGATGCTGTCTTGAACTGGGATGATAGAGATGGGGAGAAGGGAACTAATTTGGATTGTTTTGAAGGTGAAGTCAACAGATGTAAGGAAAAGAGAAATCTAGGAATCGAAGATAATACCTAGATTTTTTTTTTTCCAGTGGATGATAGTGAAATAATTAGGAGTGAATAAGTTTGGAGGTTGAAAGTCAAGAGTTCTATCTTGGCCATGACAGCTTGAGTTTGCAATGCCTGTCAGACATCCATGGAGAACTGTTGAGTAGAATATTTGGATATCTGAGTCTGGAATTTTTTTTGAGTGATTAGGGCCAGAGATCCAGACTTGAGTCACTGGCCACATCACTAACACTTTTAAAGTAAAGGACTTAGATATTCTAGACAATAAAAGAGTGAAAGAGACTTAGAAGGACTGGCCACTGGAGCAGAAAGAAAGTCCTGAGAATCTGTCTTGGTCATGCCAAGGGTGTAAAGGAGAGGGGTCAAACATAGGAAATATTACCAGAGGTCAAGAGAGAGAAGAATAGAGAAGTGACTGTTGGATCTTATCAACGGAGAACATTGGTGACCTTGACAAAACCTCTAGTCTTTTCAGAAGGGAAGGTGTTCAAGAGAGAATAAGTAAGGAAGTGAATTCAGAGATGGTAGACAATCCTGTCCAGCAGGTTTACTTGTGAAAGGGAATGGAGGAATGTAGGGCAAAGAGAGGCGCTGAGAGTGACTGTTATTTTTAGAATGTGGTAATGGGGGTGATCCAGTAGACAGCAGGGAGATTTTGATGGTGGGAGAGAGATACTATATTTCTAGAAGTAGAGTTTCTGGGTCAAAAGGTACATGTCATTTTGATCATGATTAATTGCCCTCTTGAGATGGTGCACCAGTGTCTATGACCCACACTGTTATGAACACAGTTTTCACAGTCTTCAGTATTTACCAGTCTAAACGTCATGCATTGAGTGTATTGATCCTGCAGAGCTATGGGCATGTTGGGAGAAATGAAACTGTGTCTCACCTCCTTTATTTACTTCGTTCTCGGGGCATATTCTCCTTCCACTCTTCACTCCAGCAGGGCCACTTGAAAGGTGCTGGCCTGGGAGAGACTTGGTCTTGTTTCTCTCTGTATTATCCCTGAAAGGAAACCTCAGTTATTCTTCTGGGTGAGTTGCAGAAATCTTCTGCTTCATTTGGGACTTCCTTTGTTCTGGAAAGTCCTTCATTGTTCTTCTGTAGAGAATAGGAGGGCATTTCTGCAGCCCCTCCAGCTGGTACCTCATAGCTTGGAGTCTGAGCGCTGGGCCCCAGCCAGCTCACCTGCAGATGAGAGATTAATTCTATGTCGTTGCTTTCGGCTCTTTGTCTGAATGCCTTACTCCAGCTTCATGGCGTAGCCTGGGGTAGATGACTTCAGTTGGTACAAGAGTTTAATTAGAACTTCTTTGTAGCACTGGCTAGCTAGACTTAATTACCTAATCCTGAGAGAGCAGTTTTAGCCAAATTTTGCATTCTGAGCTCAGGCACTTGGAGGGGACTGTATCTAGTTCTTATTGGTGACAGACAGATTTTCCCTCCAACTAAAGACATTTTGTAAATGAGGGATATTGTCGAAAGTATAGCTGATTCATCAGAATTTATGGTTTAAAAAGAATTGCGGGGCAAGGAGGAAAATAATAATATGTATTCCAATGATATATTTCAATTAATTAAAATTTTTTTTTTCTTTTTAAAAAATTTAGTAATTGTGGAAAATTGTGTACCCACTCAGAAGTTGAAAGAATTGTATAAGGGAGCTCCAGGCCCAAGTATCCACTCAGCCCCAACAACCATCAAACCTTCAATTCTACCCATTCACTTCCCTATCCCACTTATTCTGAAGCAAACCTCAGAAATCATATTATCTCACTTGTAAATGTTTCAGTGACTCTAAAAGAAAGACTACACCAGGTCTTGGTAGCAGCAGGCAGGATCTGTATTTGCAGCATGGGGGATCTAGTTCCCTGACCAAGGATTGAACCCAGGTCCCCTACACTGGGAGCATAGAGTCTTAGCCACTGGGCCACCAGGGAAGTCCTGAAAAGGAATTTCAAAGTCATACCTTAAAAATAAATAATTTTTAATATCAACTATCCTGTCAGTGTTCACATTTTTATTCATCTCAAATGTCATATTGGGGTTTTTAGTTAAAAAATAAAGACTCCAAATAAAGCTCACACATTACGATTGATTCATGTCTTTGAAGCCTCTTATCTTTTTTTGTTTTCTTTTTGCAGTTTGTTGAAGAAACAGGTTATTTGTTGGGAGATTTTCCCATAGTCTGGATTTTGCTAACTCTAGACCACTGACTGTTTTTTTAAGAAGCTAATTGTAAATTTTAAAAATTAATTTATTTTGCTTTTGGCTGTGCTGGGTCTCCCTTGCTGCACACAGGCTTTCTCTCGTTGCAGCAGTGGGGGCTACTCTCTAGTTGCCACGCGTGGATTCCTCACGGCAGGGGCTTCTCCTGTCGCCAACAGGCTCTCGTGCCAGCAGGCTTGTTGCCTCACTGCACGTGGGATCTTCCCAGACCAGGGATCGAATCAGTGTCCCTGCATTGCAAGGTGTATTCTTAACCACTGCACTGCCAAGCAAGTCCTTCCCCTGGCAATTTAAAAGCCCTACGGCAGGAGAGAAAAGGCCATGTTAACCCAAGAACTCTGATTATACATCTGTTCATTTTACACTTTATGGGAAGCAGCGGGAATTCGAAAACCCTTATCACTTTGCTCTTAACACTCTCTCTTCTGTGTGTGGATCTGAATGTGCTCTTTTAAGGACAGGGAGAACACCCCAGCGCCTCTGGCTGGCTGTGCCTGGGAACTCCCCTCTGACAGCACCATCATTAACTGTGTGGGCATTTCACATCAACCTTCCGCTCCCACGTGCTCATTCCGGCCTCCCCAGAATGTCCAACATTCTTCATATCTACGGTTTGGAGCCTTTCATCTTTTTTCAGGCGGGCTGGAATAGTTTAGAAAGAGCGATGTTTTGGTCCTCAGAACCTATTGTGGAGTTTTTTCGTTCAGGATCTTCCTGTGTGTGTTGGACTCCTCCCGCCCCTCCCTTCGCCTTGAGTGGCGATTCTCCAGGAGCGATCTCAGGTCCAGGGCTGATGGCCACGTTGCCCTGGGCTGGCTGCTGGGAGGCAGAGCCTGAACAACTCCTCTGTCTGCTTGGGAGTGGTCTTCCGCTGGCATCTGGAAAGACGCGAGCAAAACTGGGTCAAATCTCCTGAGCAGACCGAGAGAGGCCAAGCCACACCTGGAAGGTCCTTCTGGATCTTTCAGCTTGGACAGGAATACGACACCTGAGTTTCTCCCGGCGAGATGGGAATGAAGCAGGAGGCCAGGGTGGTCCCAAGAGCCCGAAGGGAACCAGCTGTGCAGGACAGGGGGCCCGTCGGAAGCCCAGGGCTCTCAGCCGCTGTCAGCTCCTGCCTCTCTCTCTCCCTCTCTTTTTCTTCCTCCTTGTGATCAAGGTAATGAGGATGCCTTTTACACAGGAAGCCCCATGGCAACCACCCTGTGACCTTTGCTGTCGTCCCCAACCCCCACCCAGGGACTCTCCTTCCTCATCTGTCTGGTTTCTAACTAGAGTTAGAAACCAGAATAATCTACTTTTTGTTTTTTTATCTGTTAAAGCTGCCTTCCAGGGGGATGAGGCAAGAAGAACGCTCTTATCTTGATTTCAGGAGGGTGGAGAAGACAAGCTTCCTGCAGAAACTTAATTCTGGAGCCCTGGCTGGGAATCACCTAGGTCTGAGGAAGCCTTTTCTGCTATGGAATCCAGACTCAGGGCAGGGCAGATATGGTGTTTGTTATCAGGGGAGCACGCAGACAGAGCTGCGGTTTATGACTTGGAGCCTGTAAATCTGAGTATACAGGATGGGCAGGACAAACAAGTTGAGACAGACCCTGGGACCACCAGCGCCTCCTGGTGGTGAAGAGCAAGTACTCTGGAGACAAATGAACCGGGTTCACATTCACCAGCAATGACCTGAGGGGAAAATATCAATAACCTCAGATATGCAGATGACACCACCGTTATGGCAGAAAGTGAAGAGGAACTAAAAAGCCTCTTGGTGAAAGGGAAAGAGGAGAGTGAAAAAGTTGGCTTAAAGCTCAACATTCAGAAAACGAAGATCATGGCATCCGGTCCCATCACTTCATTGGAAATAGATGGGGAAACAGTGGAAAGTGTCAGACTTTATTTTTTGGGCTCCGAAATCACTGCAGATGGTGACTGCAGCCATGAAATTTAAAAAACGCTTACTCCTTGGAAGAAAAGTTATGACCAACCTAGATAGCATATTCAAAAGCAGAGACATTACTTTGCCGACTAAGGTCCGTCTAGCCAAGGCTATGGTTTTTCCTGTAGTCATGTATGGATGTGAGAGTTGGACTATGAAGAAGGCTGAGCGCCGAAGAATAGATGCTTTTGAACTGTGGTGTTGGAGAAGACTCTTGAGAGTCCCTTGGACTGCATGGAGATCCAACCAGTCCATCTGAAGGAGATCAGCCCTGGGATTTCTTTGGAAGGAATGATGCTAAAGCTGTAACTCCAGTACCTTGGCCACCTCATGCGAAGAGTTGACTCATTGGAAAAGAGTCTGATGCTGGGAGGGATTGGGGGCAGGAGGAGAAGGGGACGACCGAGGATGAGATGGCTGGATGGCATCACGGACTCGATGGACGTGAGTTTGAGTGAACTCCGGGAGTTGATGATGGACAGGGAGACTTGACGTGCTGTGATTCATGGGGCCGCAAAGAGTCGGACACGACTGAGCGACTGAACTGAACTGATTTCTTTGTGCTTCAGCTTAATAAGCTATAAAACTGGGCTAATATTTCTTCATACGTTTTTTGAGGATGAAACAAACAAATACGTTTGAACTGCCTAGAATGGTGCTTGGCCAGTGTGCGTGCTGATTGCTATTAACCACTATTGAGAAGTGAAAGTGGCTCAGTCGTGCCTGACTCTTTGAGACCACATGAACTATACAGTCCATGAAATTCTCCAGGGTAGAATACTGGAGTGGGTTGCCTTTCCCTTCTCCAGGGGATCTTCCCAACCCAGGGATCGAACCCAGGTCCCACGCATTACATGTGGACTCTTTACCAGCTGAGCTGCAAGGGAAACCAACTACTATTAAACTACTATTATTTTCTTTTAGTCTAGTTCCGGTGCAGGGACAGAGGAAAGCATGAGGTGACGAGGGAGCACTAGCAGGTCTCTGATATTCTGGGGAGCTTTGGGGTGTCAGGGAGGCTTCCTGGGAGGACCAGTGCCTGAACTGAGTATCTTAGTGTCCCTGGAGCAGCGTGTTTTGTGGGGCAGAGGGGGCTGGTGAGACATGGAGCTGGGACTTACCCAGGAGATGGTGGGGACCCTCCATGAGGTTAAGGGAGGCAAAGGGTCAGGCATGCATCCCAGCAGCTGGCAGAGGCTGAGTCTGAAGAAAAGCAGAGAGGGTACAGGAGGTGAGTCTAGTCTCCTAGAGTAATTCAGGCCAGAAATGGCCAGGGTCTGAATCACCATGCTAGGGTCAGAGAGGAGGGGATGGGACTTCAGGAGGTAAAGCCTGACCATGACTGAATGAATGGAGGAGGGATCAAAAATAGTGTGACATTCAGGCTCCTGGTGGAGAAGGCAGTGGCACCCCACCCCAGTACTCTTGCCTGGAAAATCCCATGGATGGAGGAGCCTGGTGGGCTGCAGTCCATGGGGTCGCAAAGAGTCAGACACGACTGAGTGACATCACTTTCACTTTTCACTTTCATGTACTGGAGAAGGAAATGGCAACCCACTCCCAGGGACGGGGGAGCCTGGTGGGCTGCCGTCTATGGGGTCGCACAGAGTCGGATGTGACTGAAGCGACTTAGCAGCAGCAGCAGCAGGCTCCTGGCTCACGCAGTCGGATGAGCAGGGGCGTTGCTGCTGGTTGAGATAGCACAGAAAGGGGGGCCCCGTCTGGATCCTACCGGACGAGGAGTGACGGAGTCAGGAAGGGAAAGGGGCCAGTTCAGTCTGGTGTGACTCAGGTATTTGATAAGCCAATAGGCTGTCTGAGGGGAGATGTCCTGTAGTCAGTCATTTATCCTCTTCTCTGTCCCACGGAGGGGGCTTCCCTGGTGGATCAGTGGTAAAGAATCTGCCCCAGTGGGTTGGTCCCTGGGTCAGAACAGTCCCCTGGAGAAGGAAATGGCAACCTATTCCAGTATTCCTGCCTGGGAAATCCCATGGAGAGAGGAGCCTGGCAGGACAACCATCCCAGGCAGAATTTATTTATTTATTTATTTTTTCCCAGGTAGAATTTAAAGTGATATGCAAGGATACCTAAAGTAGAGGAAAATATTAATTGAGTAGAAGCAAAAGAAAGAAAAATAAGAATGGACTGTAAAACAGGAAGTTGATACAAAATGGGCAGCAGAAAGCAGAAGTCACAAGCCGACTAGAGTCATCTGACCTGCATTGTTTGCACTTGCCTGTACTTTAATGTTTATTTTTGGTTGGGCTTTTTGTTTGTTGCTTTTTTTTGAAGTATAGTCTTAAACTCGAGGAGTCCTCAAAAATTAGGATTTGTGGCTTTGTTTTAAACATATTGGAAGTTCTGGGAGCCCTGAGCCACATTCTAATCTGGCAACAATTATCTGGATCCGAGGAGCAGACACTGTTCTTAAGAGGGCGTGGGTTTTCCAATTTACCACAGTCCCCACCACTCCCTACTGTCTCCCCAACGCTGAGGTAGAGTGTCAGTCCCATTTATCATCATGGACTATCTCTATCAAATGTGAAAATAAACAAAAATAGATCGAGACTTCTTTTTTAATTCTCACTCTAGTTAGCCTGTTCACTCTATAGCTGCCTGGCTGTTCACGAAGGCTGATGCTCGGGGTTTCCAACGGTTGCGCATTCTGATTGGTGCCTTTGTTGTACCTGCTGTTGAATAGTTTAAACATGGCTCCTGCTGTAGGAATTTGAGTTTATGACAGGTGGTAAATTCATGTGTTTGGCCGAGGTGGCCCACAGACTTGGCGCTGGGTTTTCAAGCAGTCAAAGAAAAAGAGGACATGTTACCAGCCAGGCAATTCATCTTGCCCATAAGACGATTGCTTAAGCAAATCAGGGCTCTTTTCAGCACAAGGCCACACCAAAGTTTCTCCTGAGAGTCTTCATAGAGAAGGAATGATATGTTCCCTCTCCAGAGTGTATACAAATATAAGGCTCATTCTAGAAGCTTCCCTCAATTTAGTCAAGTGGCATTTCCCCAGGCACAACTGCTTAGCATTTCTAGGGGAAGCCATTCTGATGTAGTTTAGGAACCTAATTCTCTACCAAACTGACCTATTATAGGGATAATTTTAGAAAATATACAAAATCTGGATAAATGGATGGACTCCAAGTAATCTTTCATAGATGATCCAAAGATGTGATGTCTGGACTTGCAGCAGCCACCTTGTAACCATGAGGGGTGAGAGCCAGCATACAGAAGATGATAAGGAGGAAAGACAAAAGGTTTCTGGTTTTTAACGACATTGTTAAAACACTGAAAGAACCAACCCTTGTTGTTTGAAATAAATGTCCTTATTAAAGTGCTTTTATCTGGTTACTTTAATTTGCTGACACACACCATATCTAGTAAAACCAATTACCAATTCAAGTCCAGAGAAAGAGCAGTGAAATCCATAAACAATCTAATTTTTCTTCCAGGGGGTATAAGTATTGAAGAGGCAAGTCGATGAGTTGTGAACAACATTGATAAGTTACGAGAAGTTGTAGATCTTTATTCTAGATGAGTAGAAATAAAACCATACTGGTATGATTCTCAAGGGCTTCCCAGGTGGTGCTAGTGTTAAAGAACCGACCTGCCAACGCAGGAGACTCAGGTTCGATCCCTGGGTCAGGAAGATCCCCTGGAGAAGGAAATGGCAACCCACTAGAGTATTCTTGCCTGGAGAATCCCATGGACAGAGGACACAGCTTTCCCTATGGTAAGTACAGTCCATGCTGCTGCTGCTAGGTCACTTCAGTCGTGTCCGACTCTGTGCGACCCCATAGACGGCAGCCCACCAGGCTCCCCCATCCCCGGGATTCTCCAGGCAAGAACACTGGAGTGGGTTGCCATTTCCTTCTCCAATGCATGAAAGAGAAAAGTGAAAGTGAAGTCGCTCAGTCTGTCCGACTGTTAGCGACCCCATGGACTGCAGCCCACCAGGCTACTCCGTCCATTGGATTTTCCAGGCAAGAGTACTGGGGTGGGGTGCCATTGCCTTCCCCGAGTACAGTCCATAGGGTCACACATAGTTGCACATGACTGCAGTGATGGAGCAGCAGGCATGATTCTCAAGGGTTTCAGATGTCAGGTCAGAACTGGGGAAACGGACTTGGAAATTGGAATCATATAGTTTGTAGGTAAAACCATCACAATAGATGGAAATGCCTAGGTTGACCACATAAAGCAATGGAGAGCGCCCACATTCAAAGGGCAGGTGTTAAAGGTTCCTGCGAGGAAAGAACATAGAGGAAGAAGAGAGAGGTCGTAAGAAAGTCAGCATGGCAAGAGGTGATGGAAACCAAGAGAAAAGGATCTTTAGAAAGGTAGGAATTGGAAACAATGTCAAGTACAGACCAGCAATATAAGGACTTGCATATGAAATCTGGGTTTAATATAAGGACTTGTGGATGAAACTCTTAAGAAATCTGGACCTCTACACACTCCTTCTGAGATGTCATTCAGCAGAGAAAAATTGCCCTGGTCTATCCCATTCTTGTTTTTCCTAAAGTCTTCCATAGAAACTTTCTAGTCTAAGATTTTGAAGGAATCATAAAAAAAATTCTGTAACACAACATAACCCCATGAGCTCTTAGGAACTTATATTCTTTGTTTAATTTCCCTGTGCTCAGGCCCTCAGTCATGTCTGACTCTTTTTGACCCCATGAACTGCAGCACACCAGGCTTCCTTGTCCTTTGCCATCTCCCCGAGCTTACTCAAACTCATGTTCGTTGAGTCAGTCATGCCATCCAAACATCTCGTATTCTATTGTCCGCTTCTCCTCCTGCCTTCTATGTTTCCCAGCATCAGAGTCTTTTCCAGTGAGTTGGCTCTTTGCATCAGGTGGCCAAAGTACTGGAGCTTCAGCTTCAGCATCAGTCCTTCCAATGAATATTCAGGTTTGATTTCCCTTAGGATTGATTGGTTTGATCTCGCAGTCCAAGAGACTCTCAAGAGTCTTCTCCAACACCACAGTTCAAAAGCATCAATTCTTTGGCTCTCAGTCTTCTTTATGGTCCAACTCTCACATCCATACATGACTCCTGAAAAAAACATAGCTTTGACTAGACAGACCTTTGTTGACAAAGTAATGTCTCTGCTTTTTAATATGCTGTTTAGGTTGGTCATACCAAGAAGCAAACCTTTTAATTTCATGGCTGCAGTCACCATCTGCAGTGATTTTGAAGCGCAAGAAAATAAAATTTTCACTGTTTCCATTGTTTCCCCATCTATTGGCCATGAAGTGAAGGGACCAAATGTCGTGATCTTCATTTTTGAATGTTGAATTTTAAGCCAGCCTTTTCACTTTCCTCTTTCACCTTCATCAAGAGGCTCTTTAGTTTCTCTTTGCTTTCTGCTGTAGGGGTGGTGTCATCTGCATATCTGAGGTTGTTGATATTTCTCCCAGCAATCTTGATTCCAGCTTGTGCTTCATCCAGCCCAGCATTTCGCATGATGTACTCTGCATTCAAGTTAAATAAGCAGGGTGACAATATACACCCTTGACCTACCCCCTTCCCAATTTGGAACCAGCCCATTATTCCATGTCTGGTTCTAGTTGTCACTTCCTGATCTGCATATAGGTTTCTCAGGAGGCAGGTATGATGGTCTGGTAGTCCCATTTCTTTAAGAATTTTCCACAGTTCATTGTGATCTGCACCGTCAAAAGCTTTAGTGTAGTCAATGAAGCAGAAGCAGATGTTTTTCTGGAATTCTCTAGGTGTTTCTATGATCTAACAGATGTTGGCAGTTTGATCTCTGGTTCCTCTGCCTTTTCTAAATCCACCTTGTAAGTCTGGAAGTTCTCGGTTCACGTACTGTTGAAGCCTGGCTTCGAGCCTCTCGGGAGGCAATCAAAACAGAGTTCTAGAAGTATGTGAAAGTCAAGACATTTCTGACAGTCACTCATTCCTTCTCTGTCCTCTGCCATCTGTTCCCAGGCTTGGCACAAGCTATGTTAGCTATCTGCTGTTGCATAACAGTTAACCCCAGTTTAGCTTAAAACAGCATTCATTGTCTCTCATACTTTCCAGTGGACAGTAGTTCGGGAGCTGTGTAGCTGTTGCTGTGGCTTGGGGTTTCCCAAGAGGTCATGCTGCAGACATCTGGAGGCTTGCCGTGGCTGGAGGGCCTGCTTCTAAGGGGGCCCATCACACGTCTGACAGACTGGTGCTGGCTCTTGGTCACTTCTCTGCCACATGGGTCTCTCCAGAAGGCTTCTTGAGTATCCTCCCAACATGGCAGCTGACTTTCCCCAGAGCCTGTGATCCAAGAGGAAGCAAAGCTGAAGCCATGGTGTCTTTTATGCCCTTGCCTTGTCAGTCGCACCCAATATCCTGTTGCTAACACAGGTCTGCTCCATTCACTGTGGGCAGCGTCTATACAGAGGTGTGAGTACCAGGGGTAAGGATCCTTGGGGGCCATTCTGAGGGTGAGTCACCACTGAAACTTTGCAGAGAGGGGCTGTGGTTTTAGCTGACAAGGGAAGTGTAATTGCTGGACTTGCTAATGGCTAGTCCTAACAATAGACACAGGAATGCAGTTCAGGCCTGTGGCATGGATACAAGCCACTGTCCAAACACATTCTACCTGCTTGCTTTCGGTCTAGCCATCATGGCTGTCTAAGTTCAGACTGCCTTGTTTGGCCCCAGAATAAATCTGGGCAACTAACAGGCATTCGTGTTTTCCTTCTTCACTATCAATATGAATAACTCAGTTTCACGTTCTATTTTCAGTGAAAGAATTTCCTTAGCTGTCTTCTCCTGTGGTTTATCTCAGTGTTTAACAGCCTTCAGGATTAGGTTTTTAAAATAGTCTTTTAATATTGGTTGAGTTGCCCTTTTCAGTTGATCGCATCAGTGGCAGAAAGCAAGTGGCCGCTTCTCCCGTCAGAATTCCTCCATATCCACGATGCCGTTAAGCTACTTCTTTTCTTCTGACAGACAATTCCAGTCTGGTTTACCTTTGCCCCGTGCTGACTGGGATGGGGATTGTGTGTATGTATGTGAATGTGTACTCTTTTTCAAGGAGGACTTCTGGTGGCTCAGAAAGACCCAGGTTCGATCCCTGGGTCGGGAAGATCCCCTGGAGAAGGATATGGCAACCCACTCCAGTATTCTTGCCTGGAGAATCCCATGGACAGAGGAGCCTGGTGGCCTACAGTCCACGGGGTTGCAAAGAGTCGGACTTGACTGAGCGATTACATTCACACTCACTCAAATGTATAGAAAATCGGAATGTAGAATTCTCTGAAGAGCTCTCACGTCCCCAGTACTCACCTTCAACAGTTCCCTGACTCATGGCTAACCTGGTTTAGTGTCTTTTCTGCCCACTTCCCACCATATCACCTACCTCTCCCCCACTGGATTGTTTTGAAGCAAAGAGCAGAAATCTCATTTTGGCCAAGAAAAATAGATGTTTGACTCGTGTTAAAGAAATTCTTGCCTTTAGGATTCCTCTTTTTGATTCTCAGCTATCTGTGGGTAAAAGGCAAGATAAATGGCCTTAATTCAACAGGGAACTCAGGGGCTTAGGGAGATGATTGAAGGCAGAAAGAGGGGAAATCCCTTTTCTGCAATTGTTGGGGCAGAAACGTATGACTTGCATGGCAGGAATGTGTGGCTGGGCCTCTAAACCTGTTTTTCTGGACTGTGAGGGTAGAAATATCAATAACCTCAGATATGCAGATGATGCCACCCTTACGGCAGAAAGCAAAGAAAAACTAAAGAACCTCTTGATTAAGGGGAAAGAGGAGAGTGAAAAAGTTGGCTTAAAATTCAACATTCAAGAAAACTAAGATCATGGCATCCGGTCCCATCATTGCATGGCAGATAGATGGGGAAACAAGGCAAACAGCGACAGACTTTATTTTCTTGGGCTCCAAAATCACTGCAGATGGTGACTGCAGCCATGAAATTAAAAGACGCTTACTCCTTGGAAGAAAAGTTATGACCAAACAAACAGCATATTAAAAAGCAGAGACATTACTTTGCCAACAAAGGTCCGTCTAATCAAACCTATGGCTTTTCCAGTAGTCATGTATGGATGTGAGAGTTGGACTATAAAGAAAGCCAAGCACCAAAGAATTGATGCTTTTGAACTGTGGTGCTGGAGAAGATTCTTGAGAGTCCCTTGGACTGCAAGGAGATCCAACCAGTCCATCCTAAAGGAGATCAGTCCTGGGTGTTCACTGGAAGGACAGATGCTGAAGCTGAAACTCCAATACTGTGGCCACCTGATGTGAAGAGCTGACTCGTTGGAAAAGACCCTGATGCTGGGAAAGATTGAGGGCAGGAGGAGAAGGGGACGACAGAGGATGAGATGGTTGGATGGCATCACTGACTCGATGGACATGAGTTTGAGTAGGCTCTGGGAGCTGGTGATGGACAGGGAGGCCTGGCGTGTCCGTGGGGTTGCAAAGACGTGGACACGACTAAGCGACTGAACTGCACTGAGAGTAAGGAGAGGAAGCGGGCCCTCCTGGCTCTCTAGGGACCTCTGCCCTCCTGGTGACGTTTCCTGAAGAATGGAACTCTCACACTGGCCTCCTCACATACAAATGTACATGCTTATTCTCAAACCAATTTTGAAATAAAACATGTTTTAAAAGGAAAAGGAGCTTCAAAGGCATTTAGCCTAAAGTTGTCATTTCCCTCAAGTGCAGAAGGAGGCCTAGTTAGGTCATGTACCTTAGATTTGTTTTAGTTCAGTCGCTCAGTCATGTCCAACTTTTTGCGACCCCACGGACTGCAGCACGCCAGGCCTCCGTGTCCATCACCAACTCCCAGCGTTTACCCAAACTCATGTCCATTGAGTCAGTGATGCCATCCAACCATCTCATCTTCTGTCATCCCGTTCTCCTCCTGCCTTCAATCTTTCCCAGCATCAGGGTCTTTTCCACTGAGTCAGTTCTTCACATCAGGTGGCCACAGTATTGGAGTTTCAGCTTCCACATCAGTCCTTCCAATGAACACCCAGGACTGATCTCCTTTAGGAGGGACTGGTTGGATCTCCTTGCAGTAGCTAACAGTAATCTATAATGTATTAACATTTTGAATATTTGTCCTGAATTATATAATTTCAACTGAATAACTGTTGAAACTATTTGTATGTTCCTTTTCTATATGTACACACGTTTCCCATTGTAGCATGCGTATGATTTTTAGTTTACTAGTTCACTTGTCTTCTCCCACTTCCCAACAGCTCTGCTCTTTTTGCCTTACGGTTTGCATTAGCTTTTCTCCTCTACAGTTGTCCTTGTTTCTAAATTCCCCCGAATCCGATATTTCCACTTCTCCCGCTTTTCACACGCTATCTTAGATGTGAAGACGTAATTTTTAGCCCTAAGCATCCTGAGGCACACCAGACACTGAAAAGTAAAACTATAATCAGTGATTCACAGAGCAAGGAAGGTGCTACTGGAGGGCTCCTCTGGGCTATAACCAGGTGTGTCTCCCCTGCCCACCCTGGGATTTCCTATCACCTGTAAATTCGTGTCTCTGGATTGACAGGGTCCTGTTGAGCCTTTTGACATTATCTTTGTTTCTGAAAGTCTCCTGGAGAGCAGATTCTGTGGCTGGATGAAGCACAAGCTGGAATCAAGATTGCTGGGAGAAATATCAATAACCTCAGATATGCAGCGGGGAAGGCAATGGCACCCCACCCCAGTACTCTTGCTTGGAAAATCCAATGGATGGAGTAGCCTGGTGGGCTGCAGTCCATGGGGTCGCTAACAGTCGGACAGACTGAGCGACTTCACTTTCACTTTTCTCTTTCATGCATTGGAGAAGGAAATGGCAACCCACTCCAGTGTTCTTGCCTGGAGAATCCCGGAGATGGGGGAGCCTGGTGGGCTGCCGTCTATGGGGTCACACAGAGTCGGACACGACTGAAGTGACTTAGCAGCAGCAGCAGCAGATATGCAGATGACACCACCCTTATGGCAGAAATCGAAGAGGAAGTAAAGAACCTCTTGATGAAGGTGAAAGAGGAGAGTGAAAAAGCTGGCTTAAAACTCAACATTCAAAAAACTAAGATCATGGCATCTGGTCCTACACTTCATGGCAAATAGATGGGGAAACAATGGAAACAGTCGCTCCAAAGGCCCCTCCAAAAAAGAGCTCCAAAATCACTGCAGATGGTGACTGCAGCCATGAAATTAAAAGACACTTGCTCCTTGGAAGAAAAGCTATGACCAACCTAGACAGCATATTAAAAAGCAGAGACATTACTTCACTGACAAAGGTCTGAATAGTCAAAGCTATGATCTTTCCAGTAGTCATGTGTGGATGTGAGAGTTGGACCATAAAGAAGGCTGGGTGCTGAAGAACTGATGCTTTTGAACTGTAATGTTGGAGAAGACTCTTGAGAATCCCCTGGACTGCAAGGAGATCCAACCAATCAATCCTAAAGGAAATCAACCTTGAATATTCATGGAAAGGACTGATGCTGAAACTGGAACTCCAATACTTTGGCCACCTGAAGAGAATAGCTGACTCATTAGGAAAGACCCTGATGCTGGGAAAGATTGAAGGCAGGAGGAGAAGGGGACGACAGAGGATGAGATGGTTGGATGGCATCACCGACTCCATGGACATGAGTTTGAGTGAGCTCCGGGAGTTGGTGATGGACAGGGAGGCCTGGCGTGCTGCAGACCATGGGGTCGCAGGGAGTCAGACACGACTGAATGGACTGAACACCACCACCTCAGATCAGTCCCTGAAGAAGGGCCATGGTTTACAATGTCAAGGCACACTCTGGGAATTTAGGGGGCTTTCCAGGTGGCACTGGTGATAAAGAATTCGCTTGCCAATGCAGGAGACGCAAGAGATGTGGGTTAGATCCCTGAATTGGAAAGAGGAGGAAGTCGCGTCTCACTCCAGTGTTCTTCCCGGGAAAATCCCATGAACAGAAGAGCCTGGTGGGCTACAGTCTGTAGGGTCACAGAGCTGGACCCGATTGAGCACACAAGCAATGCCTAGGCCGTCTGGGAATTCGAGAGCTTCCAGACGCAGTGCTGCACTGTGACACTAGAGGGCACCATATACCGAGGGAAACATCTAGCTCTGCTAAAGCCAAGCGGAAATCACCTTGCTTTTAAGCCCTAAGAGCAAAGCACACCAACGTTATGTATTTTGCATCTCTAGAATCAGGTTATAATTACAACATTATAATTTCAATATTAAAAATTTTCCCTGCCAATTGAATTTTCCAAGTAAATTATTTCGGGTTGAATATGATTTAGATATAATACTGCCGAGACCCACATATTCTGTAAGACTTACCCATTTTAGTACATTGAAAACTTGAGCAGCTTAACCTGAAAATAGTTCCAAATTCAAACTCTTCATATTCTCAGAAATAACTGTTGTCTGTCTCTTCGGTGAAAAAAATTTTGTATGTGGAATAAATGCAAATCAAATAATTCTTTGGAAAATTAAACCCAATAAGGCTCAACTCTTTGGGGAGTTTAGTTTCCCTCTCTGAGGCACTTGTTCATTAATCCACCCATCAGCAAAGATTTCTTTTTATAATCTATAATGGATAAATTTCTTGTCTTACAAAAATCATTGTCTAGAAATATGGGAATACAAGAAAAGATATTTGCAGTTAGGTGCCTGGTGGTCAACAGCCAGATGTCAAAGCTTTTCCTTCATATGCTTGACGCTGTGCTAAATGCTGTGGAGTGCAAGGATGAACCAACTATCCAACTATCAATTCTGCCCATTCAGTCTGGAGAGTGAGGAGTATGTAGGCAGACCAGGAAAAAAAAAAAAAAAAGATAAAAAAGAAAAGGAGGTGCTCTAGGGGACAAGTGAGAGCAGAGGTGGGTGCCTGTCAGAGGAAAGGGTGAGCAGCTGGGATGCTTGCAAGAAAACTTCTAAGAGGAGATATTTGAACGGAGCCTCGAGGAATGACAGAATTAGATTTCAGGTGCTGGACCCAGAACAGCTAAGGCAGGGAAGAAGGAGAGAGCACAGCATTTTCGTCAGTTTGTAGGCAGGTCAGATGGATGAATGCCCAGGAGTGTGGATGTTGACTTGTGTTTTAGATTAACTACTCTTGATAGCAGGATGGAAGAGAATAGTGAGTAGAAAGAGCAGTAAGGAAGCTATCACAGTGACGAGACTCCAAATCACCAAGTCCTGCAGGTGGTGAAGGATGGAGAGAAATGGATGAATTCAACTGATATTTACAGACGGTGCCAGATGCTGGGTGACAGGAGCAGGAGAGCAGGTGGGTGGGGAGAGGGTGTGGGTTTGGCTTTGGTCCTCACTGAGTGTGAGGAGCTTGTGTGACACGTGTAGAAATGGGGCCAGCAGGCGGTTGGATAGTGGTTTTGGAGATTAGTAGAGAACTCTGGGCCAAAACATATGATTTGGGGAGATACTAAAATTTTAAGTGTTAGTCACTCAGTCATGTCCGACTCATTTTGACCCCACGGACAGGCTCTGCTGTCCATGGAATTCTCTAGGCACGAATACTGGAGTGGGTTACTATTCGCTCCTCCAGGGGATCTTCCCAACCCAGGGATCAAACCCGGGTCTTCTACATTGCAGGCAGATTCTTTACTGTCTGAACCACCAGGGAAAATTATCAGTTCAATTCAGTCGCTCAGTTGTGTCCGACTCTTTGTGACCCCATGAATCGCAGCACTCCAGGCCTCCCTGTCCATCACCAACTCCCGGAATTCACTCAGACTCATGTCCATCGAGTCAGTGATGCCATCCAGCCATCTCATCCTCCATTGTCCCCTTCTCCTCCTGCCCCCAATCCCTCCCAGCATCAGAGTCTTTTCCAGTGAGTCAACTCTTCGCATGAGGTGGCCAAAGTACTGGAGTTTCAGCTTCAGCATCATTCCTTCCAAAGAAATCCCAGGGCTGATCTCCTTCAGAATGGACTGGTTGGATCTCCTTGCAGTCCAAGGGACTCTCAAGAGTCTTCTCCAACACCACAGTTCAAAAGCATCAATTCTTCNCCTTAAATCTATTTCTCACTTCCACTGTATAATCATAAGGGATTTGATTTAGGTCATACCTGAATGGTCTAGCGGTTTTCCCTACTTTCTTCAATTTAAGTCTGAATTTGGTAATAAGGAGTTCATGATCTGAGCCACAGTCAGCTCCTGGTCTTGTTTTTGCTGACTGTATAGAGCTTCTCCATCTTTGGCTGCAAAGAATATAATCAATCTGATTTCGGTGTTGACCATCTGGTGATGTCCATGTGTAGAGTCTTCTCTTGTGTTGTTGGAAGAGGGTGTTTGCTATGACCAGTGCATTTTCTTGGCAAAACTCTATTAGTCTTTGCCCTGCTTCATTCCGCATTCCAAGGCCAAAAAGCCTGTTACCCCAGGTGTTTCTTGACTTCCTACTTTTGCATTCCAGTCCCCTATAATGAAAAGGACATCTTTTTTGGGTGTTAGTTCTAAAAGGTCTTGTGGGTCTTCATAGAACCATTCAACTTCAGCTTCTCAGCATTACTGGTTGGGGCGTAGACTTGGATTACTGTGATATTGAATGGTTTGCCCTGGAAATGAACAGAGATCATTCTGTTGTTTTTGAGATCGCATCCAAGTACTGCATTTCGGACCCTTTTGTTGACCATGATGGCTACACCATTTCTTCTGAGGGATTCCTGCCCACAGTAGTAGATATAATGGTCATCTGGGTTAAATTCGCCCATTCCAGTCCGTTTTAGCTCGCTGATTCCTAGAATGTTGACATTCACCCTTGCCATCTCTTGTTTGACCACTTCCAATTTGCCTTGATTCATGGACCTGATATTCCAGGTTCCTATGCAATATTGCTCTTTATAGCATTGGACCTTGTTTCTATCACCAGTCACATCCACAGCTGGGAATTGTTTTTGCTTTGGTTCCATCCCTTCATTCTTTCTGGAGTTATTTCTCCACTAATCTCCAGTAGCATATTGGGCACCTAACGACCTGGGGAGTTCCTCGTTCAGTAATCTATCATTTTGCCTTTCATACTGTTCATGGGGTTCTCAAGGCAAGAATACTGAAGTGGTTTGCCATTCCCTTCTCCAATGGACCACATTCTGTCAGACCTCTCCACTATGATCCTTACTGGGGACAATACTTATACCAAAAAAGTATTAATTATTCATCTGAACTCCACATTTGATTGAGTGTCCTGAATTGTTATTTGCTAAATCTAACAACCTGGTGCTAAGTGCTCATAAAAGTGTATTGAGATATCCCCTCAATTTGTAGGAGATATTATTCTCCTCATTTGATGAAGAAGGAAATATTAACATGTTAAGTGATTTGCTCCAAGTCTTGTTGTTGGTAAATGGCAGAGTCATTCACGCTCCCTGGTTGGCTTCAAAGCTTCCTTCTTTTCACGTCCCCCCATGCCCCCCGGCCACTGCTGCCTCCCCCAGTTCTGGCCCTCCACCTGTGCTATCTGCTAAATGCATTTTCAGCATCAGTAGCTCACTTTGATGTGCTGCTGTTTGCTCCTCATGGTGTCTACGTCTGAAGATTATATGGAGAGGGGGCAGAGACCCAGAGTCATTTAGAATGTGTGCCCGGGTTCACATTCACCTGCAAATAGGCTCTTGGAAATTGCTTTCGATGCTAAAAATGGAAATGGAGACTTTAACTTAGATAAAGGAAAGGGGTGATTTCAGTTGTCATGAACCTCAAAACCTGGGAGTTAGAAGCTTTCTTTTTCCTTTTAGTGCCAGAAGGATCCCAAGCTGGTTGATAAGATGATGCAAGACCTGGATGCCAACAAGGACAATGAAGTGAATTTTAATGAATTCGTGGTCATGGTGGCAGCTCTGACAGTCGCTTGTAATGACTACTTTGTAGAAAAACTGAAGAAGAAAGGAAAGGAAAGACAAGTAGTAAGCTAACATAAAGGCAGAAGTATATCCACAGTTACTATTCGTCTATTCCTTCCAGAGCCATAGTCACAGTAATGCCATTTATAGGTATATTATACACGTATTATAATCAGTTGCTAGGATTATTAGGTGATGTATACGTTAATAAATTGATTTTGAATAAATATTCCAAATCTTGTATGCCCTACTTAGAATTTTCCTATGTGTATGGAATTTTCCTATTTTTATTGCAGTGTAGTTGGCTTTCAGTGTTGTGTTAGTTTGAGGTCTATATCAAAGTGATTCATCTATATATATGTGTGTGTGTTTGTGTATATATATTCATATATATATATCTTATATATCTTTTTCAATTTTTTCCAATAAAGGCTTTACAAGATATTGAATATAGTTCCTGGTGCTATTCAGCGGGTCCTTTTTATTTACCTATTTTTTATATAGTAGTATGTATCTATTAATCTCAGTTAAAAACGTTATATGCTTTTTTTGTCTGTTAAAGAGAGAGCATCCCAAAAATTAGCTCTTTCAAATGAGAGTAGAACTTAGCAGATTTCTCACAGATGTTCATCACCCTTCAATTGTACTTTAAATTTATCCTATTAAAGAAATCAAGTGGTTCTTGCATCCTCTTGTGATTCTGCTTCAAGAGGAAGAAGCTGTGGTTCTGGAAGCAGAAAGACCGAGACGTGGGAAGAAGCGCTGGTTTTCGCACTGAGTTAGCTCAGGAAAGGGCTAAGTCCAGGGCTAGGGCGTTCAGCCACCCTTGGGGGCTGGTGGAGAATTACTGACTTGCCCCTGCTGCTGCTACTGCTAAGTCGCTTCAGTCGTGTCCGACTCTGTGTGACCCCATAGACAGCAGCCCACCAGGCTCCCCCTTCCGTGGGATTCTCCAGGCAAGAACACTGGAGTGGGTTGCCATTTCCTTCTCCAGTGCATGAAAGTGAAAAGTGAAAGGGAAGTCGCTCAGTCATGTCCAACTCTTCGCAACCCCAAGGACTGCAGCCCACCAGGCTCCTCCGTCCGTGGGATTTTCCAGGCAAGAGTGCTGGAGTGGGGTGCCATGCCCCTGAGGTCATGTAATTCTGAGGCTAGCGTCTTGCGGTTTCCTCTGGGCTGAGTTTCCGTGGCCAGTAGGAGGAGGGCTTCCTGCACCTGCTCTGGGCTCCCCGTCCCTTCCCGGTCTCTGCAAAGCCCCTCCCGTGTGTCCTGTGCCTCTCAAATAAACTACTGATTCAGGGTCTACTTGGAGGAGACGCCAACTGTGATGGGTCCTTTGGAGAATTTAAGAAAGGGAATGGTGTGATTATACTTTTAAGTCCTTGTCCCAGCTGTGGTGTGAAGAAAGAGCTAGAGAGAGGGCAAGTGTGGAAGAGGCCGTGGGCTGTATTCTGAGGGAGAAACAATGGCATCTCAGGCTGGAATCTGAGCAGGGAAGATGAAAAGAAGCAGTTGAATTTGCTGTCGTTCAGAGGTGAGAGTGATAGGGCTTGCGCAGGGATTGGTAATGAGGCGTAGAAAAGAGAGCAGTCCAGGACCATAGGGTGGGCACTCTGTTGCCTATCTGATATCCACTCCACCTTTCTTCCACGTTCTAGAGCCCTGGTTTGTGCAGGGTAGCAATGTGCTGAGCTAAAAGGTCTTATTCCCCAGCCTCTCTTGCATCTGAAGTGGAGCTTGTAACACAGTTCTGGGCAATGAGAAATGAGCAGAAATCTACTAGGAATTTCTGGGAAGTTTTGCTATTTCCATATAGGCTCCATGCCTCACCTTGTTAATTCCTTCCTTTTCTTTCCATTGGCATGTAGCTGTGAGGCTGGAGGTGGGGCTGCCATCTTGTGACCATGAGGACAGAGAAGAAAAAAGGAGGAGCCGGGACATTGTTGCTGAGAGGAACCAATAACCGCACAGCCCTGGTCTGCCTGCCTCTGGTCCACTCATATGTGAAAACAAACAAAAACTGCTCCTTGGTTAAGTTGGATTCCATTATACACAGATGAACGTAATCCCTAATATTTAGATTTTGGCTCAAGCAGAAGAGGCACTTTACAGAATGGGAAAGACTAGGGTAGGAGCAGCTTTGTGTGGGGATATATGGGAAATAGCTCTGTTTGAAATCCCTGTTGGACATCCAAGTGGAGGTATCACATGAGCGGTTGGATATAGGACCTAGTCCAGATCTCAGATTAAACAAGAGACTGGGGATACAGGTTTGGGAGCCATTAGCATCTAGACGGTGTTTAGCCACAAGACTAGAGGAGAATATTTAGGAGGAGAATGTAGATAGAGAAAAAGAAAGGTCCAATGGTTAGCTCTCAGGAAAAAGGGAAGCCAGCAAATGATACAGCAAAGTTGTAGTCAGGGAGTAGAAGGAAAACCAGGTGAGTGTGGGGCTTCAGGAGCCTAGGGAAGAAAGTATCTGGAGAAGGAAAGAGGGTGAAATCCACTGAGAGAAGGAATAAGTTGAGAACAGAGACGTGCCCTTTACATTTGCCAAGACAGGGGTCATCAATGAATCAATGACCCTGACCAGAGTGATTCTTTACAGAGGCACCTGTCTCCTTATTTCAGGCTTCCCTTGTGGCTCAGACAAGAAAGAATCTGCCTGCAATGCAGGAGACCTGGGTTCAATTCCCGGGTCAGAGAGAGCCCCTGGAGGGCATGGCAGCCCACTCCAGTATCCTTTCTTGGAAAATCCCATGAACAGAAGAGCCTGGTGGACTATAGTTTGTGGAGATGCAAAGAGTCGGACATGACCGAGCAACTAACACTTTTATCTCCCTATCTGGCTGATAGTAGGTGCTTAATAAATATTTAATAAGCAAATAAAAGAATCTGCCAATTGTTGATTTTCTAGTGCTAAGTAAGACTTGTCATTTTTTTTCTTTAAATAGGCTAGTATTTTTTATTTCCTTTAAGCCGATTCTGAACAGATAGGACAGAGAGAATTTAGAGGTCAGAATATTCTAGAAAAGAAGTATTCTATCCCTCAAAAGGTTGGAAGAAAAAATGAGAAGAAAAAAATTGAACACTTATTTCAGGGATATTTAGGATTTTTTTCTTACAAGAAGGTATACTGCTTATGCAAAAGATCTGACTATTTATCAGGGGTCTTTAAACTTTTCATTTAATTTAGTCCCCAGGTTTACATATTCTTAAATGGGCCACTAATTTATGAGAAGTAAATCCAAAAATTTCCCACATTTTAATCAAGAAAGGACATTCTCAACAGGGAGAAATAAATGGAAAAACAATGTTCATTTCATGGTGTTTCTAAAAATCGATCAAAAGTGAGGAAAAGCAATTTATGTGTCAAATTAGATTTCAAATGAGTAAGAATTACATGATGTACCAAAAGCTCTTTTCTAGTAGAGACTTTGTTTTATATGTGTGTTAGGTATTTACAATAAGTTTGCAGGAGGCAAAATTGATTATTTCTTCTGCTCAGAGGCACTGACCTTGCATTTCTGGAGCTTAAATCAACTTTAAACAACATTCAAGGGTCATCTCTAATTAGTACATTCTGATATTTAACATTTTCTCAGTGTGGTTACTGGAAGACAAGGCTTATGGAAGGCAACAGCCTACGTTTGCTTGGGGCCCTAGCCTGGATATGTGACTGACAATACAGACAGCTAGAAAGCATTAACAAAGCCCCCAAACCTTGAGTTTTAATTTTTAAAACAGATTTTGTATTTGCTTAAGAATCAGGGGCTGAAAGAAAGCTTTCCAGATGCAAAGAAATGGGGAAAGGATGTTAGAACATGGGCCAAATCGTGCAGGTCTGAAGTCCCAGGACATGTTGTTATTTGGGGTCTCCTAGGGTGTGGGAGAGCAGGGAATGGGGCTGGAGAGGTGGGGCTTGGAATCAGAAAGGGCCTTGAGTATTAATGTGAAAAATTTGAAACTTATCCTGAATGTAATGATAAATCATTTTTTTCTTATTACTTAAAGCAGTTTTTATGTTTCTAAATGTCCCCCTAAAATATTTGAATCTTTAAAGCAGTGAGTGTCTGGTGTGTTTTAAAAATTACTAATTTTACTTTTTGGCTGTGCTGGGTCTTCGTTGCTGAGCAGGCTTCCTCTGGTTGCGGTGAGCAGGGGTACTCCTCCTGTAGAACCTGGGCTTCTTCTCGCAGTGGCTTCTCTAGTGGGACGCAGGCCCTAGGGGCATGACCCCCATGGTCCCAGCTCTGGTGGAATGCAGGCCCTAGGTGCGTGGACCCCCGTGGTCCCAGCTCTGGTGGGACGCAGGCCCTAGGCGCGTGGGCCCCCATGGTCCCAGCTCTGGTGGGATGCAGGCCCTAGGTGCCTGGACCCCCGTGGTCCCAGCTCTGGTGGGATGCAGTCCCTGGGTGCCTGGACCCCCGTGGTCCCAGCTCTGGTGGGATGCAGTCCCTGGGCTGTCTCTTATACACATCTAGATGTGTATAAGAGACAGGCCCTGGTCTGCCTGCCTCTGGTCCACTCATATGTGAAAACAAACAAAAACTGCTCCTTGGTTAAGTTGGATTCCATTATACACAGATGAACGTAATCCCTAATATTTAGATTTTGGCTCAAGCAGAAGAGGCACTTTACAGAATGGGAAAGACTAGGGTAGGAGCAGCTTTGTGTGGGGATATATGGGAAATAGCTCTGTTTGAAATCCCTGTTGGACATCCAAGTGGAGGTATCACATGAGCGGTTGGATATAGGACCTAGTCCAGATCTCAGATTAAACAAGAGACTGGGGATACAGGTTTGGGAGCCATTAGCATCTAGACGGTGTTTAGCCACAAGACTAGAGGAGAATATTTAGGAGGAGAATGTGGATAGAGAAGAAGAAAGGTCCAATGGTTAGCTCTCAGGAAAAAGGGAAGCCAGCAAATGATACAGCAAAGTTGTGGTCAGGGAGTAGAAGGAAAACCAGGTGAGTGTGGGGCTTCAGGAGCCTAGGGAAGAAAGTGTCTGGAGAAGGAAAGAGGGTGAAATCCACTGAGAGAAGGAATAAGTTGAGAACAGAGACGTGCCCTTTACATTTGCCAAGACAGGGGTCATCAATGAATCAATGACCCTGACCAGAGTGATTCTTTACAGAGGCACCTGTCTCCTTATTTCAGGCTTCCCTTGTGGCTCAGACAAGAAAGAATCTGCCTGCAATGCAGGAGACCTGGGTTCAATTCCCGGGTCAGAGAGAGCCCCTGGAGGGCATGGCAGCCCACTCCAGTATCCTTTCTTGGAAAATCCCATGAACAGAAGAGCCTGGTGGACTATAGTTTGTGGAGATGCAAAGAGTCGGACATGACCGAGCAACTAACACTTTTATCTCCCTATCTGGCTGATAGTAGGTGCTTAATAAATATTTAATAAGCAAATAAAAGAATCTGCCAATTGTTGATTTTCTAGTGCTAAGTAAGACTTGTCATTTTTTTTCTTTAAATAGGCTAGTATTTTTTATTTCCTTTAAGCCGATTCTGAACAGATAGGACAGAGAGAATTTAGAGGTCAGAATATTCTAGAAAAGAAGTATTCTATCCCTCAAAAGGTTGGAAGAAAAAATGAGAAGAAAAAAATTGAACACTTATTTCAGGGATATTTAGGATTTTTTTCTTACAAGAAGGTATACTGCTTATGCAAAAGATCTGACTATTTATCAGGGGTCTTTAAACTTTTCATTTAATTTAGTCCCCAGGTTTACATATTCTTAAATGGGCCACTAATTTATGAGAAGTAAATCCAAAAATTTCCCACATTTTAATCAAGAAAGGACATTCTCAACAGGGAGAAATAAATGGAAAAACAATGTTCATTTCATGGTGTTTCTAAAAATCGATCAAAAGTGAGGAAAAGCAATTTATGTGTCAAATTAGATTTCAAATGAGTAAGAATTACATGATGTACCAAAAGCTCTTTTCTAGTAGAGACTTTGTTTTATATGTGTGTTAGGTATTTACAATAAGTTTGCAGGAGGCAAAATTGATTATTTCTTCTGCTCAGAAGCACTGACCTTGCATTTCTGGAGCTTAAATCAACTTTAAACAACATTCAAGGGTCATCTCTAATTAGTACATTCTGATATTTAACATTTTCTCAGTGTGGTTACTGGAAGACAAGGCTTATGGAAGGCAACAGCCTACGTTTACTTGGGGCCCTAGCCTGGATATGTGACTGACAATACAGACAGCTAGAAAGCATTAACAAAGCCCCCAAACCTTGAGTTTTAATTTTTAAAACAGATTTTGTATTTGCTTAAGAATCAGGGGCTGAAAGAAAGCTTTCTAGAAGCAAAGAAATGGGGAAAGGATGTTAGAACATGGGCCAAATCGTGCAGGTCTGAAGTCCCAGGACATGTTGTTATTTGGGGTCTCCTGGGGTGTGGGAGAGCAGGGAATGGGGCTGGAGAGGTGGGGCTTGGAATCAGAAAGGGCCTTGAGTATTAATGTGAAAAATTTGAAACTTATCCTGAATGTAATGATAAATCATTTTTTTCTTATTACTTAAAGCAGTTTTTATGTTTCTAAATGTCCCCCTAAAATATTTGAATCTTTAAAGCAGTGAGTGTCTGGTGTGTTTTAAAAATTACTAATTTTACTTTTTGGCTGTGCTGGGTCTTCGTTGCTGAGCAGGCTTCCTCTGGTTGCGGTGAGCAGGGGTACTCCTCCTGTAGAACCTGGGCTTCTTCTCGCAGTGGCTTCTCTAGTGGGACGCAGGCCCTAGGGGCATGACCCCCATGGTCCCAGCTCTGGTGGAATGCAGGCCCTAGGTGCGTGGACCCCCGTGGTCCCAGTCTTTGCATGACATGTTCCCTTGGTATCTCTAATTTTCTTGAAGAGATCTCTTGTCTTTCCCATTCTGTTGTAAATGATAGGAGTGGCTAAAATTGCCAATGTTTAGGAGTCAAAGAAATTGCATTCAGAAATGAGCAGATCAGGAGAGTATAGTCACAAAGCCATAGGGGAGTTCTGGGTTAGAAGACCCAACATGAAAAAGGCACAGTGTTCCTGCATTCTCTCTACTTAACACAGCCCCAGTGCAAAAAGCAATGAGATTTGCTGGGCAGGTTCTTCCCCTGTATTGACCGAGGGCCTAGCATAACATCAGTACCTGACAGATATTTCCTGATTATATGCAGGGATATGCATCCAATGGAATAATACATGATCTCAGTGAAGAATGGGGTAGATCTATCTGTGTTGCTATAGTAAGATTTATATTAATAAAAAACCAAAGTGCACACGTGTTAATGCTGTTATGTGTGTGCACGCTAAGTTGCTTCAGTGGTATCTGACTCTGTGACTTTTCAGACTGTAGCCCACAAAGTTCCTCCGTCTGTGGGTTTCTCCAGGAGTGAGTTGCCATGCCCTCCTCCAGGGGATCTTCCCTACTCAGGAATCAAGCCTGAGTCCCGTGTGTCTCCTGCATTGGCAGCTGGGTTCTTTATCACTAGTGCCACCTGGGAAGCCCGTAATATTACATGTAATTATATAAATGATAAATGTGCCTTTTTTTCTATAAGGATAATAATAGCTGGTACAAACAAAGCACTCAGTATGTTCCAGGCACCTGTTTAATCCTTTCTGTTGGGTAGGCAGTACCGTGACCCTGTTTAAACAGATTGGGAAATGGGGGCACCGTGTAGGCGACTAGCCCAGGATCCCACAGCTAATCGGGGACAGAGGTGAGAGCTGGAGATGGGCAGTCCATGCTTTCCACGATCCTGCTTCTCACACAGGAAAGTGTTAACCGGGAAGAACTCGGGTGGGACATGGTGGAGAGAAGTTTACTTTTATTTCATACTCTTGAGTATTCAGAACACTATTTTACCATTATTACTTTCATCATAAAAAAGCTCATTTAAAATTATTTTTTTGAGAACCGAGCTTTGGGTGCAAGGTGACAGCGTTTCTGGAGACCTCTCGGGAGGTCCCGGGGGCTGCCTGGTGACGAGAGGGACGGGCGTGGGCTGGCTGAGGACACAGCCCACCTGGCTTGTGAAAGGAGATACAGGGGATAACTGGTTGCTTTCCATATAATTCAAGTTGAGCACAGGCAGCGCTGAAAGCACAGTGGCCAGTCTCTGGCTTTGGTTTCCCCAGTGACTTTTGCTTTGCTAAGTTTCTCTCACTTGGAAATTCCCCACCGTGGATTCCTGCATACATGGCCTCAAGGGCTTCATCCCATTGATTTTTCTTTCTTTCCTTTGTTAATTAGGTACTACAGTACTGTAACTGAAAAAGTTACAATCAGTTTGAAAGGGGTAAATGAGAAATCCTACTCCAGCTTTTCTGTTTCCATCTTGACCCTTGTAGCTACTACTTTTTTCTTTCTTTTGTAAACTTTCAGTGATTGCTTAGGCATATTCAAGTACATATGTACATATATATACTTCTTTTTTTTTTTTTTTGGCTGTGCCTCTCTGCATGTGGGAGATCTTTGTTCCCTGATCAGGGAACACATATATATCCTTATTTTTATTTCTTTCCTACATATCCAGAGTCGCTGTTTTTTCTCTTTCTAAATTGGCACGCACAGAGCTTTCTCATCCCCCACCCCCCCTTTTTTTTAGAGCTAAATAAGTCTCTGTCCATTGGATGGGTTTAACGGGTCTTCTCTGAGTGTGTTCCCTTGACCTCACTTTTGGCCTGGCTGAGGAGTCTCCAGGTTTGAACCAGTGTTTCTTCTCTGCTTTTCTATATTTAGATTTCTTTCCAATCAGCAACTTCCTAGCAACTGACCGCATTTGTACCCACATTCCCCTTAATGAGGGGTAACCAGAGGCTTTTTACTTCTTCGCCTTCTCCTCCAGGGCACACAGTGAGGGCCAGCCTTTCCTTGATGGCCCTTGGGGTAGCAGCTCACACCTGTTCCTTTTCCTGGTTAAAAACAGGCTCAGAATTATTTCCACTTGAATCTCTTGTCACTGGCAGTTTTCATCTTCTTGGAAACAGATGTGCTGAGGCAGATTCCCCCTCCCCGGGTATAAATGGTTAGAGTTTAATTGTATAAACACCTGTTGATGGAGCCCTGCGTTGGCTGAACAGGTATGAAGTTACTTGTTTCCTTTCTCTTTTTGTTTATTTTTTAACCTGTGTTTTATCATGGCTCTGAATTTGTTGTCTAATTGCTAACTTTCAAACACTCTGAACAGCTCCATCATGGAGGAGAGGGGATTAGGGGAGGAGGAAAAAACTCACCTGCAGAGATCTCTGGAGCTTGCCCTAGAGAGGCAGAACACTTGGTTAATTGAGGATTATCTTGCTTTAACAATCATCCCTTGGGGTGTGAGCTGAGCAGGGGATGGCAATATTTCGTTTTAATGAAGATGTTGGTGTTTCTCCACCGGCTTACCCTTCACAAGTGTTTTCTCCCCGGCTTTGGTGGCCCACCCTGGAGTGCTCCCCTCTGCTGCCAGCATGCCCACCCAGCTAGAGATTGCCATGGACAGCATGATTAGAACCTTCCACCACTACGCCTGCAGGGAAGGAGACAGGTTCAAACTCAACAAGGTGGAGCTGAAGATGCTCCTGCAGCGAGAGCTCACGGAATTCCTCTCGGTGAGTCCGGCTATCCTCCCCATTCAGATGAGGGGGGAAGCCGTGCCCATTAGGGACAGCCTCTGTGACCACCGTCTCCTGGGCTCGGTCCACACCACGTGATTCCTATCGAGATTCTAAATACCGGGGAGCAAACACTAGGACCTTTGCTGTGTCTGTGGGCACGTATCCCTTTCCATGGTGTCTGGGGGAGCAGGTAGGGTTTCCAGGTGTTGGAAATTATATTTGAGGCTTTTGTCAATTATCCAGTGTCCTAGTGCAGCAAAAGTACAGCTAGTTATACTTGGTCGGAGCTTTAGTTACACCAGTGACATGACCTGGAGCTCTATCCAGCTGTCTGTAAATGAGTAACTATGATGTTTGGGGCCAGAAATGAAGCCAGGGGTACTGCACGCTGTGGTAGCAAATTTCCTAGTGAATGATAAATACTAGCAAGTGTGTCAGCCAAGAACAAGCTGATTGTGACTGAGGCAAGAGACATCTGGCCTGTGACCAGTTGAGCAGCAAACAGATTTACATCTCAAAACAGGCAGGAGTTGAGTAAATCCACAGGTGAAACCTTTCAATGGAGTGTTTGGAGCCTACCCTGAGGAAAATGCTCACTCTGGTGTTTTTGGAGCTTTGGAGTTTTAGTACACGTTGTAGCCTGGCATGATGTTATTCTGTCCACACTCTGTGTTAAGACAGTAGTAATTATGACTCTCTCTTATCCCCACCCTCTATGGGAAAAAATTTAAGAAATTTAACATACAATACCTTTTTAGTGATTTTAGGAGTCCCCAAGAACATTTTTATTTTTCAAATTCAATTTGGCAACTGTCATGTAACATTTAGAATAAAAGACCCAGCAAGTGAAACTTGGCACATTGATTTATTCCAGTGAAATTTGTGATTGTTTTTGATTGATCAGTTTAAATGTCCAGCTGTTTAGTGGTTGGCAGCTAATAAGAGGACAATGGGGAGTTCTTGGAGGAAATGAACTATACTTTGAGAAACATTTCTCGTCAACCTCTAATTATAGGAATAGTGGGTGCTGCATAGCCCCATCCTTTCTGAACCTTGCTTTCCTCAATGGGCTCCTTGCTTTCCTTTCCACCAATAAAATGGGGCCATTCTTATAAGATCTACCCTTTATTGGTGCCTCTGTTTTGTTTTGTGATACACAAAACAAGCTGTCAGATAATATATAATATGATAGACCTTCAGTTGAGTTCAGTCGCTCAGTCGTGTCCGACTCTTTGCGACCCCACGAATCACAGCACGCCAGGCCTCCCTGTCCATCACCAATTCCTGGAGTTCACTCAGACTCACATCCATCGAGTCAGTGATGCCATCCAGACATCTCATCCTGTGTCGTCCCCTTCTCCTNGGGAATTATTCCTGAAGAAAGGGTTTCCCCAGAGCTTTGGAGGAGAGACGTTTCTGGTCCTTAGAGAAGGGCTGGCCTCAATGTCTGAATGACCTCTCCCTGGAATCCTCTTCTAGGATTCCCACCTCCCCATCTTCTTTGATGTAGATCACCTACTACATGGGGGTTAGTGATCAGTTAAGGATATACTCTGGGTTTCTACCATTGCCTTTTGCAAGTTTAATGTTGTTTTCTCCAACTTTCCTTTAGAATATAGTGTCTATTATCTTGAGGCTTCAGCCAAGATTCTATTTTAGAAAAGAGCCTGGAAGGGAATCCCTCTAAATGCTCACCATGGATAGTGGCTTTGTAGGTGATTTTCATGTTTTCTTCATACTTTTATCTTATTGCTGATGCTTCTGATGTTTCAGCAATGAACAATAATCAGAAGACAGTATCCTGTTATTTATTTTTATTAGAGAATTCCCATGCTTTAGCTTTACATGTCTTTATTCCTTCCTTACCTGCCTCTTACCAACTAAAACGTCTTTTTGTCTGAAACCACTTTGTCACACTTGCCTTTCACCATATTCATTTGGGTCATATTATAGATTCCACATAGAAGTCATATTACGGGTCTCATATGGGTGTTTGTCTTTTTGACTTGCTTCACTTATTATGATAATCTCTAGATCCATACATGTTGCTGCCAATGGCATCATTTCATTCCTTTTCATGGCTGAATAGTATTCCATTGGGTTTATATACTCTTTCTTCTTTATTCATCTGTTGATGGACATTTAGGCTGTTTCCATGTCTTGGCTATTGTAAATAGTAATGTAATGTAAGAACATTAGGATGCATGTGTCTTTTCAAATTACAGTTTTCTCCAGGAGTAGGATTTGTTNTGATGGACATTTAGGCTGTTTCCATGTCTTGGCTATTGTAAATAGTAATGTAATGTAAGAACATTAGGATGCATGTGTCTTTTCAAATTACAGTTTTCTCCAGGAGTAGGATTTGTTGAGAAACCTCCATACTGTTCTCCACTGTGGCTGCACCAGCTTACATTCCCACAAACAGTATAGAGGGTTCCCTTTTCTCCACACCCTCGCCAGTGTTTGTTGACTTTTAAATCATAGCCATTCTGACTGTCATGAGTTAGTACCTCATTATAATTTTGACTTGCATTCCTCTAATAATCAGCAGTGCTGAATTTCTTTCCATGTGCCTGTTGGCCATTTGTATGTCGTCTTTGGAGAAATGTCTATTCAGGTCTTCTGCCCGCTTCTCAATTGGGTTGTTCATTTGTTTTGTTACTGAGTTGTATGAGCTGTTTATATATTTTGGAAGTTAAGCTCTTGTCGGTTGCATCATTTGCAAGTATTTTCTCCCAGTCTGTAGGCTGTCTTCATTTTGCCTATGGTTTCCTGTGCTGTACAAAAGTTTGTAAATTTGATTAGGTCCCATTTATCTATTTTTGTCTTTATGTCTGTTTCCTTGGGACGCTCACCCAAGAAAACACTGGTCAGAAAGTTTACGTCAGAGAGTGTTTTGTCTGTTCTCTTCTAAGAGTTTTATGGTAGCGTGTCTTACATTTAAGTCTTTAAGCCATTTTGAGTTTATTTTTGTGTGTTATGTGAAGGTGTATTCTGACTTCGTTGATTTACATGCAGCTATCCTACCTTCCCAGCACCATTTGCTGAAGAGACTGTCTATTGTCCATTATATATTCTTGCCTCCTTTCTTGAAGATTAATTGACTGTAGGTGTGTGGGTTTATATCTGAGCTATTTTGCTCCATTTATCCATATGTCTGCTTTTGTCCTCAAAGTATTTTTAAATTAAGCTGGGTACTTGGGTTTTTTTTAACGATATAATGCTATTGCACAGTTAGCCTACAGTATAGTGTAAACATAATGCACTTTTACGTATACTGGGAAACCGAAAAGTTTGTGTGACTTGCTTTATTGGAAGTCACTCTACTGCAGCGGCCTAGAACTGAACCTGCAGTATCTGAGGCATGCCTATATTTCTGTATAAAAAATAATTCCTGCTTCACCCATCTAATAATGTTTTAGAACATACGACACCTGGCTTTTATCCAGCGTGGTCCCACATGCTCTTCATAGACAGTCCCAGTAATTCCGACTGACAGGCTTTGGTATTATTGACATTGTCAGGCTGTCTAGGTTTGAGGTGGCGACAACACAATCTCACAATCACACAAAATCCGGAATGAGGTAAGTAGTCATTCGGCCATTCTGTCTTCCAGAGGTCAAGGGGAATGTGAGGTCTAAAAAATCAGAAATTGACTGTATCGCAAGGCTAATTGAGACTTAGTGCACCTCAGTACCCAGTACTTCCATTGTGTTAAAGCTCTGGTTTCCGGTTGGTGGGCATTTAGGTTGCCTCCCACTTTTTTCCTATTACAAACAGAGCTGCAGTGACAATTCTTAAGCACGCATCTGTACTAACCTTAGGGAGGCTGTACCAGTCTGCTCTTGCTGTCATAACACGATGCCACAGACTGTGTGGCTTGAACAGTAGGAGCTTGTCTTCTCACAGTCCTGAGGGCTGAGAAGCCCGGGACAAGGTCCAGTCAGTTCCATTTCCGGTGAGGGCTCGCTCCCCGTCTTGTCCACAGCTACCTTCTCGCTGTGTCCTTACCCCTCTCTCTCTTTCTCTTCTTCTTTTCCTTCTTCCTCTTTTTAAAAGGCCGAAGTCCCATCAGATTAGGGCCCTACTTTGAGACCTCATTGAACTTTAATTACCTCCTAGGAATGCGAAGTCAAGTGGGCCTTAGAAAGCATCACTACAAACAAAGCTAGTGGAAGTGATGGAATTCCAGTGGAGCTATTTCACATCCTGAAAGATGATGCTGTGAAAGTGCTGCACTCAATATGCCAGCAAATTTGGAAAACTCAGCACNTGTGTGACCCCATAGACGGCAGCCCACCAGGCTCCCCCGTCCCTGGGATTCTCCAGGCACTGCTCCCCAACAATTCTAGAAGCAAAAGGTCTGGTGGGATGGATAGACTGCTCTTTTTGCACTGCTGATGAAAACAGGAAATTGCTAATTTCTATTTTTTCTTTCTTTTTAAAACCAAGAAAAAGGCACATGAAGCATACACAAACTGGCTGAAGATAGAAATAGTAGTGTTCTCTGAAAATTAACATCAAGAACAAAGAGTCCTGCTCAACCTTATGCAGTAACTAGTCCTTCTTCCCATCCTTTTATTTAGGGACATCTTTGTTACTGTGATAGAGATTTTCAGCCATTAATTACCCCCCACCCATAAAAATTAAAAATCCAGTGTGCACCTAGTGGTGCCAGGCCTTAGATACTGTCTGTGTGGAGGAAACTGGGGAACGAGAGACTAAGGAAAAATGAAGGACTACCAAGCGTCTTTTCCCACCTGGATTCAATAGCCCAAGGAAGGAGATCCGCGACCCTCCCCACCCTGCCCGCCGATCAAATCCTCCCCAAAATGAGGTGTCTCACTTGAGTTCAACCTTTTTCCAGGAGAGAAGGAAAGAAAGCTAGCCAAAGAAGCACCTTTCCTTGGAAGAAGTGAGGAATTAAGAACTCAATCTCAAATTGAATCTTGGCTCAATTCATAAGCCAGGTGGTTTGAATACTGTTATTTAACCTTCCACGTCTCATTTTTCTGTATATTTCGAGTCCTGTCTACCTATCAGTGTTGAAGCTTGAATAAGATGATGCAAACGAAAGGACCTTGCAAGTGCCAACGGTCCCAAGGACTGAATCAAGGGACCGAATCTGAGTCAGCTTAGGACAGAGCGAATTCGCAATTCTGCCTTAGTAGAGGGACTCAGAGGGGACTAGAAAGGTAGCAACCAATCTCCGTTGAACTAAATCTTTGAATGGAAGACAGACATCCACTTTTTAAATAATTGCTTCCTTCCGCCAGAAATAAGAGCTATATTTAGATTCTTTCCATTGGTGACTATTGATGCATTTGCGTGGCTACTATCAGGATGAATAACGGATAAAGCACTGGATTAATGTGCGACCTTGGGCTCACTTTACATTTTTGCGCTTCAGTTTTCTCATTTGTAAAACGAGGATCAAAATTCCTGCCTTAACTATTCACCTTGTGAAGATCCAACTGGAATGTATGCGAACCTCTCCGTGTAAGCGCTGGAGCGCCTGGCAAGTATTATGTTTAGTAATTTTTACCCCCAGCAACTAGGCGTTTCAAAGAGGAAGGTACCTCCCTGCTTGCTTTGTCATTCTTCTTTCGTCTCGACCTTTATTAACGCTATAATTTATAATCACAGAAGTAACTGAAATCCTCAGGCCATTTCTGGCATCACACTCTCAGACCCCACCCAGATACACCGCCAAGCCGCCCTACCGTCTGGGACCGAAGGAAACTTAGCCCGGCTCCACCCGCCGCCCTAGTCCGTCTGCCCCCTCCACTGGGAGTCCCCGAAACCAATCACAACAGCCCTCGTGCACCGCACCGCCCATAGCAATGGGAAACACTATGGCGGCCCGGAAGAACGGCAAGGGAACGAGCCAATCACTGCAGAAGGCTGCCCCCATCCGGCAAGGCCCAGAGGCGGAGTCAGCGGTAAAGATGGACAGCCAGAGCAGCCAATAGAGTTATCGAAAACTGGGGAGGGGCGGGAGCCGGGGGCTCACAGAGCGGTTAAGGCCCCTCGAGTCAAGGGCCCAAGGACCCTGCTAGGACTATAACCCTTCCCTTTATCCATCCCAAGGTTCTCCATCTCATGGTTGCTGGCCAGCTGGTCGCCCTATCTGCGGACTTCGGGTCGAGGGAGGAGAGAGGCGGCGGCGGCTGAACCCGCCTGACAGGCCGGGCCAGTGACAAAGAACCGGCAGCCCAGACTGAAACACGGGAAGCGATCCCTTCGGGGAGGAGAGCATAAGCCCTGCTAGGGGGATGCAACTCACGTTGTCGATCACGACAGGCTGGTTGGCGATTACATCGTAGGACTCCATGGCAGAAGAACCTCTCCTTCCGAGGAAGGAACTGCCAGCCCGGTCCGCCGCTAACGCCACTGACACGCATGCGCAGTATAGCCGCCGGCACTGGGCAGCCGGGGAGCGGTTCGACCTCACTTTTGAAGAACTACAATACCCAACATGCCTTGCACCTGAGTTAGCAAGGCAGGCTGCTTTGGAACCCCGCCTAGTTTAAGGAACGGAGCGTCGCGTTTCGACGCACAGTACCCTGGGCTTTGTAGTTTCTGTAGGTAAATAGGCGGGAACACCTATTGATGGTTGCAATCTCATGTCTGGATCTGTAGTCCCTTTGAAGGCATTCTCAGTGCATGCTGAAGTATGTAGTCCTCAGTGTTGTCTGTAGTTCGGTTTGGATTGATCAGTAACTCGTGAATGTTTGGATTTTACAGGCTAGTCCTTCCACTTGCCACCACTTCCCCTGGACAATATGAGGTTGCGATGTTTTTATATGGGTCTATAAGGCATTAACAAACATCTACCACCTGTATGCAGGTCAGGAAGCAACTGTTAGAACTGGGCATGGAACAACAGATTGGTTCCAAATAGGAAAAGGAATACGTCAAGGCTGTATATTGTCATGCTGCTTATTTAATTTATATGCAGAGTACATCATGAGAAACGCTGGGCTGGATGAAGCACAAGCTGGAATCAAGATTGCAAGGAGAAATAATAATAACCTCAGATATGCAGATGACACCATTCTTATGGCAGAAAATGAAGAGGAACTAAAAAGCCTCTTGATGAAAGTGAAAGAGGAGAGTGGAAAAGTTGGCTTAAAGCTCAACATTCAGAAAACGAAGATCATGGCATCTGGTCCCGTCACTTCATGGAAAATAGATGGGGAAACAGTGGAAACAGTGTCAGACTTTATTTTGGGGGGCTCCAAAATCACTGCAGATGGTGATTGCAGCCATGAAATTAAAAGACGCTTACTCCTTGGAATAAAAGTTATGACCAACCTAGATAGTATATTCAAAAGCAGACACATTACTTTGCCAACAAGGGTCCATCTAGTCAGAGTTATGGTTTTTCCAGTGATCATGTATGGATGTGAGAGTTGGACTATAAAGAAAACTGAGCACCAAAGAACTGATGCTCTTGAACTGTGGTGTTGGAGAAGACTCTTGAGATCCCTTGGACTGCAAGGAGATCCAACCAGTCCATTCTGAAGGAAATCAGTCCTGGGTGTTCATTGGAAGGACTGATGCTAAAGCTGAAACTCCAATACTTTGGCCACCTCATGTAAAGAGTTGACTCATTGGAAAAGACTCTGATGCTGGAAGGGATTAGCGGCAGGAGGAGAAGGGGACGACAGAGGATGAGATGGCTGGATGGCATCACCAACTCGATGGACATGAGTTTGAGTGAACTCCAGGAGTTGGTGATGGACAGGGAGGTCTGGCGTGCTGCAGTTCATGGGGTCACAAAGAGTTGGACACGACTGAGCAATTGAACTGAACTGAACTGAAAGCCCCTATCTCTGAAGATGGTCACAAAGGGACTAGGGCTTCACCATATGAGTTTTGAGGGGACACAAGGCAGTCCACAGTAGAGTTGATCTGTGGGATTAACTCCTAAGACTGGAATTGACTTGTGTCAAAGGTAAATACATTTAAAATGTTATTTTACAGTGTTGAATTTCCATCCAAAAACCTTATACCAATTATAGTCCCAGATCTCAATGTGAGTTGTTTTCCCCTATCTTCACTAACACTGTATGTCATCCAACTTTATTTTTTGCCAATATAATAGCCCTTTAAATTTGCATCTAAAGACTTATGGATGTTTTGGAGTGTCTTTCTATATGCTTGCTGGCCATTTGTGGTTCTTTTTCTGAAACACATACTTGACTTCAGTTGGCATTGGGAGCTGAGTCCACTGCTGAGACTCTTCCCATGCAGGTGTTCACATGTGGTGTCATGATGCACACAGGCTCTCTTTCACTGGAATTTGCCTGACTTAGGAAGGACACGTCTATCCAGCTCCCATGAAAGGTTACGTGGTTGTTTAGTCACTAAGTCGTGTCTGATCCTTTTGCGACCCGATGGACTGTAGTCTGCCAGGCCCCTCTGTCCATGTTACTTCTCAGGAAAGAATACTGGAGTGGGTTGCCATTTCCTTCTCCAGGGGACCTTCCTGACCCAAGGATCAATTCTGAATATAATGTAATGCTACTTACTTCTTCAACATAGAGTTACCCAGAGTGATACATAAACTTCCAGTAAATGCACCCGGTTTCAACATTACAATAATCAGCAAGAAATATACTCCACAACCACCTGCTCGATTTCCAGCGACCATGGGGACACGTGATGTCAGGAAGTCCCTAAGTGCTCATCTAGGGCTGAAGAAAGTGGAAAAGCATCCTTGAAAAGTGTTTCTCTCAGGAGGGGTCTGTCTGGAATAGTGCTGACTGTCTTGAGCAGCGCCTAGCATTTAGGGCAAAGCATTCACTTGATACTTGGGCAGAGAATAGTGAGGATGAGTCCACAGCAGCATCAGCCACCAGAGTGTGGCTCTCCCCTAAAACTTGCAGCTTCCCCAGTAAGAGAAAAATCTGTCACCTCTTCTTATTATGACGGTAATAAACGTTAACTGTTGGGTGAAAATATGGACATATTCTTTTAAAAATGCCTAGTAACAGTAATCACTTAGTGGTATCATCCAATACAGAGTTCACAATCTGGTTCTGTGGTTGTCTCCAAATGTCTCTTCTTGCCCTTGGTTTGTTTGAATTAGAAACTAAACAAGATCCACACATTGCTTTTGATTGTTAAGTCTCTTGAATATCCTATAACCCTCAACAAGCCCTCTCTCATTTTCCCGCTATGCCCATGCAGCCGAATTCAGGTAGTCCTGTGGAAAGGCTTGCAATAAGGAAACACAAAAGAAGTTCAACTTCCCCTGACATTCAGGTAAGAGCTTTGGGGGAAAAGATGGAAGTTGTAGTTCAGTGATGGAGTGAGGCAGGGCTGAGGGAGTGAGTAGGGCTGCAGTTCAGCCCCTGCCACACTGTGCGCATGGCTTTCTCCTTTTGGCCACACTGTGTGGGATCTCATTTTCTGACCAGGGACCAGACCTGCACCTCCTGCATTAGGAGGCAGAGTCCTAACCACCGGACCACCAGGGAGGCCCCTGCTGCCTGGATTTGAGGAAGAGGCTAAATGTCTGAGATGGAGAAAGGCCAAAGTAGGCCCTAGGACAGGAGAAAGGTGAGAACGCAGAGAAAGATAGGATGAGGGGACTGGAGAGAGAAGGGTCTGATGAAACCAGATTGACATTCTCTTCACATCAAAGCAGTAGAGTCAGCTTTTCAAAACAGACCAGATTCCCCCTGAAGAGTTACACATTTATCCGGTTTATGCTTTTCCTTATAAATTTTCATAGTATGTATGAAGGTTAGGTTTTGTCTCTCCCAGCTTCCTGCCTTTAATTTCCTGTTGTGGTTCCTCTGAATGTTTTATTATCAATTTTGTTGTCTATGAGTTAAGACAGTGTCTTTACCTCTTAGTGGCTGAGGCAACTGCCCCATTCAGTCTGTTTGTGATTCTCTTAGGAGTGTATGGCTTTAAGACTTCTGCTTCCTTCTTACACTGATAGTAAGAGCAAGGCAATAGGACCCAAAGTAAAGATTCTGACCCACAAGAAATGAAATGTGCAAATACCTGTCCTTTTTCAGTGGTGTTTGAATCCTTCCAGTCTTTTCTGAAGTTCTGGGTGAGATGTATTCTAAAGCCCAAGTTCCATGTCCTGGCCTGCAAAACACAGGTGTTTGCATCCCACCTACCTCTACCTCCCCAACCTCAACTCCCACTGTGTCCTCCCAAGCTCTAGCCCACTGGCCCCTTTCTGGGGTTCAGGTGTGCCATCAAGGCTGCCACATTGCCCCCCCTCGGTGCCAGATCCTCATGGAGTTGGCTCCTACTCATCTTTCTTGTCTCTGTTCACATGTCCTCAGGATGGCTCCTCTGATCTCTTATCTAAAGGACTCCCCCCCAGTGATTCTTGGTTCTTTTTTCTTGTTTTATCTTCGTTGCACTTCTAGTGTTACCTGGTCTGTGGGTTTGATTGTTAAGTGTCTTCCATGGATTAAATGTTTGTGTCCTCTCAAAATTCATATTGTGAAGGTCTACTCTCATACCATGTGATGGTATTTGGAGATGGGCTGTTTGGGAGGTGATTTGGTCGTGAGGGTGCAGCCCTCATCAATGAGATTAGTGCCCTTGTTAGAAGAAACAGAAGCGAGCTCATCTCTCTTTCTCTCTGCTATCTGAGGACGCAGCAAAAAGGCAGCTGTCTGTAAACCAGAAGGAGGGCCCTCACCAGAACCCAACCATGCTGGCACCATGACCTCAGATTTCCCAGCCTCCAGAGCTGTGAGAAATAAATATTTGCTGTGTAGGCCTCCAAGTCTATGGAACTTCTTATAGCCCAAACTGACTACAAGGGCCTGTGCTCACCAGTTCATGAGATCCAGGAGAGCAGACCCGAACAGGCCTTGTTTACTGCCATTTCTCCAGCCTCTAGAACGATGTCTGGAAGGCAGTAAATACTCAGACATGATTTATTGAATGTATTGTGAATGGAAAAATGTTCCAAGTCTCAGAAGGTCAGACTGCCCCATTCTTCCCTTTACATTTTGGTCCTTCCTGGTGAGAAACTAGGTGTCCACAACTCCTCTCAGACACAGCCAGCTGCCTGCACAATCATTCACCTCAAAGCCTTGGGAAGTTAATGACCCTTCCAACGGTGGCTTAGGTTCTCGAAGAAACCTGCTGGAAAACTGAAAGAAAATCCAAAGAGAATTTTGGAGATGTGAGACAAGGATTTGAATTTTGACATCTGAAATGACAGGCATAGAAAGTGGGGCTTGGGGGATGAGGACTGGCCTCCATTCAGGTCAGGCCTTGTCCCCATGTCTTAACCCACGTCGTGACCCTGAAGCTTCTCAACAAGCTTACAAAGTAAGAGTTAGTATCCCCGTTTTACACATGAGGAAACTGAGGCTCAAAATGGTAAAGCAAAATTTTCAGGATCAAATAGCTAATATGTGGCAAAACCAGGATTTCAAGCTAAGGTCATGCTGACTCCAGCTTGTGTGTGTGTGTTTCTTATCCCCCACCGCTGCCATCTCTGCTCTGAAGACAAGGGCGGGGGTGGGGATGGAGCAAAGGGGGTGCTGACATTAAAGATCCATGAAAACTGGATTGAAGAAACTTTCCATGTTCTAACCATCTATATTGATTTCAAATATGCTTTAGAAGCACCTGCGGCAGAACGGGCTCTTCTGTCTTGAAACAAAGGGTCTAATTCACTGTCATTTTTAAAATAATATGAACAGACATGTGGTTTAGTATCCACATGGTTTATTTCTCACTGTTCTCCTGACAAATGAAGATTATTTAAGATCACACTGTGTACACAGATACGAAACCAAATGTTTTAAATGAAGCACAACAAAATCCAGCAGTATAGAAGAATGCACATGAGCTCTTGCTCACTGCACAGACTGAATCCACTTATTTAAATAGTAATAAAAATACAATATTTTATGGATCTTGTACAGACTACAACAGAGGGAAATTATTACCATATGTGATTTTTTTATTAGGCAGTTTTCTTCAGTGAGCTGCACTGATAACTCCAAATATAGAAGCAGAAGGCTGTGTATTTTAAAGGAATTAATGTTGTGAGTTAGAGACTACACTGTATTACCACTGGCACTTTCCATCATGGTTTGTGCACACCACATGATCATCTTATATAACATTACATTTAAAAAATATATCTGAGTGACCATTTTGTCACATTCACACTCCAGGAGCTGGTTAAGGAGGCAATGCTGCAGTTGCCTCCTGTAGTGCTTTGCTGTTGGTAATAAGGACGGTACATTGTGGTTAAAAGAAATTAGACATCAATATGGTTCAGTTCAGTTCAGTCGCTCAGTCGTGTCCGACTCTTTGCAACCCCATGAATCGCAGCACGCCAGGCCTCCCTGTCCATCACCAGCTCCCGGAGTTCATTCAGACTCACGTCCATCGAGTCCGTGATGCCATCCAGCCATCTCATCCCCAGTCCTCCCCTTCTCCTCCTGCCCCCAATCCCTCCCAGCATCAGAGTCTTTTCCAATGAGTCAACTCTTCGCATGAGGTGGCCAAAGTACTGGAGTTTCAGCTTTAGCATCATTCCTTCCAAAGAAATCCCAGGGCTTCATCTCCTTTAA
>SJYX01015146.1:243984-259557 GCA_006410675.1 Oreotragus oreotragus | reverse complement strand
GATACCGATGACGAGCTGAGAGGCTGGCAAACCAATGCACAGTGTAGCCAGAGAGACATCACGTTTAGTGTGGGCCTGAAAGCTCACCTTCAGATAGACTTTCACCTTGAAATCTGGTGATGTGTGCAACAGATGTTTTAATTTACCTAAGATAATTTGCATAATCAATTTAACATGTGGCTTATCAAACCTGCCAAAGAGCAGGTGACAATATGGAATTAATATGATTACTAATTTGACACATCATTGAGATTAATTTGACCTTTCTTGCTCTCAGAATACCCAGAGGTCTTTACAGTCAGGGATAATGTGCTGTGAGCTGCCATGTGTAGCAACCTGAAATCCACTACCCAGCCTCAGAAATAAAGCAACCACTTGGCCCAGCCTGGCCTCATGCTTCAGCTCCTTTTCTTTCAGTCTATTCTAAGTTGAAAAGAAGGTAATGAGTGAGTGTTGTAGGAGGCATCTGACTCTGAATGCTCATGACTTTATGAAAATAAATTGATTCATCTTCCCTCTAATACCATAAATGGTACTACCTTCTCCCTGGTGTGTGGATTTATCCTTGGTCCCAGACTTAAATGTCACCTTTGAGAATCCGTGGTAAGGATACATTTAAGTCTTTAAGTCTAGAGAATCAAAATAAGGAATTAAAATGCTTCATTGGTTCGGTTGCAATAGTAAATTATTGGAAACAATAGAAAAGTTTATCAATAGAGTATTGGTTAAATAAAATATGCCAATAGCATGTATACAACCATTCAAGTGATGTGGGAAAAGTGCATTTAATAACACAAAAACATGTTAGTGATGTAAGATGTGAACGGATCATTTTGTCATTTTATTTTTATAAGGAAAATTATGTATGTCTATCTGAAAATGTAAACACCACTGTGTTAGTCCTGGTTATATCTGTCCATGGTTACGTCAATACATGGTAGGATGCAGTATTAATGTCTTGGGTTGTCTTCTTTTCTGTATTTCATCCTTTTTTCTCTGTTCTGTTCTGTGGCAGTGATTTCCACCATTCTGTCTTCCAGGTCACTTATCTGTTCTTCTGCCTCAGTCACGCTGCTATTGATTCCTTCTAGTGTACGGTTCATCTCTGTTTGTCTGTTCTTTAGGTCTTCAGTAAACATTTCTTGCAACTTCATCCTGGATCATCATCACTGTCATTATTCTGAATTCTGGAAGGTTGCCTATCTCCACTTCATTTAGTTGCTTTTCTGAGATTTTGTCTTGTCCCTTCCTATGGGACCTAATCTCTCATTAGGGGATATAGGCTTTTCCTTTTGATTAACTTTCTGTGATGTGATTTTCATTCTGGTGGCTGCAGGATTGTAGTTCTTCTGGCTTTTTCTGTCTGCCTTCTGGTGGAGGAGGCTAAGAGACTTGTATAAGCTTCCAGATGGGAGGGACTGATGCTGGGTAGAACTGGGTCTTGCTCTGGGGGCAGAGCCATGCTCCAGTAAAACTTTAATCTGACTGTCCTCTGATGGATGAGGCTGTGCTCCCTCTCTGTTAGTTTTTTGGCCTGAAGCGACCCAGCCCTGGAGTCTGCAGGCTCTATGGTAGGACTAATGGTGACCTCCAAGAGGGCTCACCCAAGGGGCACCTCCCAGAACTGGTGCTGCCAGTGCCCCCAGCCCCGCGACTAGCCACTACAGACCTACACCTCCACAGGAGAACCTCCAGCGAGCAGGTAGGTCTGTTTCAGTCTCCTGTGAAGTCACCGTGCCTTTCCTCTGGGTCCTGGTGCATGCAAGATTTTGTTTGTGCCCTCTAAGAGTGCAGCCTCTGTTTCCCCCAGGCCTGTGGAAGTCCTGTAATCAGCTTGCTGGCCTTCAAGGTCAGATTCCCTGGAGATTCCTAGTCACTTTGTTGGATCTCTGGGCTGGGAAGCCTGATATGGCGCTCAGAACCTTCCCAACAGTGGGAGAACGTCTTTGATATCATTGGTCTCCAGTCTGTGGGTTGCCCACCCAGCAAGTATGGGATTTGATTTTATCATGATTGCACCCCTCCTACTGTCTCACTACAGCTTCTCCTTTGTCTTTGGATGTGGGGGTCTCTTTTTGGTGGACTCCAGTATCCTTCCTTCAGTTAATGATTGGTCGACAGCTAGTTGGGAGTTTGGTGCTCGTGTAGGAGATGAGTACATTCCTTCTACTCCATCATCTTGAACCCGTTTCAAAATAGAATTGTTTTCTTTGTATTATTGGTTTGTCAGATATCTTAGTTAACCATACTTATCGCATTCTGTGGCTTGTCTTTGCATTTTCTTCATGATATCTTTTGATGAGCAGAAATGTTTAATTTTAATGAAGTTCAATTTATCAGTTTTTCTTTTATGGTTGGTTCTCTGTAACCTAAGAATTATTTGTCTATTTCAAGGTTTCATGTTTTCTTCTATATGCTTTAGAGTTTTAGCTTCCATGTCTATGTCCGGGATCCATCTCAGATGAAATTTTGTGTATGTATGGTATGAGGTAGGAATCAAACTAAGTCTTTTTTTAAAATCTAGTTGTTTCAGCAGCTCAAGTCTTTAAACTGATAGAATGTGCCTTTATCCCTTTCTTTGTTCATCATACAAAAAGCATTCTAATTCAAGCCTGAAATCTTGTGATATTTCTTCTTTACATACAAAGAAACTGTATGTGGGATATATAAGAACAGTTTCTTTTTCTCCTACCTCCTACTGCCACACAACTAATAACTGTAAGTGCAAATGATTAGGATCATCTATTTCAGGTTTAGAGAGAAGAAAAGATTTTTTTAAGGAAAAAACTTCTAAGCTTTTGTTTGGCTCTGCCTTTCTGATTAAGATTCAAGGAAAATCAACTGTTGAGTTTGGTGCTTCAAATTTGTATCTATCACATAAAGGGTACATGTATGCAGGCTCAGTTGCTTCAGTCACGTCCAACTCTTTGTGACCCTGTGGACCATAGCCTGCCAGGCTCCTCTGTCTGTGGGATTCTCCAGTGAGGTGCCATGCCTTCCTCCAGGGGATCTTCCTGACCCAGGGATGGAACCTGTGTCTCTTAGTCTTATTGGCAGGTGGGCTCTTTACCACCAGCGGCACCTGGGAAAGCCATATAAAGGGTGAAGTAATATGAAACAACATTGGGACTTAACTCATTTTTTCAGTGTCTTCAAACTTGGTGTCAGTCTGACTCATAAAAATCAAGGTTATCTAAAAGCAAAAGAATAAGAATTCCAAAAAGAAAAAAAAGGAGAAAGTGTCAAATAATGCAGAGATGTCAAAGATCAATGGAAGTGACCCTTAGATATAAAAATTACGAGTGACCTAAATAAGAGGATTGAAGGCAGGAGGAGAAGGGGATGACAGAGGATGAGATGGTTGAATGGCATCACTGACTCAATGGACATGAGTTTGAGCAAGCTCTGGGAGACGGTAAAGGACTGGGAAGCCTGGTATGCTGCAATCTATGGGGTCACAAAGAGTCACACACGACTCAGCGATTGAACAACATCAAAAAGAGAGGAGTTTCTGCAGGATGGTGGAGGTGCAAACAAGAGGAGCAAGGGAAGCTGAGGGAGAAACAAGACTTCACAGGAATGAATAGAATTAAGAGACTATCTTTTTTAAGAGACAGACGAGAAGAGCCAATATATTTTGGAGATAAAATTTCTTTGGGTCTTGCCTGGCAAATATCAAATATATTCTGATGCTAGAAAGTCCATGTAGGAATGCTTACTTTCTAAAAAGAAATTCTATTTTATTATAAATATGCAAATTTTAAGAACATTTTGGATTTATAGAAAAATTGAGCAGGTAATACAGAGTTCCCATATACCCCACATACAGTTTCTTATATTTACATTACACTCGTATAATACCTTAAAATCAATGAGCCGATTTTGATGCATTGTTATTAACTGAAATCCACAATTTTTTTCAGATTTCCTTGGTTTTTTTGCCTAATCACTTTTTTCTGTTCCTGGATCCCACCTAAGATACCATATTGCATTTAACTGTCTTCTCTCCCTAGACTCCTCTTGACTGTGACAGTGTCTCAGACTTTCCTTGTTTATAATGACTTTGTCAGTTGTGAACAATGCTGATCAGGTATGTCAAAGGATGCTCTTCTATTGAAATGTGTCTGATATTTTACTCATGATTAGACTTGGTTATGGGTTTATGAGAGGAAGGTCACAGAAGTAAAATGCCATTTCCACCACATCATATCAAGGGTATGTATTAGCAATGGGATTTATGAAATGACTCTTGATATTGACCTTGAACTGGCTGAGACAGTGTTTATCAGGTGTCTATGCTTTAAAGTTACTTTCCATTCATCTTCCTACACTGTACTCTTGGGAAGGAAGTTACACCTGTCAGCTCCTCTCCTTGATACTAAGATAAACTATCTGGAATTCTTCTGCATGGAAGATTCTTCTCTTCTTCCCATTTACTAATGTATTCAATCATTTATTTGTATCATTGTGGACTCAAGGAACTTTATACACTGGGTTATAATCCAATAATACCTTGTTTTGCCACTGAGATTGTTCTAGTTCTGGCTACTGAAAGCTCTTCCAGTTCACTCTGCAGGTTTACTTTCTAACCTAAAGCTGTTTCGTATTCAGCTCAGTTTTTATACCATGAGATTTAAAAGCAGGAACGAGACCTAAAATATAATTATTATATTGGCCAAAACCCATTTCTTCAGTATTAGATGGCCTCCTAGGGCTTCCCTGGCTGCTCATACAGTAAAGAATCTGCCTGTAGTGCAGGAGACCTGAGTTCAATCCTGGGTGGGGAAGATCCCCTGGAGAAGATCATGGCTACCCACTCCAGTATTCTTGCCTGGAAAATTCCATGGACAGAGGAGCCTGGCAGGCTACACTCCATGGGATCACAAAGAGTCAGACAAGACTGAGTGACTAACACATCCCTTTAAATGCCTTAGAGCAATCTTGTTCTGTTTGCACATTTGTAATGATTAAAAATGGAGAAGGTCAGCATTTTAAAGGGAGCAGTGTTTATTGATCTTTCACACATCATTCCCTCAGCCAGCTGGTTGCAGGGCTGAGGCACAGGGTTCAGTTTCTCCAGGGCTGATTAACATCTACTGTCCAGCCACTAACTATACCCCACAAACTAAGCTTGGAACCAGCCAGCTTGTTTATACAGATGTTGATGTAGCTGTCTGGGCCCAAAGGCATGCCTTGAAGATGGTGAGTCAGCTCAAGGGCTTCACGGACAAAGGCTGTGTCAGAGAGCGTGGGCATCTGGGGATCCTAAATTAAAGCATCAAAGAATGTGGATTATACATGGGAAGGGCCTTGCTGTAAACTGAATGTGAGGGTCCCCACAAAATTGGTGTGTTGAAACCTAATCCTCAGTGTGATGGTGTTTGAAGGTGGGGCCTTTGGGAGGTGATTAGGTCATAGGAGTGGAACCCTTATAAGTGGGATTAGTGCCTTTACGAAAGAGACAGCAGAGAGCTCCCTTGCCCCTTCTGCTATGAGGAAGAAGGCAGCTGTCTACAAACCAGAAAGTGGGTCCTTACCAGACACCAAGTCTCGCCAACACCTTCATCTTGGACTTCCAGACTATGAGAAGTAAACCTATTGTTTACAAGCTTCCTGATCTATGGTATTCTACTATAGCAGTCAGAACGAACTAAGACAGGCCAGTATTGGTTGTGTTTCCTTTATGATACATCACTCCCAAACTGCGTGAATTAACAGTACTTCACGACCTCTCACGGTTCCTATAGGGTGGGTATTTGGGAAATACTCAGTGGGGGTGGTTCTAGCTTACAGTGTCTCATGATTTGCAGTCAGACGGTGGTTGAGAAGTGCAGTTCTTCAGCCACGTGTCTGGGACCTGGGCTGGGACGATCAAAACATCTGGGGACTGAAACTGCTGGGGCTCCCAGCTCTCTCCCACTCTGGCTGTGTGCTCTCTCCACATAACCCCTCCAGCACGGCAGCTTCATGGGAGCTGGACTTCTTACATGGTAGCTCAGGCCACCAGAGGCACGAGTCCCAAGAGAGGGGGAGGACACCATGCTGAAGGTATGTTGCTTTTTTCTAACTTAGCCTCAGATTACAGGATCACGCTGTCAGTTAGAAGCTTGTCATTAGTATCATGCAGTATTCTGCTGCTGCTAAGTCACTTCAGTCGTGTCCAACTCTGTGTGACCCCATAGACGGCAGCCCACCAGGCTCCCCCATCCCTGGGATTCTCCAGGCAAGAATACTGGAGTGGGTTGCCATTTCCTTCTCCAATGCACGAAAGAGAAAAGTGAAAGTGAAGTCGCTCAGTCTGTCCGACTGTTAGCGACCCCACGGACTGCAGCCCACCAGGCTCCTCCGTCCATTGGATTTTCCAGGCAAGAGTACTGGGGTGGGGTGCCATTGCCTTCCCCGTGCAGTATTCCAGGGGAAAGGAATTGGGCTCCCTCTTTTGGTGGGAAGAGTGTCAAAGAATTGCAGATGAGTTTTAAAGCCATCACAGGTCCTCAGAGACCCGAAAGCCGCTGAGGGCTGGATGGCTTCCACTAACCACTCTTTTTCCTCCTCAGCCTCCTGTCTCAGTCCTGTGGCCCAGGAAGTGGGTGACAGCTCCTCTCTGCTATTAGTCCTGGGACTCTGTGCCCTCATGATTTCCCTGCACACTGCCCACACTTTTGTACCATCTTTGCATTATATGCTCCATCAACAACCCCCTTGAGAGCGCCATCTGTCTCCGCTCTGACATTGGCTATTATATCCATCTCCCTCTCAGAGATCAGGTGATGGCTTGCCCAAGCTCCCAGTCAGTGATCTGGGGCTTGGGACACCTAATCCAGAGCCCTTTTGTTTTCACCCTATAGCTGGTGTACTTGGAAACCAGAATAAAACCCTGGAAATTCTTGAGTGCTCCTACAGGGTGTTGCTTCACAGTGCTAAGCCTGGGGCAAAAGGAAGTCACTAAGAGCGCTGGTGTCTTCATCTAAAACTTTGGTATTTTGTTCATCCTGGATTTTTTTGCACTAATTTGCCTTTAAGTTGTATTGCATTACACTGTTGAGCATGATAAGTCTTTGCCCTAACTGCCCTGCCCGAGTCCCGGCCGCGTCTCCCCATTCTCCCCGACTCTTCTCAGTGCCACCCCACGCAGCTGGCCGTGGTCTTCAGAGCTGACTCCAGAACTGCTTCAGCTCCTCCTTCCCCTTTCTCCAGGCTTCACATTTGATTCTCATTACCTGGCTGATGGCACATCTTTGGATGTTGTCAGCTAATATTTGAGTGGTGACAGTTCTTTTTGTAACTAGGTGGAAAAAGCAGAAGGCCCTTTTACAATTTGTTTTCAGGTACCAGCCAGGAGTGCTAGGAGTGCCGTGTGTGTGTGTGTGTGTGTGTGTGTGTGTACTAGATGCAGAGGATAGTGATGAACGAGATGCAGAGGCAGACTTCCAGGGGTCTACCTTTAGGGTTGAATACAGACATGTTAAAAGGCATGACCAAGTATGGTAAAGGCTTTCAGGCATATATATAAAATGCTATGAGTCTAGAGCAGCCAAGTCTGTTGCTCAGAGTGTGTGGAAGGAAGGACACAGGGGAAGGAGGAAAAGAGGGGAGAAGGGGAGGGAGGAGAGGGGATGAAAGAGTTGGCAGAAGAGAGGAGCAGGCTGGCCACTGGCTGGGGTCCCGCTGATGAAAGCCAGCTAAGGAGGCACCGCAGACAGCCCGCCGCCGCTGTGCTTGCTTGCGTTTTGCTCCGTTGCTTTCCTTATTTAGAACCTCGGGTGCCACTCCACATAACTGGCAGACTTGTCTCCTTTGGATCTATTCTAAGGCACTAAGCAATGAGCCTCTGTACACTTGATTCGTCTGCCGTCAGAGAAGAGGCTGATGTTACGTGCCCGTGCGCGTCACCACGACCTAATGGCAAGCACCCCAGCTCTGGACCCGGCTGTACTTTTCCCTTTGATGCAGGCAGTGAGGGATTACTAAATGGCATCTCATTATGATCTACGGGCTAGATGTTAGTCACGGCCTATTTTAGAGTAAGCCTGAAGGGAGTTGAGATAACAATGTCACACCAAAGTCAAGGAAGCTTTGCACAAACATAAACCACCCCCATCTCCTTTGTAGTTATCGATCTGCTGGTGTCTCGCTTTGGCCAGTGCCATCTCTCTTTTGCTGTTAGTAATTTTAAAACCTAAAATATAATTTGGGGGATGAATGTCCAGGGTTGTTGTCTTTGAAGCAGGATCGATTACCTGGCTGGATAGAGATCTTCTTAGCCTAGACTTTGTTTCTGACTCATTGTGATAATCTGGGCAGATCATTTAATCTCTCTTCTTTCCTCACATCATCACTGCTTGTTTGGAGCCGTGTTGCCAAATCATTGCTTTCTTATTCCCACTATCCCCAAGGCTTAAAAGATGATGTCATTCAGTAATCTCTGATATGGAATCAAAGTATTATTCTGTTTGGGTAGTTCCTAGTTATCTTATTTTCTTTATAACTGCTTTATAACTTAGCTTTCCCCTTTCCTCAATCTTATCAATTTCTCTGTTCCTCGCATTTCAGTTTTTCTCTCTGATACAGGTGAGCCACTATCCATTATAATGCATCATCTTTACTGGGACCCATTCCTAGCTAGTATTTTTTTAAAATTTTTTATTGGAATATAGTTGTTTTACAATGGTTGTGTTAGTCTTCCCTGCACAAGAAAGTGAATCAGCTATATGTTTACATATATCCCCTTAGCTAGTCTTTTGAAATGAAGTTCTGTAGTATGTTTCAATTTAGTTCTTGTTTCTCTGACTATGGCTTTTAATAACTGTTAATGTTCTAATAGGACTTCCCTGATAGCTCAGCTGGTAAAGAATCTGCCTGCAGTGCAGGAGACCCCAGTTCCTTTCCTGGGTTGGGAAGGTCCCCTGGAGAAGGGACAGGCTCCCCACTCCAGTATTCTTGGGCTTCCCTGGTGGCTCAACTGGTAAAGAATCCACCTGAATGTGGGAGACCTGGGTTTGATATGAAGTCATTCATTCTAATGTAATAATAATAGGAAAAACATATCTTACAATGTACTCTTCTAAAAATTATCCTTAGAAGGAAAAACCTACTGATAAAGATATATAATATTATTGTATAATTTTATTTATTTATTTGGCTGCCTTAGGAATACCAGACCACCTGACATGCCTCTTGAGAAACCTATATGCAGGTCAGGAAGCAACAGTTAGAACTGGACATGGAACAACAGACCGGTTCCAAATAGGAAAAGGAGTATGTCAAGGCTGTATATTGTCACTCTGCTTATTTAACTTCTATGCAGAGTACATCATGAAAAATGCTGGGCTGGATGAAGCACAGGCTGGAATCAAGACTGCCGGGAGAAATATCAATAACCTCAGATATGCAGATAACCCCACCTTTATGGCACAAAGTGGAGAAGAACTAAAGAGCCTCTTGATGAAAGTGAAAGTGGAGAGTGAAAAAGTTGGCTTAAAGCTCAACATTCAGAAAACGAAGATCATGGCATCCAGTCCCATCACTTCATGGGAAATAGATGGGGAAACAGTGGAAACAGTGACAGACTTTATTTTGGGGGCTCCAAAATCACTGCAGATGGTGACTGCAGCCATGAAATTAAAAGACGCTTGCTCCTTGGAAGAAAAGCTATGACCAACCTAGACAGCGTATTAAAAAGCAGAGACATTACTTTGCCAACAAAGGTCTATCTAGTCAGAGTTATAATTTTTCCAGTAGTCATGTATGGATGTGAGAGTGGGACTATGAAGAAAGCTGAGTGCCGAAAAATTGATGCTTTTGAACTGTGGTGTTGAAGACTCTTAAGAGTCCCTTGGACTGCAAGGAGATCCAACCAGTCCATCCTAAAGGAAATCAGTCCTGANATCATGGCATCCAGTCCCATCACTTCATGGGAAATAGATGGGGAAACAGTGGAAACAGTGACAGACTTTATTTTGGGGGCTCCAAAATCACTGCAGATGGTGACTGCAGCCATGAAATTAAAAGACGCTTGCTCCTTGGAAGAAAAGCTATGACCAACCTAGACAGCGTATTAAAAAGCAGAGACATTACTTTGCCAACAAAGGTCTATCTAGTCAGAGTTATAATTTTTCCAGTAGTCATGTATGGATGTGAGAGTGGGACTATGAAGAAAGCTGAGTGCCGAAAAATTGATGCTTTTGAACTGTGGTGTTGAAGACTCTTAAGAGTCCCTTGGACTGCAAGGAGATCCAACCAGTCCATCCTAAAGGAAATCAGTCCTGAATATTCACTGGGAGGACTGATGCTGAACCTGAAACTCCTGAAACTCCAATACTTAGGCCACTTGATGTGAAGAGCTGATTCATTGGAAAAGACTCTGATGCTGGGAAAGATTGAAGACAGGAGGAGAAGGGGACGACAGAGGATGACATGGTTGGATGGCATCACTGACTCAATGGACATGAGTTTGAGTAGGCTCCGGGAGTTGGTGATGGACAGGGAGGCCTAGCGTGCTGCAGTCCATGGGGTCGCAAAGCGTTGGACACGACTGAGCGACTGAACTGAACTGAGGTCTTAGTTGCGGCACAAGGTCCCTTTGTTGCCTCCTGCAGGATCTTTCACTGCAGCACGCGGATGGTCTAGCTGTGGTGTACGGCCTCAGTAGTTTCAGCTAGCACGCTCCTGAGCTCTCGGACTTCAGTGGTGCTATGGTGGTCTCAGTAGTTGGCCGCGTGGGCTTAGTTGCTCCGGGGGATGTGTAATCTTAGCTCCCTGACCAGGGATTGAACCCACATTCCCTGCATAGCTGGCAGATTCTTAACCACTGGACCACCAGGGAAGTCCCTATTGGTATAATTTAATAATAGCTATCATTTCAGGCCATTATCTCTGAAGGGTATATATTATATTAAAATTTAATTCTTATACACGCATACCTCGAAGATGTTGTGGGTTTGGTTCCGGACCACTGCAATAAAGGGAATATTACAGTAAATCAAGTAAATTTTTTTGGCTTCCCAGTGCATATAAATGTTATGTTTATACTATACTGTAGTCTATTAAGTATGCAGTAGCACTGTATCTTACAATTTTAATGTCCAGATCTTAGTTTAAAATCCTTTATTGCTAAAGAAGGCCAATCACTGACTATGTGGGGTTTTCACAAACCTTTGGTTTGTAAAAGATGCAGTATCTGTGAAGTGCAATAGAATGAGGTATGCCTGTAGTAAGCCGAGCGTAGATCACCATTTTATAGGGGAGAAAACTTATGATGAACGAAGTCACTGAAACAGAGCTTTTGTCTTTTGAAGATACCTATTATTTTGAGAAATGTTGGGCTGGATGAAGCACAAGTTGGAATCAATTGTCGGGAGAAATATCAATAACCTCAGATATGCAGATGACACCACCCTTATGGCAGAAAGTGAAGAGGAACTAAAAAGCCTCTTGATGAAAGTGAAAGAGGAGAGTGAAAAAGTTGGCTTAAAACTCAACATTCAGAAAACTAAGATCATGGCATCTGGTCCTATCACTTCACGGCAAATAGATGGGGAAACAGTGGAATTATTTTATGATTTTAATTATTTTGTGAGTCCAGTAGCCACCCCCTCCCCAACCCAAGCCCGCTTTTTTTTTTTTTTTCCTGGAAACTACCTCCTCTTCTCCATCCATATGGCCGTCATGAGCTCAGTCATGTTTTGACCAGATCCTATCCCTTGGCCTCTGAGCCTTTTCTCACAAAGTTTGTGGGCTGGGAATTATGAGTACCCTGGTTCAGAGTATTTTACTTGTCTAGTGGTAACATGTAAAGCTTAGGAACTGTTGGTGGCTGGCACCACAGATGTTGGGCATAGGCAGTTTGAGACAGAGAGACTGAAAACAGCGTTTGCCCCCCACTCCTGTTTTCTGCCCTTCCGTTCTGCAAGCCAGTGTTCGCATAATAACTTCCCTTTGCCCTTCAGTTCCAGCTTGCTATCATTCCCCTTCAGTTCCAGCTTGCTATCAGTCACTTGCAGCCTCCCAGAGTCCTAACCTCTATTAACAGCTGGTTGTCATAATCGCAACAAAGGGAGATCACAGATCTGAGCTGAAAATCACATGATGTATGATGGTTTCACTCAAAGGCCAATTTACATTAGGAACCCCAAGGAACTAGTTTAGTCTCTTCCTTCCTCACCTCAAACACATCTGAGAAAGAAACCTTACCTGTTAAAAATATCTGTTAAAAACTAGTCAAATTCATTCAAACAGCAAATTATCTTGAAAGAAACTGAAAGCTAGTTTTTGATGGTGGTGGTTAGTCCACCTGCAGAGTGGGAGACCTGGGCTCGATCCCTGGGTTGGGAAGATCTCCTGAGAAGGGAACAGCTACCCACTCCAGTATTCTTGGGCTTCCCTGGTGGTTCAGCTGGTAAAGAATCCTCCTGCATTGCGGGAGACCTGGGTTTGATCCCTGTGTGGGAAGATCCCCTGGAGAAGGGAATGGCTACCCACTTCAGTATTCTGGCCTGGAGAGTTCCATGGACTGTATAGTCCGTGGGGTCACAAGGAGTCAGACACGACTGAGCGACTTTCACTATACGATACTCTAACTACAATGAGCCTTCTTTATTTCTTAAGGAAGTCAATCATAGGCTTCCCTGGTGGCTCAGTGGTAAAGAATCTGCCTGCCCATGTAAAAGACATGAGTTGGATCCCTGATCCAGGAAGATCCCAGGTCCCTTGGAGCAACTCAGCCCATGCACCACAACTGCTGAGCCTGTGGTTTAGGGCCTGGGAACCGCAGCTACTCAGCCCGAGCTCCCTAGAGGCCGGGCTCTGCAATAGGAGAGGCCACCGCAAGGAGAAGCCCGCATCCCGCAATGAAGAGCAGCCGCCACTCACTGCAGCTAGAGAGAAGCCTGTGCAGCAACAGAGACCCACCTCAGCCGGGGTAAATAAGTAAAGAGAATTACTTTAAAGTTTTAAAAAGAAGCCAGTCGTCGTTCCCAGTCTCAATATTTCATGTCCCACTTAGGAAAGACAAAAGGAAGATCTTTAGAGCGGATGTTCGTGATGTTGTCTGTTCGAGTGATCAGCAAAAGGAACAGTGAACTATTATGTGTGCCTGCTAAGTCACTTCAGTCGTGTCTGACTCTTTGCAGCCCTACGAACCATACCCTGCTAGGCTCCTCTGTCCATGAGATTCTCCAGGCAAAGAATACTGGAGTGGGTTGCCAGTCTCTTCTCCAGGGGATCTTCTTGACCCAGGGATCGAACCTGCATCTCCTGCATTGCAGGTGGATTCTCTACTGCTGAGCCACTGGGGAAGCCCACTCTTATGTCTAGGGAATACGTAAGGGCGTCTTGGACCAACCCCAGAGGAGAGAGACTTGGGGTTACATTGTTCCCTTTGCTACTTCTGACACCACAGTGCATAAGCCTTGACGGTCTCCAGCAGCAAGCATTTGGCTGTCACAGTCATGTCATAGGCCCCATGAGTGACAAAAGAGTTCCTCTCCGTGCTGCTTAGAAGTGGGCTATGTGCACCTCTTCAGCCTCAGCACAGTTTTAAAACCTCACCCCTGCCATGTTCATAGATTGAATATGGTTCTGTATCATGTGGTCACCTGGACCTTCAGGCTTTACATGGTGACATTCTTCTCTGGGGATTTGTGAAAGAAAACATCTCTTACCTAATGAAAAGGATGTCTTAACCCTGCCAAACAATAATTTAAGATCTAAAAAACACTGACCAGGGATTGTATTAACATAGAGAAACTAAAATGTGGGCTGAGAAGGGAGGTGAACATACCAATAATTTCCAACCAGGGTGGGTGGAGACTCAGTTTGCTTAGAACGTACAACAAAATAATGAAATTTGGTTAAACAAATGTTAAGCTAGTTGAATGACTGAATCGGTCCACAGAAACAATTCCTCTTCACAGACCTCGTTACTGTCCAGAAAGTTTTCTGTCTAACCCAGCTGACTCCTTCTCTCAGTCTCCCCCATTTTTAACGCTTTTGTTCATAGAGAACGGCCAACTGCTGCTCTTTGCGCTCCAACTCCATCTTCTTGACATTCCCCTGTAGGTTCTAGTTTCATCCTTTAGTTACTCTTATTTAAACAAAAACAAAATAGAACATGATCTCCACTGACTTAGCAGATATTTGGCAAACTGGTGAAAATTACACTTGCATTTCCCCACATAGGCTTTGGCAGGAATGAAATCCATCTTCTATAATACTACAGTTTGTAGATTCTTCCATAAAGTAGGATGCTGCCCGTCTGTCATGGAGTTTCACCTCATTCATCCCAGCTCCTCGTGGGTGTACTTTCTGAGGGGGCGCACCCACGAACGCATACTAGGACCATCACGGCGGTCCGTGAGCTTGTGTGTGTGTGTGAAGGACTGATCTGAAGCAGAATGTCTCTGTGACAGTGCTAATAAATCCAGACCCACGGGGGTCTCCTAGCTGAGCGCTGGGCTGCATACTGGAAGATGAAAGTAATCCAGGTGTTTGAAGGTGTGAAATGGAAGGACTCCATCTCTCAGTGGTTCAAGGCCATGGCTGGGCTGACTAGAAAGGAGGATGGGCCTGTGAGTGGCATAGCCTCCCTCCAGGCACAGCCAGGGTGGGAGACAGGCCTGGCACGTTGGGCCAGGCAGGTTGGGATTAAGCGGTCTGTTTACAGAATTGGATAATGGTAGGAAGGCCTCCAGGTTAAACAATAAAGAGGTGGCTCCTTCAGAGCTCAGAATTGTCTTAAATAAGGACATATAAAAAGAAAAAAACAAGAAAATATCAAGTTCTGAACCAGTGGGCAGATTACTGCTTCAGAATATTTATACACTAAATATGCAACCATTTTCTTGAGTTAAAACACTATGACAGTCTTATTATCTGTAGTAATTTTAATAGCAAAGAAAGCTGTGGGTGGAAACCAAGTCTTCTGTCAGGCAGAGGTGAAAATGTAAAGTTTTTTAGAATTTGTAGTTGCCTTGAATCACAGAGATTGGAGAGGGGTGGAAAGACCAGAAGTGGAGACATTCATATTTCCTACAATTTTGGACATCAGGAGAAGCAATTTCCTCATCTAATCAGCAAAGATAAGCTTAACTTATTCCTGCATCTCTAAGTCATTTGTTTAGCCCTGAAATTTTGCTAATGAGCAGTTTTAATAAAGCTTCTTAGCAGTTCTTCCTACTGGAGTATGAAAGTAATCCAGGTATTCGAAGGCATGAAATGGAAGGACTCCATCTCTCAGGGGTTCAGATGGATGTTAAGATCCTGGCCATGACTGCCTGGCCCAGGAGTGTGTCCTTCCTCTCTATACATTCAGGCCATATGACATGCTGCTGCTACTGCTAAGTCACTTCAGTCGTGTCCGACTCTGTGTGACCCCATAGACGGCAGCCCACCAGGCTCCCCCATCCCTGGGATTCTCCAGGCAAGAATACTGGAGTGGGTTGCCATTTCCTTCTCCAATGCATGAAAGTGAAAAGTGAAAGTGAAGTCGCTCAGTCGTGTCCGACTCTCAGCGACCCTATGGACTGCAGCCTACCAGGCTCCTCCATCCCTGGGATTCTCCAGGCAAGAATACTG
>SJYX01015146.1:232386-243553 GCA_006410675.1 Oreotragus oreotragus | reverse complement strand
TGGAGCTGAAAATTCCTCAAGTTTCATCCTGAGAGGCAACCGTGTGAATACTATATTCTCTGACAATTTCCAACATGATTCCATTTAAGGTTATGGGACAAGGCTGTATGATAAGGCTGTGTGTGGGGGTGGGCATTTTATGCCTTTGAGTAACATTGTCACTTGGCTTTGCAAAGTCAGAAATTCCCTGCATATCCACTGGAGAGGATAATCCAGCATGTGGCAGGTCAAGTAAATGCCATCCTTTACTCTCTATTCCTGCCTCATTCTTTCTCCCACACTGTAGTTCACTAAGTTATAAGTGTCTGAAATCATTCTTGGTGAATAATGCTGGACCACTCTGAAAATTTGTGGCTGAGGGCTGGACCCTCGTCATCGCCACGCACTTTGTCGCCAAGACAGGTAACCCATGGTTACTGAGCTCAGATCAGTTAAGGGGCAGAGAGCCTCCGCTTCTCACTGCTCTATAAAAGGGACCCAGCAAAGGGACCCTACCAGCTTCTAGCTCTCAGCCTGGCTGAGCCTGGGAAGCAAAGCCCGAGACCTCCGGAGCAGGAAGCACCAGCTGCAGAGGCAGGGCCAGCATGGCCCCCACTTTCAAACTTCGGTGTCACTTCATTCTGATCTGCCTGCTGGCTCTAAGAGGAGAGAGCCGGTACCTGGAGGTGAGCGATTCCCTGGGGCTGACCCATCTCACCTTCCTGCCCTGAGTGTCCAGCCTTGGGGATGGGCAGGCTGCCTCTGCTCTCAGATTATGTCGGGATTAGCTCTTTCTTCCTCTTTCACTGTGCCCCCTCTTTCCCCGGGTATCCCCTAGGTCTTCCTGCCTACTTCTTCCCCCTTTCCCTCTGGCCCCTCGGGGATACCCCGATCTGATGGAAAAGGTCTAAACCTCCCCATCTTCCCCGGATCCCCCCTGGAGACATTGATCCGCTCACTTGCTTCCCTGTGCAGTGGGCAGGGAGGGTATCCCGCTTCTGATCCCCTCTCCCCGTCCCTGAACTGTTCCGGACTGACTAATTTTCCTGGCCAGCTGCGGGAAGCAGTGGACCACGACCCTTTTGCACACCTCGCCGGTGGAGCAAGCCCCAAGCGGGAGCTGGAGGGGGAGCCGCTGTACCGCCGCGCTCTGCGTGAGTGCGGGCTGCCGGCTGCCGGCCGTGGGGAGGTGGGGGCTGGCCGGACCCCTGGGAGGGAGCTCGAGGCCCAGATTCCCATCGCGAAGGGTCCTCCGAGGAGGTGCCCCTGGGCGAGACGGGGTGACGCTCCGCGAGCCGGGCGCTGAGGCTGGGAGCCGCGGGGGGCGGAGAGAGGGCTGCCCCGGGCGGCGCAGCGGGGGCTGCAGCCAACCCCGCTGCCCTCCCCCAGGGTGCGTGGACATGCTGAGTCTCCAGGGCCAGTTCACCTTCACCGCCGACCGGCCGCAGCTACACTGCGCCACATTCTTCATCGCAGAGCCGGAGGAGTTCGTCACCATCCACTACGACCTGGTCTCCATCGACTGTCTGAGGGGGGACATCCTGCAGGTGAGGCGCCCCCGGGCCAGGTGGGCAAGGGACGGGTCCCAGCTACCCAGCAAGGAGAGCCGGTAACTAGACGCTCAGCTGGTGCCGGAGTGGGACCGCCGTGCAAAAGAAACCTCCCCTCACTCCCTGAAGGGCTGGTGCCTCCTGCAGTGGTTTAAGATCCCCTCTGTGAGCTCTGGGTCCCTGCGCATGTTGCATCCTGGGGCGGACGAAAAGTGGTACAAGCCCCTTTAGCAGGAGCGCGCAGGTCCGCGAGCCCGTGGCCCTGGTTAGAAGGCGACCTCACACGTCTGAGATCTGAGCCCGCCTTCCTCCTGCAGGTCCCTCTCTCTGTAGAATCGTTCCAGGCTCCCAAAGGCTGTCTTAAACGCCAGGGTCACTCGATTTTGGAGCAGAAGGGCACGGGCCACTGGGAGGCACGCTGAGAAGGAATCTAGTCTGAAGCAGGGATGAGGTGTGGACAAGTCCTCCAGTCTCACAGCATCCCCACCCGAGTTCCCTGGGAGCCTTAGGGGTCAGCTTGGGATGGTTGCTGGACTTCTCCAGTCCAGTTAAAGTGAACACGATTAAAACTTGGAAACTGTCAAATGCAGTGGAAGAGAACTGATCTGATGAAGGAATTTGTAGCTGGTAATGTTACTAACTCGAACTAGGTTGAACTCATTAAATTGGAGACTTGTGGTGATTTTAAGAATAAAGTCAATAGACTCTGACCTTTTGTCCAGCCAACTACAAACTTCAACCAATGAAGGAAAAAACTCCTAACTTGCATACCAGACATTATTGTCTAAGTGTTAAAGTAGTTCTTGATATTTTAATGTGTGATAAGTTTAAAGATGGGGGAAATGGTTATGTATAACCCTTGGCAGGTAGGTAAAGTTCTTGCTTCAGTTTGTCCTTTTGCTGTCTATTTTTGAGATATTTTGTTCATATTTTAATGAGGAAAGAGAAAAACTGAAGCCCAGATTATGCCTCTGTGGAATTCTTCTGGAGGTAGGATGTGTGAAAAATAATGACCAATACAAAAATGTATATCATCTGTAGTTTTATTTACCAAGGTGGCTGAAATGATAAAGTATAAGAAAGTATTTACTTTGGACACATTGGAGTTTATAAAGGCGGGGGGAAGCAATAATTAATTAATTAATCATATGACTTGCAAACAATCCAGTCAAAATATACACAAATAGAAAGCAAGTGTGCAGGGGGTACGGTCTGTCTATTCCCTACTTGTAATTGGAGGTCCATTGCTGGGTAAGCTTTTCCCCCTTTTCAACACATGTATGATTTCAGGAACTGATGGAAGTGATCATCTTTGTGTTTTTGTTGGAAGGTATTTGATGGTTGGATTCTCAAGGGGGAGAAATTCCCCAGTTCCCAGGATCACCCTCTCCCCACGACTGAGAGGTACATAGATTTCTGTGAGAGTGGTCTGAGCAGAAGGAGCATCAGATCCTCCCAGAACGTGGCCATGATCTTTTTCCGGGTCCATGAGCCAGGAAATGGATTCACAATAACCATGAAGACAGAGCCTAACCTCTTCCGTAAGTGGACTTCCTGTCTTCTCAGTTAGAAGGCAGGAACTGGGGGAAGAGAGCATCCATTCTACTTTTCAAAAGTAGTATCATTGCACAGACTTAAGAAATTTGAAGTGAGGAAGGATTTGAATGGAAACTCTTTTGTAATTAGAAATGACCTAAAGGACATTTGTGATTCATTATTATGAAAATCAAATCAGTTTTTAATTTATTTACCAGGCTAAATAAGATACTAACTTATGGTGGCTAGAATTCTGTTTTTCCCCTGGTCTTATTTCTGATCTCCTGAGTTACTACAATGTATTCAGTGACAAACTTTAATCTCTCCAGTCATTCCATTGACCTGGATTGAGATATGAAGTCTTTGAGATAATTAGGTAAATGCTGAAGGGCTGCGTATCTGGGATGTGTAAACAGATTTCATGCCTGAGCAGAGGGTTGGACCGGAGGACCTCAGTGTTGCCTTCTGAGTCTGAACCCATTGCTCTAATTTAGTTCGTTTCCGATGGATACATGAAAAGATGCTATAAAGCTAAATAGCCCAGGCCTAAAACACATTATCTTAATCAGAATGAGTTCATTCATCTATTTATTATTTTTCCCCATTAAGAGAAAAAATGTTTGTTAAAAATCAGGTAAAGAAAACATAATTATTTTTGGTTGCATTCAATAGTATTAATAATAACACTGCATGTGATTGAAGAATAGTGCCTACCTAATCTGCCAAAAAATAATGTACTGACTGATCTCCCAATTTTTATTTTTAAAAAACAAAGTAACTTTTTAGGGAAGATGCACCCAGAAGGGGTATTTCTGAGGACTGGAACAGAATAATTCTAGAGGACAACTGTTTTTCCTATATCTTGTTTGGCTAGAAATCAGAAATCTTCTAGAATCATCAAGGAATTTCAGTTCATTTTGAAATTAAGTGTGATTAAACATACAAGAAGGAGGCAAAAGGTAATTCTGACATAGTCTGGTCAGAAACTTTTGTCCAGTAATTGGCTGAAAACAGCACAAACTCTGATGCTTCTAGTTTCATAGCTAAAAGAATAAATTTATTGTAAGTCTAGACCTGAGATACAAAAAAAATTTTTGATATATCCCTGGTGGTTTTTCTTCCCCAGGTCCTCCCCATCTCCAAAATCACCTTTGTGATATGTATTCTCTTCTGGGCCCCAAGCCCCTAGACCATTAACAGAAGCTTAGAATAGGATAAGATAAATTTCCACAAAAGCCCAGCTTACAAGATAGTGAAAATGTGATTTTGCTTTTCTCTAAAGCCTGCAATATCATCTCCCAGACCGCAAATGGAAGGTTCACTCTGGTCGTGCCACATCAGCATCGCAACTGCAGCTTCTCCATCATTTATCCTGTAGCAATCAAAATATCCGATCTCACCCTGGGACACTTAAATGGTCTGCAGTTAAAGGTGAGTTGCTTATTGCGTCCCAGTTACTTCCTAAGGCCCCAGCAAACTTTTGAGAGCAAAAGTAATCCTACAGGGTGAACATGGATGAATGGGAGCGGCAGGTCCTTCTGTCTGACTGTTTCATCTCACATGAGCCCGCCGTCGCTGTTTGACACACTCCTCTTCTATTTCCGTTATGCTGCAAGCTGCATACTCAGGTGCCCCTTCTGCCTACTTGAATACTTTTTTCTTGATGTAAGAAGTGTTTCCAACTGGCAAAGTTGTGGCATATAATTACAATTGAACTCTCTTGTACTCGCCTCTTTTACAGAAATTCTCTCCTAGCAGAACCTAGTGTGAGTCATCTACACAGCTGTTTTTCTGATTATTGGAATTTTCTTTTGACATGAAGGAAGTGTCTTCATTGACAGAACTGTGTGATGAAGGAATGCTAAGTGTAGCAGAAAATGTGAAATTGGATTTTTATATTGCAAAATACAGTAAAGTTTTGAAGCTTTTTTTTTTTTTGCATTACATTTCATGCCATACATTTTGCAACAAAACATTAGCTGCAACTCCCCATCTACTTTTCCCTCCATGAACTGCTGTATGGACTTTGCAGTTGTGCTGACCTTGACCATATTTACTTGCACTGGCAGCTCGTTTCCTCTGAGTCACCCTCACCTCCTTTTATGTTCTCCTATGCCTAGGTTAAGATAACTGATATATTCACTGGCATTGAAGAAAGTCGTCAAAGAAAGTCCCTAATCAGACAGATTTATTTGGTTTCAGTGAAACCAAATAAATAAGACTAGGGCTGAGAAAAGCAGTATGTACAACTTCCTTTAAGCCCTAAACTCACAGGCCAGTGCTTATATTTTTTAAAGTTGAACCTTTGTGGAAGAATAATCCTTTGATAAAAACCGGGATAAGTGGATGTCTCTGGCATAACCTTACTGGCTGGAGACTGTATGTCATTCTTGATGTTTAATATAGAAGTATGGTGGATTGAGAGATCTGCATTTTAGCTATTTTTGGCTATGAGGAGTAATCTTGGTGCTTACCATTTAAAACAGTGTGAAGTCTGCAGTGTTCTAAGTATTTGTTGCTCTACAAAAAAAATTTGTTTAGGGTGCTTACTATGTGCAAGGCCTTATTCTAAATGCTGCAAATTAGCAATGAACAAAACAGGTCCTGCTCACATGGAACTTACCTGCTAGGGGATGAGACAGGCAAAAGAATAGTATGTTTCAAATAGTGATGAGTACCCTACAGAAAATGAAGCAGAGTGGCAGCGGGGGCAAACGTGGGAGAGAGAGGGCAGGCAATTCTTTGAGCTAAGATGGTCAGGAGAGAAACCTTTTGAAAAGGAGACATTTAAAGTGAGATTTCAGTGATAGGTAAGAAGGAGTCAGCAGCCCCAGGAGCACTGGGAACAGGGTGACCGTGGTGTAGAGGCTCAGCGGCAGGATGGGCTTCCTGAGCTCCAGAAACAGAACGAAGTAAAGGTAGGGGCCCTGTGCTATGGGACAGCACCAGGGAGACAGGCAGGGCCGGGGTGGAGAGTTACGAGTCTATTCTGAGTGCAGTGGCAAACCCCTGAAGGGGTTTGGGCATAATCCATCTGATCGTGATCTGGTGGGTGAGGGGGGCTGGGATTGCTGGCTTCATGACCAAATTAAATCACAGAGTCCATGATGGGAAGGAGAGGATTGCCCTAATATTCTTCTGGCTTCCATGAATGATGATGAATGAGCTGTAGCGGCCCGAATGGTACGGGAGTGCACCTGAAAGGCCGTCGTCATGGTCTAGTAACTTAGTCCAGGGCGGCGGAGCCTCCACAGAGAAATCTAGAGGTCCCTGCACAACCCAGCTCCTGCCATTGTTTGCTGAGGATAGCTGAGAGGTTTGGGAGGAGGACAGAAAAGTCACCGAATGCTGAGGAGTGTGTGCTCCCCACCTCTTTGTTTCTGGGTTTTGTTCCCCTCATTTTTTTTTGTTGTCGTTGGCTGTCCCGCACAGCATTTGGGCTCCTAGCTCCCTGAGCAGGGATGGAATCCACGCCCCTTGCATTGGAAGCATGGAGTCTTAACCACTGGGTCACCAGGGAAACCTCTGTTGCCCTCATTTTAGTTTGTATTTCTTCCCAACCTCCTACTTCCCATTTCTCTCTCCCGAGTCTGCCTTTTGCCCTTCACCTCCTCCTGTGAAACTTGGAACCTACAGAGGCAGCTGGACTTAGTCTTAAGTCATGTTCTGCCTGACCACCCTCTACTCAAAGGAAAGGCAATCACATTTTTTTCCCCTTTACTTCTAAATGGTTTATTCAACTCTTCATACAAGAACATGAGTTCTGTACCCAGTGGGGCTGACTAATCCTGTATTTTATGGTTTGATGAAATGTGTAAAACGCATAGAACAGAGCACATAGTAGGTGTTTTAAATATGTATTACCTGCCCCCCCCCCAACTACTTGCTTCCTTTCGCTGGACAAATAGATGCTGTTATATTATTTTCTATCTGTTGCTTAGTTCCAGTTACATTTCAATATCTTCCTAATGTTGGACTGTGTGTGTTTATGTATGTGTGTGTTCAGCACTCTCTGTCTTAGATTTTGGTTCCTATGTAGTATAGTCTATCTGGTTACCTTCTAAGCATCTTGCCACACTCAGCTAGGTCTCTTGAGTGTACCTCAATGAAGAAGAGGATCACAGGCAAAACTGGTGGTGTAATTTGTGGGGGACAGCACAAAATGAAAACACGAGGACTTTATTTTAAAATTATTAAGAATTTCAAGATAATGACAACAGAACATTAAGCCAAGCTCTAGGCCTCATAAGTGCGAGCCCTGTGGATGTGGGCCGCGTGATCACGAGGCCAGCCCTGATCACAGGACGGGGTGGAGAGGGGCACCTTTGACTGCCTGGGAAATTGAAGCCCAGGGTGTTCTGTAGACAGAGTGGAAAGGATGAAGGGAAGCAGAAAAAGGTGGTTACGGTGGATCACACAGAGTTTTAGACTAGATAATTATTTTGAATAGCTCAAAATAAATTTACTTTAGTTGGATGGAGAAAGTTGATAGTAACTTTAGCTAATTTGAGCCCAAATGAGGGTTTTGTTTTTTTTCTTTGATATTCTTATAACTAATCTAAATCCTTATCAGTAGAAAGGGTAAGCGGGGAAGGCAATGGCACCCCACCCCAGTACTCTTGCCTGGAAAATCCCATGGACGGAGGAGCCTTTTTTTTCTTTAAAAAGTCTTAATCTCCGGAGCCTTGGATGTTAAATTAAACAGCACTTCCAGGATGTCCGGGCCTAAAGGAGTGAATTCACCAGTTTGCCATTGGTTTGATTTACATACGTAGGTATGTAGGTGATTTACATACGTCTTCCTCTGCCGCTCTGTTCTCTTAGAAGTCCTCTGCAGGCTGTGGGGGAATCGGAGACTTCGTGGAGCTGCTGGGAGGAACTGGTTTGGACCCTTCCAAGATGCTGCTTTTAGCTGATCTCTGCTACCCTTTACGTGGCCCAGGTAAGATGGTTCTTTGATTATTATTTATGTGCCTATTAAGTTTTACCCTGGTGCTGGGAAAGACTGAGGGCATAAGTTTGCACGCACTCCAGGAGACAATGAAGGACAGGGAAGCCTGGGGTATTGCAGTCTGGTGGGGTCGCAGAGAGTGACTGAACAACAAACAGATTGCGTCCTTGAATAAAACACTTCAAATTATTTGTGCGTGAAAGGTCAAGTCCCACCAAAAAAGTTTGATTTTGCACATTGAACCAATGTGAGGATTTTGCATTTGAGCCTGTACACAGTATCAAGAATGCATGACCACAATATCTGACATTGGGAGAAAAACTTATGAAGTAACAAATTTGCATGTTTAAGGTTGGCCCTAGGTAAAACTATGAAAATGGCATAGAACTGGGCTTGTTCTACCTTTTTGAAAGTCCCTGCTTTCATCCTCTCGAGACTAAAGAGTTTGCCGACTGAAAACCATGGTTCATATAGTGTATGTATCATTAGTTAGTAATAATATAATGATAAAGTAATATCTAAGTTATTTTACCATATATATGTATATGTGTGTATTACTCATAGTAAATACATTAAAAGGTGATTCATTTTATTAGAAATTCCCAGAACTGCTAGAATGTCCCCAAGTTCTAACAGCAAAACCAGCCTCTGAAAGACTACTGCCGAAAGAGAAGTAAATTCTGAAATCTAAAAGTGGTCGCTGGTAATAAAAGACCAGGGTAGCTCACGGTGCAGCACCAAACAGAATCAGGTCTTCTTGACTATGAATCAGTGAGGAGTTTCCATTTGATCAGGCTCAGGTAGGGTGGGGCGAAGGTGGAATTGCTGACACATGACCAAATTAATTAGTGAAGTCCAAGTGAGGAGAGAGGGTTATGTGAAACCTTTCTATAAAGGTCTCCCATTTCTGTCCTTCAGATGCAGGAACCAGTGATTATCGATTAAGAGACAGAAGTCAAACAGAAGAGCAATCTTTCATCCCTTATCATAGCCCCCTTCCTCTCTTGTAAGCACACATCACACACCAACTAAATAATGAAACTGCAAATCAGACCTCCTTTTGATCAGCTGTTTCCTGTTTTAATTAAACCCAGATCTGCCCACCAGTATTTTTACTCTCTGAGCTAATGCTGGGATCTTAAGCAAAAAACTCTGGAATAGAATTAATATACATAGATAAAGGGAAAATATTTCTAAAAATCCACTTTGCTAAAAATTTGGGGCTAGTTTATGCTAATTTACACTTGAGCCCTGGTTTAAACCAGTGGCTTCTCTCCATTTGGATTCTCAAAGGCACTGGATCCTTCCATGCTGATGGAGGGCACCTGTGAGGAGATGTGGTTGAGCTGGATAAGAAGATTGGATTAAGAACTGATCTAACACTCATCCCTTAAAACTTAGATCATTGAAGCTATAGTAATTTTGTTGCATGAATTATATAATTTGGTTTAGGTAAACGTGTGAGTGTGTGTGTGTTAGTCCAACTCTTTGCGACCCCATGGACTGTAGCCCACCAGGCTCCTCTGTCCATGAAATTCTTCAGGCAAGAATACTGGAATGGGTTGCCATTTCCTTCTCCAAAGGGTGTGATCAAGGCCAACTATTTTGCCTGTTTTATCTAAATGATTGAAACCAGTCTTATGATAATTTGAAGGCTTGAATTATCTGACTCATTGATTCATTTTAGACTTCACTTTTTTCTTTCATTCATCATGTTTCCATGAGCCCCTCCTAAACTGTTCAAACAACGAACTCTTAGGTATCTTGCCCTTTAGATTGAATTAGGAATATGTCAAATAATAAATAAATGATATGCACATTAACTAAAGGAAATAAGGTGCGTTATGTAGATTAAAGTTCAGAGTAAGATCAGAAAAGAATGACCTTCCCAATCATTTAAAGAAAATTAACTTTGGACCTCGTCATAGAAGCTTAGCCTAGACTCCCTGGCGCCTATATTAAAATAATTATAGGATTTATATTTTATTATCTCTCCAAATTGACTTTTACTTACATAACTCTATCTGGCTGTTTTACTTCATTTAAACCCAGGTGCATGTTTTTGAGTAGCTGTTATACAAGGATAATAATGTTTCTCAGAATTTAGTCCCTACAGAGACAAAGAGGGGGGAAAAGACTGAGAAAGTTAAAATAGCAGGAAGGATTATTGTGGGTAGATAAATCTTGCCTCAGGAACCAGCTTGAGGTTGAAGAAATAAACTAAAAATAATTTTTAATAATTATTGAATAATTACTGAGTTTCACAGAACAGAAACTCACGTAGGTACAAACAGTTGGTTGCCAGAAGGGAAGGGAGTAGGAAATGAAAAGAAAAAAAAAGTAATTCTGTGAGGTAATGAATGTTAATTAGCTTGATTGTAATGATCATTTCACAGTGTGTATTTATATAAAAGCATCATGTTGTACACTTAAATACATACAATTTCTGTCAGCTGTACCTCAACAAAGCTGAAAAAAAATTCAACCCCCTCCATTATTCTTGCCTGGAAAATCCCATGGACAGAGGAGCCAGGCAAGGATCGCGAAGTCATTCCATGTAAGAAATACAGGAAAACATTAGAAAAAGTACAGGCGAACAATAGGACGAAAATTAGTACACTTAGTGTATGTCTCGGAGAAGACAATGGCACCCCACTCCAGTACTCTTGCCCGGAAAATCCCATGGACAGAGGAGCCTGGTAGGCTGCACTCCACGGGGTCTCAAAGAGTCGAACTCACTGAGCGACTTCACTTTCACTTTTCCCTTTCATGCATTGGAGAAGGAAATGGCAACCCACTCCAGTGTTCTTGCCTGGAGAATCCCAGGGATGGCGGAGCCTGGTGGGCTGCCGTTTTGGGGGTCACACAGAGTCGGACACGACTTGCGCGACTTAGCAGCAGCAGTGTATGTCTAAACCATGCAAATGCTATTTTTATTTATATGTAAAACAGAATCATTATCTAGGCTAGAAAACAATAAACAGATGATATTTTTGGTCTGCAGAACTGTCTGGCAGTACAGTCCATCCTTTAGCTCTGACCAATAAATGCTACGTGCGCCCCCAAATAGAAGGGTGAAAAACAGCCCCTGCAAATTTCCAACCTATCCCAAGGGGGAAGCACTACCCTCACCCCCGCCCCCGCCCCGCCC
>SJYX01015146.1:162592-201948 GCA_006410675.1 Oreotragus oreotragus | reverse complement strand
GAATTGCATTAAATCTGTAGATTGCTTTGGGTATATTGCCATTTTAACAATATTAATTCTTCAAGAGCGTGGGATATGTTTCCATTTCTTTGAGTCATCTTTGCTTTTCTTTATTCATGTTTATCATTCTGTCTGCAATGCAGGAGACCCAGGTTTGATCCCTGGGTCGGGAAGATCCCCTGGAGAAGGGAATGGCTACCCACTCTAGTATTCTTGCCTGGAGAATCTCATGGACGGAGGAGCCTGATGGGCTGTGGTCCATGGGGTTGCAAAGAGTAGGACACAACTGAATCACAAAAGCTTTCACTTTCATATAAGTCCTTGACCATCTTGGTCAGATTTATTCCTAAGTAACTTTTCTTTTTTTTTTTTTTGGTGAGATTTTGAGAGATTTTTTTCACACTCCCTTCCTATTCATTAAGAGTGTTAAAGAAATGCAACCAATTTCTATAAATCTTGTACCTTGCTAAATTCATTTATCAGTTCTAGTAGTTTTTTGTGTGGAATCTTTAGGGGTTTCTATATATAATATCATGTCAACTTCACAGGTTTTAAAAATAATTCTCTTGAATATTACTGTTTCATAAAAATGCTATGAATAACTGATCACTTCTAATAAATGAATGTTCATTGGAAGGACTGATGCTAAAGCTGAAACTCCAATACTTTGGCCACCTCATGGGAAGAGTTGACTCATTGGATGCTGGGAGGGATTGGGGGCAGGAGGAGAAGGGGACGACAGAGGATGAGATGGTTGGATGGCATCACTGACTCGATGGACACGAGTTTGAGTGAACTCCGGGAGTTGGTGACGGACAGGGAGGCCTGGCGTGCTGTAATTCATGGGGTTGCAAAGACTCAGACATGACTGAGTAACTGAACTGAACTGAACTGAATAAACGAATGTAGAAGAATGAAACTGGTAATTTACAGTGACTCATGTGCTGTGGATTGAATGCTTGTGCTGCCTCCAGATTCGTATGTTGAAATATGAATCCCCTGTGTGATGGTCCTTTGAGGTCAGGCCTTTGGGTGATGACTGGGATTAGTGCCTTCATAGAAGAGAACCAAAAAGCCCACCCCACCCCACCCCGCCCTTTCTGCCATCTGAGGTTACAGAGAAAAAATGGCCATCTGGGAAGTGGTACCTCACCAAGCACCGAGTCCACTGGACTTCCCAGACTACAGAACAGTGAGAGGTAAATGCTCACTGTTTCTAAGCCACCTCCTCTCTGGTACTTCTGTTATGGTGACCCAAACAGACCGAGTCACTCTCCCGGTCCTGATTCATCTGCTAACTCCTGTTGTAGTCATTTTGTTTTGTTTTTCTTAAGTAATCTGATGCTGCTGCTGCTGCTAAGTCACTTCAGTCGTGTCCAACTCTGTGCGGCCCCATAGACAGCAGCCCACCAGGCTCCCCTGTCCCTGGGATTCTCTAGGCAAGAACACTGGAGTGGGTTGCCATTTCCTTCTCCAATGCATGAAAGTGAAAAGTGAAAGTGAAGTCGCTCAGTTGTGTCCGACTCTTAGCGACCCCATGGACTATAGCCCACCAGGCTCCTCCGTCCATGGGATTTTCCAGGCAAGAGTGCTGGAGTGGGGTGCCATCGCCTTCTCCGAAGTAATCTGGTCAAGTACCTCAATTCCTCATTTTACTTCTTTGTGTATATAGATTTTAATTTAACTGATACTCCAATTTTTGTAATAACGCATTCTTTTAGTCCCAGAATTGACCTCAGACTAAATTCTCAGTCCCAGAATTGATCTCTCTATGATAGCAAATCTAACATTTACTCAGTGTTTATTACCTACTATTAGCCATTGTCACATGGTTTACATTTATTACCTAATTTAACCTTACAACAATCTTAAAGAGATAGGCAATATTATCTTTATTTCACAAATTAAGGAACCGAGGAGGCAAGAGGTTAAGACATTCGCCCAAGGTCATACAGCTACTCATCCATAATGGAAAGCAGTTCACACTCCTTGGTCAAGATTAATTCTTGGTTACAATGACTCATCTCGTTCTTAATTATCGATCATTTTTTAAGAGTACCATCTGTTTTACAGTCTCATCTCACTCTTCTATTACAACCCATTCTCTTCTATCCCCTCCGCCCCTCCCAGATAGGAACGTCCAAAGTCTAGGGAACAATATATAGATAATTCAATGGATTTATTATTTGCTTTTTGATGGAAGTACTGGGTCATTTCCTCATTTTTCATTTCATTATGCATAAGATCTGACTTGTATCTCATATGTCAGGAATGAAGGAAAGCCCTTCACACATAGTGTTCTAGCTATCCAAACGTTTTCGTAATGATCCTTAGGTCAAGGTTTAGACGACGAATTCATTGTTGGGATGAATAGGAAACAACAAGCACAGTCTTGTGTCCTGGCAAGAAGAGACAAAGCTTGCTTTTGAGCTTTTCTTTGCCACTGTTTCTAGACCAGAAGCCTCCTGTATTTGCAGCTTCTGGGACATGGCTCCCGATTCACAGACTGCAGTCTCTGATCTGACTAGGTGAGCACAGAGTCTGGAGCAGGTCTCTTAATCCAGACAGGGCACCAGAGAAGGCCAGGGACAAAATACACAGTTCAGCCTGCAAACACTTTCTTATGATCAACTTAGCCTAAATTGCCAAGCCTTATTCTTACTGAGAAAACAGTGAGTCTTTTCCACTTGTTTTTGTGAAATCTTATCAGGCCAACAAGGCTAATGAAAAAAAAAAACAAAAACATATTGCCTTAAAAGAGAAATGCCTTGCACACAGCTGCTGGCTGTGTTACTATTTAAAAGGAAGCTAAATTTGGGAGCGCTTCTCGAACCATAACATGAAACTCATGGGGATCAAAGGTCAAATTCTGATTCCAGGGTAGGATCTGAGAATCTGCAAAAAAAAAAAAAAAAAACATATTGCCTTAAAAGAGAAATGCCTTGCACACAGCTGCTGGCTGTGTTACTATTTAAAAGGAAGCTAAATTTGGGAGCGCTTCTCGAACCGTAACATGAAACTCATGGGGATCAAAGGTCAAATTCTGATTCCAGGGTAGGATCTGAGAATCTGCATTTCCCACAGCCACCTGATGCAAAGAACTGACTCATTGGAAAAAACCCTGATGCTGGGAAAGATTGAAGGTGGGAGGAGAAAGGGACGACAGAGGACTAGATGGTTGGATGGCATCACTGACTCGATGGACTTGAGTTTGAGCAAGCTCCAGGAGTTGGTGATGGGCTGGGAAGCTTGGTGTGCTGCAGCCCATGGGGTCTGATGCTGATGCTGCTGGTCCATGAGTTAGGAAGGTATAGGGACCTGTATAGGGGAAGGAGATTACCTTTCAATATAGCTAGCCAGCAGTTGGTTTATTGTTTTTGCTTTTCTTGAAGGCTTGTTCTAAATAATAAAATCTACCTCCCTTTTCTTCCAGCTTGTCAGTTGTGTTTGGAGAAACACAACAGAAAGGGCAAGCTGTAACTTGTGAAGAGCAGACACATTAATAAAAGAAAACCCCAGAGAGAGAATCCCTGACTGGTTTGTTGCCATGACACCAGGTTAATAGCACTGCACAGGGAAAGTGATTCTCCCTGGAACAGGTATCAAGTGACACCATCTTAATTACTCATGGAAAAGACTACCCTGCTTCCAGCAAACAATTATTTTCTGATCAATACCCCTGTCTTGGTTAGGGATGCTTTCTGACCATTTATAACCAAACATCTGATATACTTTCCCTGAAAGGGAGAACCACTTTCTCAGTTATCTCAGCTCATCAGCAGCCCCAACCCAGACGGTACACCAAAGTGTCTACATTTAGTTCTTCCGAACCGTTTGAAACTCCTCATTATTCGTTACGCTTCTGTGACTTTTGACTATCGATGGAAAAATAAGAAGGGCCCATAACTTCCCTTTCAGCAGCTTGTCTTGTGCTTGTGGGTACAGCCCCGCTGTGGGGGAAGGGAGGCGGGTTGTCTCAAGGCCTCTCTGAGGCATCTTCCTGACCTTGACCGCCCGCCCCTCTCCCCTCGTTGCACGCCTGCTCAGTTCACTTTTGGCTGTGGCCCAGGGGACTAACGGCCTGCTGTCTCGTCTACCACCTGAGGGCGTGTGGGTGAGGAGGGCCTTGCAGCTTCCCCTCTCGGTTCTCTTTTACTTCCCTCCATAACATCCCCACACTGAGCCGAACATTTTCCTGAGTGTTCTTGTCAGTCGCTCAGTCGTGTCCGACTCTTTGTGACCCCATGGCCTGCAGGACGCCAGGCTTCCCTGTCCATCACCAAATCCTGGAGTTTGCTCAAACTCATGTCCATTGAGTTGGTGATGTCATCCGACCAGCTCATCCTCTGTCACTCCCTTCTCCTCCTGCCTTCAGTCTTCCTCAGCATCAGAGTCTTCTCCAGTGGGTCAGCTCTTTGCATCAGGTGGCCAAAGTATTAGAGCTTCAGCTTCAGTGTCGTGTAATGGGAGTAGTGTGGGTTGAATAGTGTCTCCTGTGGTCCTGTCTACCAGGAACTTCAGAATGGGCTTTTACTTGGGAATAGAGTCTTTGCAGATGTAATTAGTTAAGACAAGATCGAACTGGGTTAGGCTGAGCCCTAAATCCAGTTGTCAGTGTCCTTGTAAGAGCAAAGGATACATAGGTGCTCAGAGGAGACACACAGGGGAGAAACCCACATGACAAAGGGGGCAGAGATTGGAGTGATGCCGTCACAAGCCAAAGAATTCCAAAGATGGCCGGCAATCACCAGAAGCTGGGAAAAGATAAGGAAGGAGTCCCCTCCTCAATCAGTTCAGTTGCTCAGTCTTGTCCAGCTCTTTGCGATCCCATGGGCTGCAGCATGCCAGGCTTCCCTGTCCATCACCAGCTCCTGGAGCCTACTCAAACTCATGTCCGTCAGTGATGCCATCCAACCATCTCATTCTCTGTTGTCCCTTTCTCCTCCCGCCTTCAATCTTTCCCAGAATCAGGGTCTTTCCCAGTGAGTCAGTTCTTTGCATCAGGTGGCCAACTATTGGAGTTTCAGCTTCAGCATCAGTCCTTCCGATGAATATTCAGGACTGATTTCCTTTAGGATGCACTGGTTGGATCTTCTTGTAGTACAAGAGACTCTCAAGAGTCTTCTCTAACACCACAGTTCAAAAGCATCAATTTTTCAGCACTCAGCTTTCTTTATGGTCCAAGTCTCACATCTGTACATGACTACTGGAAAAACCGTAACTTTGACTAGATGGACCTTTGTTGGTAAAGTAATGTCTCTGCTTTCTAATATGCTGTCTAGGTTGGTCATAGCTTTTCTTCCAAGGAGCAAGCATCTTTTAATTTCATGGCTGCAGTCACCATCTGCAGTGATTTTGGAGGCCCCCAAAATAAAGTCTGTCACTGTTTCCACTGTTTTTCCATCTATCTGCCATGAAGTGATGGGGCTTGATGCCATGACCTTAGTTTTCTGAATGTTGAGCTTTAAGCCAACTTTTTCACTCTTCTCTTTCTTTTTAAGCCAACATTTTCATTCCCCTCCTGCTGCTGCTGCTGCTAAATCACTTCAGTCACGTCCGACTCTCTGCAACCCCATAGACGGCAGCCCACCAGGCTCCCCTGTCCCTGGGATTCTCCAGGCAAGAACAGCGTGGCCTTGCGAATACCTCAGTTTCAGGGTTCTGGCCTCCAGAACTCTGAGAAAATAAATGTCTGTTGTCTGAAGCCATCCAGTTTGTGATAATTATGGCTGCCCTAGCCAACTAGCACAGTGAGTGAGGGAAATGATAGGAATTTGAAAGCGTGCTGGAAAGAATTTAAAACTGTGGAAAATATGACTTCTCTTACACTCCAAAGAAAAATCTCTGAGAAGCAAGCCCTTCATAGGGCTCCAGCACTTCCCCACCTGACTCAAATTCAGGTCCCCACCCAGCTCTTGGGCAATCTCATTCACTACATTAGGGATTGGTTTCCTTCTAGGACTGATTTCCCTTCCCCCACAGTTTATGATAATAGCCCTAGCTATGTTTTTTCCTAACTCTGAATTATCCAGTCCAGAAGCATCCTACAGATGAAGGGCTTCTAACAGGATCATCTAGAATGAGCCACAGTATATTAAATGTATTCAAGTGCTGCTTCATGGAAGCTGTGGACCTGCCCCTGCATTCTTTTGAGTGTTCATTGGGTAAATCTAGGATTGCAAATGCTTGCAGGCACACACACACACACACACACACCCCTCTGAGGGACAAACACCAGGATTCTCAGATCCAATCCAATCCAATGGAAGAAAGATTTACAAGGGCTTCCAATTTAGCAAGGCCACCCTTGTCTGTAGTGGGCTTAGACCTTTATGTGATGGAACCATTACTATTACTGTGTTGATGGAGATAATGGAGCAGGCAGAGGATGAAAATATGATCTCACTGGGCATTGTTGACACTGAAAAAAAGAGACAAAAAAATCCCTGTGGCCATTCTCTGTCTCAGAAAATCATAACATTTACATTTTCTTGCAATTGAAGCGACAACAATAACAGGAGAGATTTCTAGCACCAAGAATGAAGCCAGCACCAATTTTGGCTGATCGTAAAATAAGAAAAAAAGAAATTGAATGGAACAGAAAAGAATATAAAGAAGAGAAAAAGTCGATATCTGAGCTGTGAGCTGCAGAAATTGAATCTAAATTGTAAAAAACGTCTACTTGATCGTTCTCTCCCCTCTCTCTCTTTGGAACTCTGACACCGTAGCTGGGTTTCCTTGCTTCCAGAAAAAAAATGAATGGCTTCTGACAAGAGCAGTTTTTGGAAGACAGACCCCCTGTTGGTGTTGAGGAAGACTGATTCTCCTAATTTATAATCAGGATTTTTTGTGTGTGTTGTCTGAGCTCAAAATTCATTTAAATAGACTTTCAGAGTTGGTTTTCAGATGATTCAAGTGATTCAGAAAAAACAATTTTGAATGTGTCTTTTCACTGTGCTAATCTTAAGCCACTTAAAAAATTTTTTCTTTATTAGCATAAATAATGCAAGTTGACTATGGATAGATAAGAAAAATTGGTGAGCAAAATAAAGGAAAATAAAAAGCATATAACAGTATCAATGCAGGAATAACTGAATATTTTTGCTGATATTGCTAATATTCTCCCAGACCTTTTCTCTATTTAAAAGTATTATATGTTAAAGATGAGATCATACCATATTTTCTGTTTTTTTTCATCTGCTTTTGGTTCTGAACTGTATTTTGTAAATATCTTCCTTGTCAATAAGTGTGCTTCCATATTAATTCAGTTGAACCTACAGTTCCATAGTGAGCTGAAACTATATTTCCCAGAATTCCCTTCCCCATATGGCACTGGTTAGAGCTGGTCACAGGAGAAATTTATGTGAGTGGAGGTGGATGGATGGTGGAGAGGCAGCTGTGGCCGTTGTGCTACACTGGGACCCGGAACCAGGCGCTGCTGCAGCTTCCCACACCGTCACCTGGTTCTCTTTAGGGGGGAGTGACCACAGTCTGTAGCCACTTTAGCTCCCTTATCGACCGAATCCCGAGGCAGTTGTACATGCAGTGCTGTGTTGAAGGGCAGAAACTTATTCTGCAGGTTCTCTGCATCTTTAAGGTTGAGACACAGACGTGGGGTTCAGTTTGTCGTCTTTGAATCTGGGGTTATTTTCACAGGTTCTAGTTTGTCTATCCTCCTTTCTCGGATGCCGGGTCTGCCAGTTTCAAGCCCAACACCAGAAGCGGCAGCTGCAGCCTTATGTAGACTGCTTAACCACCTGCCGCAATTACCTGGTGTCTAATTCCTATGGTGGTTCTGCTTCTCTTACTGAACAACAGTCAGTCTAGAATTTGGTACCAGAAATGGGGTGTCTTTGTTACCTATTGCTGTGTAACAAAACACCCCAGTGTTTACTAGCTTAAAACAGTAGTAATAATCTCATTGTTAACTCTCCTGGCTGTGGGTTGGGCATTTAGGAAGCACTCACTGGAGTGGTTCTGGTTTGGTTCTTGCTTTCAGATCTCTGCTAATGGTTTTCTCAAGGCCCTTCTGGTTCCATACACCACCCTCTCCCAAAGCCGGTGACACTTGCTTTAGGGTTTTGTTATGGCAGCACTCAATTTTGAGGCAGTGAATTCTCTATCACAGGCTTAAAAATCACCCCATGCAATAGTAATAATCATTTATTACCTTGGCTACCCACTCCAGCATTCTCTCCTTGGAGAGAGGAGCCAAGCAGGGTACACTCCATGGGGTTGCAAAGAGTTGGACATGACTGAGTGACTAACACACATTATAATAATAATCAAAATAATAATCATTTTATAATCCTCACAGCTTCTGTGTCTAAGAGATTTGGGGAGGACTCAACTCTCAGCTTGTAGCTCATTGTCTTTCTGTGGTTGCAGATAACAGCTGGTGCTAGAACAGCAGAGGAAAGCAGTGGCTGAGGGCTGGCTGGGCATGTCTCTCTCCACTTGTCCCAGGGCCTCTCGCCGTGGTCTGTCTGTGTGGCCCCCTCACAGCATGGTGTCCTTGGGGTGGTGAGACCGTTCTGTTGTGGCTGAAGGCTTTAACAAGGAGCCTAGAGAATAAGGTGCAGCTTCAAGTCCCGAGTTTACTTGTAGTTCTCATCACCTTCCATAGTTTGTTTTCCTTCAGATTTTTTGTTTTTCTCTTTCATAAGTCTCATTGTTTTAATTTGCTTCTATTTTGTTATTAATAAGGTCAACCTCTAAAAGCTGCTTGTTGGTCACGTGCATTTTTCTTTTTCCTTTTTGAATTGCCTGTTCATTTCTTTTGCCCATTTTCTATGCTGCTGCTAAGTCGCTTCAGTCGTGTCCAACTCTGTGCAACCCCATAGACGGCAGCCGACCAGGCTCCCCTGTCCCTGGGATTCTCCAGGCAAGAACACTGGAGTGGGTTGCCATTTCCTTTTCCAAAGCATGAAACTGAAAAATGAAAGTTAAGTTGCTCAGTCGTGTCTGACCCTCAGTGACCCCATGGATTGCAGCCTACCAGGTTCCTCTGTCCATGGGATTTTCCAGGCAAGATTACTGGAGTGGGGTACCATTGCCTTCTCCGACTTTCTGTGCAGTGATGATCTTTTTCTAAGGTTTTAAAGGAAGCTTTATATTCCAGTGACACTAAATGTTTGCCATCTATATTGCAAATATTATTCCTCCGTATAGTTGTCATATTTTCCAAACTAAAAACTAGGATAGATACTATGTAAAAGGATGTTTATCTGATTTACAAATGTATGTATATAAAAAGGTTTACTGAAATCTATAAAAATAACTTACAGTTAGTTATAATAATATGTCTTTAAAGAAAACAATTAAAATTCCTGAAATAACTGGTCTGAAAACCCCTACCTGTAAGATGATGGTTCTCAATCCTGGATGCACATTAGAATCATTTGGAGGAACTTTCAAAAGTACTGATATCTGGGTCCTGCCCCCAACTTTGAAAGATTGCTTTGGAAATGCTGCAACCAAGATTGAAAACCTTTGATGTATATGATCCATCCTGTTGATCAAGGCAGCCTTCCTGCGGGTACTGATTCCCTCCTAGAGAAATTGGAGCAGAGCAGTGCATGTGGGCATTGCCCTTCCTGGGCTTCTTCTGAGCCAACCCTCTTATTGAAAGGTTATAAAGGGTCTATTTGTTTATACATGTCTTCTCCTCCCCTGCCACTGTCAGCTGCTTTAAATTCTGAATATTACTATAAGTCCTTAAGGGCTCTTAAGAAGTTGAGCATTTTTATTGTCATGTGGCTTGGAAGGTTGGCTTCCTAATTCCTTTCTAGGACTAGCAGGGGTTCTGGACTAGCAGGCCTCCCCCCAGGCCCAGTGAATTAGAATTTGTATTTGTATCAAACTCTCAGATGACTCATATGCACATTCAAGCCTGAGAAAGATGAGGAATTGTCCACTAGGGTGTACGCTCCAGAAGAAGGACTTTGTTTATTTTGTCACCAGAAAGACTTGTAGTGATATATGTTGAATTATGGATTTGATTATTAAAGGAAGTTAAACATGTTATAGGAGTCGTATAATATGGGTCACAGGGCTTTCTTTGGGTGCCATTATGACAAGTAGAATCATATTCTGGATATATTTTATTTAATGTACATGATATTTATACATGTTGTATTAGTGTGATTTAGGTTGCTTGGCATGCATTCTGTGCTCTAATAGATATAGTAATTTATTACTACTATTTGTATTTTTTCTAACACTTCATCAAGGGCTCTCGTGTGTCTTATTTCACTTAATCTCTGCAGTGTATGAGGACTCAGCTCTACGAATCAGGGGAATATTGATATCTCCACTTAGTATATGAGCAAACACAATATTGAAAGGTTTATAGAAGTACGGATATAGTGAGTGAATACCAAACTAGAATTTATACTTAAAACCCCCAGGTTTCTAGACTAATGGCTAACCCCTGAAGGCTTGTATTTACAACTCAGCATCGTGTAATACTAATACTGCAGGATGAAAATGAAAAAAAAACTATAATGCGAGGTAATACAAGTTTTTCATTTAAAGGCATTTCCCCTAGTTTTATACATTGCTACTTTTGGTTTCCAGTTAACTAATGCAGTTAATTTTTGGTTAACTAATACAGTAAAACTCCTAAGTAAATATTGACAATTCAGACCTTTAAAGATTTCTTGAAATAAAATTGAAAATAAAATCTTACTAGGTATTCATCAGAGAGCTAACATGAAATTTCTCTTCCTTTAACAGTTCTATATCTTTGTGATCTTGGAAGGAGAATGTATTCTATTTTATGGAACTGTCGCTTTCCTCTTTTGCATCAGAAAATAAACCTTCATTTCTCTTAGATGGCATTCGGAATAATCTCTGATCATGTAATTTACTTCTCAGTTCACCGGAGGATATTTGCAGCAAAGCAAACCTCAGAGATGGATGTTTAGGATAATGTTATGACGTTAGAGGTGAAGTTGAAAAGAGGCGTTTGGAGGGAATTAAGGACAATGCGAAAAACTCTTATAAATGATCCCTTCCTCACCTGTTTTTAGACAGGAATGTCATTAGATGCATTCAGCTACTCTGCTCAACAGGAGTGAGAACTGTTTCATAGTTATCTTTACATCCTTCAGAATTCTGTATGTGATGCTTTGCATTTGATATCAGTTCCAAAACTAGTTGTTTAATTGAATTACTCACATGTATTGTGAGACCCCATGTTTACATTCTTGAGATAAAGACTTCCCCCAGAAAACCCAAAACAATCACGTTAAACACTAAACTGAACTCAGGTTCTTTAAATGATCCTCAAATAGATTAAAACAGGAGCATTATGGAACAGTAAGTTTAATGTCTACAAAGTCTGCCCTTGGAGTAGACAGCATATGTAGCATCCCAGCCCCATTTCCTCTCTGGAGTTTTCCTCATCTTTCCCCTCTTGGCCCAAGTAGAAAGACAGTATATTTGTACATGGTGAGTAGGTCATGCACCACAGATCTGGATGTGTTTTATGCTAGAAATAAGTAGCAAATATAAGCAAAGTTTTACCTGAAGAGACATGGAGAGAGAAAAAACAATGGTTTCTATATCCTGAGAACTTGTAGGTATAAGGTGCTGTCCTGAATTCTTTGTACTTAACTAGCTCTACTATCGGAGAAGGCAATGGCATCCCACTCCAGTACTCTTGCCTGGAAACTCCCATGGATGGAGGAGCCTGGTAGGCTGCAGTCCATGGGGTCGCTGAGTCAGACACGACTGAGCGACTTCACTTTCACTTTTCACTTTCATGCATTGGAGAAGGAAATGGCAACCCACTCCAGTGTTCTTGCCTGGAGAATCCAAGGGATGGCGGAGCCCAATGGGCTGCCGTCTGTGGGGTCGCACAGAGTCGGACACGACTGAAGCGACTTAGTAGCAGCAGCAGCAGCTCTACTATTGGAGAAAGCAATGGTACCCCACTCCAGTACTCTTGCCTGGAAAATCCTATGGACAGAGGAGCCTGGAAGGCTGCAGTCCATGGGGTCGCTGAGGGTTGGACATGACTGAGTGGCTTCACTTTCACTTTTCACATTCATGCATTGGAGAAAGAAATGGCAACCCACTCCATTGTTCTTGCCTTGAGAATCCCAGGGACAGCGGAGCCTGGTGGGCTGCCGTCTATGGGGTCGCACAGAGTCGGACACGACTGAAGCGACTTAGCAGCAGCTCTACTATCACCGTCTCCCATTTACAGATGAGGACAGATGGGGAGACTGACAAGGATCTACTGAGTAGCTCTCCGAAGCTAGTGAGTGGCAGGGCCGGGACGAGCTCAGGCTAGCCGGCTCCAAAGTCATTACTCTCTGTCTTATGCTGCCTCTGCAAAATGGTGGTTCACCTTTCCTTTTTTATTCGGTGAATTAAGACCTTTTCCACCCCCGACTTTGAACCAATTTGTCCTGCATCCCAATAAGTCTATGAGTGAAGTTATTCATAAAACCTATCATGAAAACCCCACTATAAAGTTATCATGAAAAGCAAAGAGCTTAAGGGATTCCAGTAGCAATTAGTTTTCCCAAATAGCACATTTTTGTTTTAGCTAGGACTCTGGAAGGCCAAAGGGTGATGCTAAATTGCCATGATATTAGTGGGCCAAGGTGTTTCTGAACAAGTGAGTTGATGCCTAGTGCCCAGGCAGATGACTTTTCTTTTCTGGATCTCAGCGTCCCTTTTTGTATAACAAGGATTTGGGACTATGTGTTGGCCAGCATTCCTTCAGACCTATACCACCTACCTCAGCATATCACCGTTTCCTGGCATGTGAGTGGGGCACCTGACTCTCCAGGACTCCATGACATTCATCTGCAGTTCCGAGCAGCTTTTGCAATTAGTATGAAGAATAAAAATGCTAGTAAATAAAGCAGGTGTATGTAGTGACAAAAGCATGACACAATCGAAAATAATGCAAAGAAATCTCATGAAACTCAAGCATATAGGTGAACGATGTGAGTGTTTGTTGGTCCTCCTTGGTAGAAAAAATGAGATGAGTATAAATGTGGTAGGACAAAGTCCATTGTAGCCCTTTTGTCAATGACCTTGAGGAGTGCTGGCTTCTATTCCTTACCAGGGTATCCCCCTTTTCTACACAATAAATGCCTATAGAGCACCTACTGTGTGTCAGGAACTGTTCTAGGCACTGAGGATGGTGTGGGTCTGAGTTCATTTGGGCTCCTAGCACAAAAATATCATAAGCTTATATGCTTAGAAACAATAGAAGTCTATTTCTCACAGTTCTGGAAGCTGGAAGTCCAAGATGTAACATTGGCAGATTCCGTGTCTGATGAGATCCTCCTCCCTTGTTCACAGATGACCTTATTTGTCAGAATAACCTCACATGGCAGAAAGGGTGAGCTAGGTCTCCTTTCTAAGGGCATTAATTCAGATTATGAGGAAGTCTGCCCTTACAACCTGCTTACCTCCCAAAGGCCCCATCTCCTATCACCTTAGTGGGTAGGATTTCCATATATGAATTTGTGGGGGCACAAACATTCAGTCCACGGCAGCGTAAGACACAAAACTAAAATCCTAGTCCTCAAGGAGTTTATGTGCATTTTAGAAGGAGCCACCCTTTGTTCCTTTTGTTCAGATGCTTTTTCATATTCTCAGTCCTCTTGGGGCTAAAATGTGGGAAGCTTCATGGAGTGAGGCAACAAAAGCATTACAAAAAAAAAAAAAAGGCCCTAATTCCCTGACCATCTGACAGCCCTGGAGAAACCTGGGATGGAATGAGCCTGGGCTGAGGCCTTGAGGCATCTCACAAGTGAACCTCTGCAATGGTGTGGCTCCATGTTCAGCTCAGGAGCTTTTTTCCTCCTACAGCAAAGTGGCCTAGAAATAATGAATTAAAAAAAAAAAAAAAAAAACAAGTACTCTAAGATACCCGAAGTCCAAAACACCAGCTCATTGCAGCAGATGGAGGCTGAGATTCCTCTTGGTTTTTCTCCTCCTGAAGTGATCATACGTCAGCTGCCTCTTCCCCACCAGGGATCCTCAGAGCCATTATATGTTTGCCCTGTCCTGCCTTCCACGGTACATCTTTCCCCCCACTTTCTGATCTTAAATGGAGCTGACTGTACTAGAATGTGCAGAGAATAAATAGGCCTCCAGACTTTCAGCTGTAGAGTGGTGGTCAGCGGTGCAATGAAAAAAAAAAAAAAAAACCAACACTGGTGACAATTGCTGTTCAGAAACATTGGCTGATTTTAGCAGCTGTGGATCTTTCTCCTGCTCCAGCAATGCTCATAAGTGCCTATGTTTGTCAAGGACTATAGTGTTGTCCTTGGACACTCTCTCATCACATACTCCAGACCAACAAGCTGTGGTCTGATTTCTTCAGTGTAGATGACCTTGGGACAAAACTACTATGGACTTTGATTGTTATAGAACGGATAGGAGGGATAAAATTATTCTGTAAATGATTACTGTCTCCATTTTTCTGAATATGCTATTTTCTGACCATTTGGACTGGGTTGGCACTGGTTGAGCATTGCTTACACTCAGTCCTGTAAGACTCTTTGCGATCCCATGGACTGTAGCCTGCCAGGCTTCTCTGTCCATGGGATTCTCCAGGCAAGAATACTGGAGTGGGTTGCCATTGCCTCCTCCAAGGGATCTTCCCAACCCAGAGGATTGAACCTGCATCTCCTGTGTCTCCTTCTCCTGCATTGCGGACATACTCTTTACCCACTGAGCCACTGGGGAGGTCTACCTCTGAGCTTGCGGCTGAGCCCACTCACTGCACCCACCCCTTGGATGAGTTTGACTCCCTGGGGGCTTCGTCATCCTCTCCCCGCTGCTTTCCTATGGAAGCACCAGCCCTTAGGGCTTTGCCAGGGAAAGAGCTCCAGTGTATGGTGCTTACCCAGTTCTAGGGCTTCTAGTGGCTCAGATGGTAAAGAATCTGCCCGCATTGCAGGAGACCCAGGTTTGATCCCTGGGTTGGGAAGAACCCCTGGAGAAGGAAATGGCACTCCAGTATTCTTGCCTGGGAAATCCAATGGACAGAGGGCTCTGGCAGGCTACAGTCCATGGGGTCACAGAGCTGGTCACAACTGAGCGACTAACACTTTACCCACTTCTAAGATGTAGAAAATATGCACCCAGCCGCACTTCCCCGTGCCTGTCCCCCATCGTAGAGCAGGGGATGAGGAGTTTGGGATGCAGGACTGGGCATGAGAAAGTTCTCTTCTTTTTAAAGCAGCTGGAGTGATGCAACCACTCAACCACCTGCAGGATATGACTCAATGCAGGAAATTGAGACTCTTGCCATGCTTTTCTCCTCAAAGCTGTCTGCTGTTATCCAGGGCAATAGGCAACACCTTGTTCTTAAATCCCGCTTTTGTGTAAACTCCTTGTCTCAGGTCTCATTTCTTAAGCCCCTCTCTGTGTGACGACAGTGAGGAACACACTGAGTTCACCTGAGTTTATTTATGGGAGTGGGCATAAGCAAAATACAGGATCTGTACTTCCTTATTCTGATTACTGTCGAATTAGAATTGTGAGATGTCGACCACTGTGCAGCTGGGAGTCAGAAATGCCAAATGTGTTCCGGAAGAGGTTGCTATAAATATTAGAGTTTGAAAGAATCTTGTTTGAGCTGTAGGGTCAGCCTGGATGTTTGCTCTTGAAAGAAAGAAACATCTGATATATTCAGGGAGGAAGGTGGATTTGTTTCACTAACATCATGCAGCTGGTAAAGCAGCTTAAAGCCCTCCCTTTAAGTCAGGATCTCAGTCGTCCCTGGAAGTAGATTCCAAGGCTTCTCCATGGAATATTTAGATTCAGTGAGTCTGAGGTGGCACTGGGTGTATGCATTTTTCACGAGTTTCCCACCTCCTTGCCCCCTGACTCCAGGAAAGTGGAGAAAATTTTCTTTTTTTTTTTTTTTTGTATATTTGTTTATTCAAGTAGAGTTGACTTACAACATTGTGTTAATTTCTGCTGTACAGCTAAGTGATTCAGTTATCCATATATATACTCTTTTCATATTCTTTTCCATTATAGTTTACCATAAGATATTGAACATGGTTCCCTGTGCTGTAGGACAGGACATGTTGTTTATCCATTCTGGACATAAGAGCTTGCATCTGCTAGTCCCAAACTTGCAACCCAATCTCCCTTTCTGTTGGCAATCATTAAGTCTGTTCTCTATGTCTATGAGTCTGTTCCTGTTTGGAGACAAGTTCATTTGTGTCTTATTTTAGATCCTGTGTATAAGTGACATCATATGGCATCTGTCTTTTTCTTTCTGACTTAATTCGCTTCGTATAATCATCTCTAGGTCCAAGAGAAAATGGGGAGTTAAACCAGTGGCTCTCAAACTGTAGCCTGCACCAGAAGGACGTGAAGGGCGTGTTAGAAAACACTCCTACCCCCAGGGTTTCTGATTTGGGAGGTCTGGGAGGGGCCTGAGAATCTGTACTTCCAACAAGTTTCCAGGTGATGTTGATACTGCTGATCCAGGGACCCCACTTTGGAAGCACTAATGTAAACAACCTATTTTCTCTGTGCAGATCCTTTGCCTTGGAAACTCTTTTAGATTGGGGTGGAAAGAGGCTGGAGTTGGGGTTGGTGGCCCAGGAGGTCAGGAGTTGTGTTGTAGTCGAAAGATGCACTCGGCAACGTTTTCTGGTCTTCATGGCCCCCTTGCCACAGCCCCCTCCCCTGAAGACCGTGAACCAAGCAAGGCCAGGTGGGCTGAGCATTTACTATTTCTGAGTATTTCCTTTACTCCACTGACATCCATGAGGGGCACTCTTTGCCACCTGTTACCAACGTCATTACAGTTGTGTTGCCTGCAGTTGTCAGCAGCAGTTGTCAGGAGCTCACAACAACATCTCATTTGCAAAACAAGAAAAGATGGTGTAATGAAAGAGTTAGCTTTTCATAAGAGAGTCCTGACTTGCTAAAACCACAGTTGCATAATCCTGCTTGAAATCACATCAATAAATACATTTTAAAATTCTACATATCCCAAAACTCCCATTGTGTTCAAGAACCTTTTAAACATTGGTTGGCTGATTGAAGGGGAACTCTGTAGCTAAGGCAGGGAGAACATTTGTCATGATATACTCTTTTTTTACCATTTGAATTCTGACCTTGAGTGAACTCTTAAGAAAATAACATCTCACAGAAAACAATGGAAACAGAAACCTCCCTCCAACATTGCCCCATAGCCCTGACTGGCATAAACAACAGTAACATAGCTCCTTGTTTTCCTTTAAATTTTTCATTTATTTTTTGAATATGGAATCCATTCCCATGGTTCAACATTTTAAAAATAATATAAAAACAGATACAGTAAAAAAAAAAAAGTCCCTCCCACTACCCTTTTGACTGAATTTATATTCTGCATCTTCATGGATAACCACTCTTATTAGTTTCTAGTAGATCACTGTAGAATTTGTCAGGGGCAATACAAGTACGTATATGTTTTTTTTTCTTCATTTTATATTTTAATAATACATCATATGGCTCCTTTCATATAAGATTAGAAAATTCCCCATTATTTCTTCAGTTGCAGAGCATCCATATTTATGGGTATTCTATAGTTCGTTTAGCCATAACAGTTAACATTTGGGTTGTTTCCAGACTTTTATAATTATCTGCTCCGTCTTGAAACATTTTTCAAAATAGTTTTAGGTTGCATCAGTTGTCTAATTCATTTGCTGCTGAATGAGGCCTTCCCATGGCAGGCACTGTCTGGGGCATTCCTGGGGAGCCAGCTTAACAGGGTCCCTGAAGGACCCCCATCCAGTACACTTCATTCATTCATCTATCCCTGCAACCACCTTAGGCAGTAGGTACTTGATATCTCTCCATTTTTCAGATGAAAAAACTGAGGCCTAGGAAAAGTCAAATAACTCATCCAGACTTCTCCATGCATCTGGAGGATAGAATAATTCGAGTTTAAATCCTAGTTATCTGACTCCAGAGTAAGATCCTGTGATTTAATAAATGTTAGTTAAGATCTTACAGTACTTTTTCTCCATTGGTTTTTCCAGGAGAAAACAACTGCTAATTCATTATGACTCTAATTTCTAAATGTTAGCTAGGTTATAAATATAGCATTCTTCCCACGATCATTACATTTGCTTAATTTCAAACATAAGCAGTGTGTAAATTCCATGGGTTAGGGATTGACTTACTCTTTGCTTCTGCTTCGTCTCAGCCAGCACCTGGCAGGACAGGCACTTAATGGGTGACGTGGTCTCTTTCCTGTTGATTATCCAAGAGTATTCATCTCCCTGCTGCCCCACAATGGGCCCTGTTTGTCCAGCACTTGGGACACTTTAGAGGACAATGTCGTGGGGGTGTCTAGCCATCTTCACTTTCCCAAGATTTTTTTGAAGAGTGGTGGTGTGATTTTTTTTTTTAATAACATTTTACTCACTCTGAATAGTAGTTGTGTTTGGATGGAGAAAAATAGTAGGGATTTTTCCCTGCAAATCTAAAATTTCCTTCAAAAATATGTTTTCTTTTATTTTTGAATTTTTATCATTGGTACCATTTATTGTTAGTTGTTTTCAACCACATTGTACTTGAAAATAGAGATTATACAAAATAAGTACTTTAACTGGTTCATCAGTGACTTTTTCTCATTTTTTTAAAACATTTTATTTTGTATTAGAGTACAGCTGACTAGCAATGTTGTGATAGTTTGGTGAATGGTGATGGGACTCAGCCATACATAAACATGTATACATTCTCCCCTAATATCCCCTTCCATCCAGTCCTTTTAAATCAAAGTTATTAAGCTAGTTTTTTTTTAATTTTAAAAGAATGCATTGATATGGTTAGAGCTCAATATTGAAAAGCATAAAATGCAAATAGCTAAGGTTTCCTTTCCATCCATTGACAGTTTCTTGGGCATCCTTTCAGAAATGTTTTACATGTATTCAGAATATATATTAATAGGTGCAAAAATTACAGGTTCTGCTCTCCCAGAAATGAAATGTTATCCAGTCAATCTGGAATTGTCCAATCGACACTAGTTAGGCCATCAGCTTGTTAGACCTCTACCATCCCCTAAGATACTATCCTTGCAACAACCAAACTTATTTTTTGCCTAGTATAACTTCCTTATTCCTGCTCCTGCCCATCAAAGTCTTTCATTTTCTACAGCTCCTAGGAGCTCCTTTCTAGCTGTTCAATTGGATGCTGCCCAATTCATGGATTATTGAATAAAATCTGTAAGATCTTTAAAATGTACTCAGTTGAATTTTTCTTTTTAACGGTGTGTTAACAGGATCTGTATGAAACTGAAGCATGGGATGGATTAAAGTGAAGGAGAAACTCCTGTAAGGAGAGCAGTTAGCATGTTATGCTGCAAACCCAAGTCCAAGGATAAGAACCTAGACTAAAACTATGGGGGGTGGAAAGAAAGTGATCAGAGAAAAAAAATGGTGCTTTATGCGACAAGAGAGATTTTGCAGATGTGATTAAGGTTGAGGACTTTGAGATGGGAGAATATCCTGGGTTGTCCTGGTGGGCCCAAAGTAGTTAACAAGTTCTTAAAAACAGAGATGCTTCCCTGGCTATACAGTGAGGAAGACGTAAATATGGCCGAATGGTCCGAGAGATGCCATCTTTCAATCTTACAGGTTTTGAAGATGGAGTAAGGGGGCTACAAGCCAAGGAATGAAGCTGAAAATGTCGAGGAGGCAGACTGCAGGGGTGGAACCCTGGAAAGAAACTAGCCTGTCGACCCCTTGATTTTAGTAAGACCTGCGCTGGACTTCTACAGAACTGTAAGACAGTACAATTGTATGTTTTTAAAATTGAGGTATAATTGACATGCAACATTATATTCATTTCGGGTGTACAACATAATGATTCGATATTTTTATATACTATGAAATAATCAAGCTTTCCAGGTGGCACAGAAGTAAAGAATCTGCCTGCCAGTGCAAGATGTGCGGGAGATGCAGGTTCACTCCCTGGGTCGGGAAGATCCCCTGGAGAAGGAAATGGCCACCCACTGCAGTATTCTTGCCTGGACAATCCCCTGGACAGAGGAGCCTGGTGGGCTATGGTCCATGGGGTCGCAGAGTCAGACACGGCTGAGCGTGCGTGCGCTCAAATACAAGAAATGATCACCACAGTAAAGTCTAGTCAACACCCATACATCGTTACAGAATGTTTTTCCTTGTGAAGAGAACTTTTAAGATTCCTCTTAGCAACTCTCAAATATGTAGTACAGTATTAATAACTATTGTTGCCAGGTTGCACAATACATTCCTGTGACTTATTTTATAACTGGAAGTTTGTACCTTTTGACCTCCTTCACCCGTTTCACCCACCATCATCTACCCATCCTCCAACTGCCACCTCTGCAAACCAACCTGATTTCTGCATTTAAGAGCTTGGTCTTTGTTTCTAAAGATTCTGCATATAAGTGAGACCATATGATTAGATTGTGTTAAGCCAATAAGTTTGTAGTAATTTGTTAAAACAGCAGTTGAAAACTAATGTATGAGGTCAGTCAGTACATACATTGCAAGATATTTCCATTTTTTAAATTGACGTATAGTTCATTTGCTACTGCTGCTGCTAAGTCGCTTCAGTCGCGTCCGACTCTGTGCGACCCCATAGACGGCAGCCCACCAGGCTCCTCCATCCCTGGGACTCTCCAGGCAAGAACACTGGAGTGGGTTGCCATTTCCTTCTCCAATGCATGAAAGTGAAAAGTGAAAGTGAAGTCGCTCAGTCGTGTCCCACCCTCAGTGACCCCATGGACTGCAGCCCACCAGGCTCCCCGTCCCTGGGACTCTCCAGGCAAGAACACTGGAGTGGGTTGCCATTTCCTTCTCCAATGCATGAAAGTGAAGTTGCATCAGTCATGTCCGACTTAGCGACCCCATAGACGGCAGCCCACCAGGCTCCTCCCTGCCTGGGATTCTCCAGGCAAGAACACTGGAGTGGGTTGCCATTTCTCTCTCCAATGCATGAAAGTGAAAAGTGAAAGTGAAGTCGCTCAGTCATGTCCGACTTAGCTACCCCATGGACTGCAGCCCACCAGGCTCCCCCGTCCCTGGGACTCTCCAGGCAAGAACACTGGAATGGGTGCCATTTCCTTCCCCAATAGTTCATTTGCAGTGTTGTGTTAATTTCTGCTGTACCGTAAAGTGATTCAACTATAAGTAAGTAAGTAAGTAAAGTCACTCAGTCATGTCCGACTCTTTGTGACCCCGTGGACTGCAGCCCACCAAGCTCCTCAGTTCATGGGATTCTCCAAGCAAGAATACTGGAGTGGTTTGCCATTTCCTTCTCCAGGGGATCTTCCCGACCCAGGGATCGAACCCAGGTCTCCCGCATTGGAGGCAGACACTTTAACCTCTGAGCCACCAGGGAAGTCCCTGATTCAACTATACATGTGTGTATATACACACACACACGCACACATTCTTTTTGTATTCTTTTCCATTATGGTTTATCATAGGATATTGAATATATTAACTGTTTTCTGTGCTATACAGAAGAATCTTATTGTTTATCCATTCTGTATATAATAGTTACATTACAAGATATTTCTATTTGTTAAACAGTCCTACCATCTCAATATAAGTCAGGTTCAGTAGTGACACCAGATATTTTCCCAGGCTACCTCACTGCCTAAAATGCCCTTCCTGGTCCATTTCATTTATCTAAATAGGTCTAGTTGGAGACCTATTTCTTTCAGATCACCCAAATCTCTTCTTTTTAAACTACTATCTGTCTTAATCATTACTTTATTAACTTGTCTGTTAATTGTTTGAATTCTCTATGCCTTCCATGATTATATTTTAGGCTATTGAAGGACAGGGACTGTACTTTACATGTTCTGTGTCCTTCCCAGTAATGGGAAAACTCCATAGACACACATCAGCCCTTAATAAATAGTTGTTAGAAAAAATTCAAAGTTAAAAATTTTAAAACCAAGTTGTTTTCAATTGAAAAATAGTCATTAAACTCATTGATAATATTATAATGCAGTTCAGTGAGGAAACAATCCAATTGTCAAATAACTTTGCTCTAGAAAATACCCTGTCTAAAGGAAGGCATGTCTGTGCATATCTTACAGCTTAGGCAAGTTAAGCTGTAATAGAAATGGATGAACTAGCTCCAGTTTTAAGAGTTATATTAACTACAGGTGAATAGCAGTATAGCACTTTCTCACCAACTTGGGAGAGAGATCAGCTTGCTTGCTAAGTTGAATGGACAGGTTTATTGTTAGTGGCTGAAAAGGACTCGACACCGTGGAATAAGCCCTAGGTGTGCTGCATCCACAACTCGAAGCTGCTCTTTTGTTCACATCTTCATTCTATTTAGCTTCATTCCTTTGAACAGGAAAATTCAACCTTTAATAAATTGCTATTAATACAGTTGCCATCCTACTCAGGACTACACGTATCAGAAAAAGATGCCAGTCCTGAGGTTTTGCCACAAAATACATAAGCATTTAGCACTGGCAAATGGAAAAGAGGGTTACTGAACCTCTTAATCGAGGAGAGCAGTATGAGCAACGAAGCAAGCATGGGGTGAGACAAGGCTGTCATTACTGGATGTTTCTATAACACTGTGGCTATTCTGACACACTTGTCTGCTAATCCCTATAGCTGTTTATTTGTAAGAGAATATTATCACAGTGCTTTGGACTCAGATGATTTTGGTAATTGTCTATTTCATTTGCATCTTCTTTTTAACCATACAGTTGAGCTCTAGGACAGAGGAAAGTTTGTAGCAGAGTGTGAAATTGAGTAGAAAAGGTTTATCTCCATTTGAAACTTGGATAAGCGGGGGAAAGAAGGCAGTGTGTATGTCACCTAGCAACAACTGGTCCACTAGTGGAATGTCTGGGGTAGGGTTTGGTAGATCCACGTCTCCCCAGCAGCCTCTGGTCTTTTATTGTCACTGCCCCTTTCCCTCAGTCTATTGGGCACCTAAGCACTTCATCCCAGATGGAGTCCCCAGAATGAAAAAATTTATCTCCCCTCCACCCTGTCCCTGAGTTAGTCTTCCCTGCATCTATGTAGCTTGTTTACTAGCCATGGTCCCTCTGTTTGTGAAAAGTTGGGCATATTGGTTCAAGTGATGACAAATATATCTCATCCATCAAATGAAAATACATCCATATATTTCCTGGTGATCACACAACACCAGACATCTGCGATACAAGAGTTCTTGCTTGAGTGATAAATGTACATCTAAAACTGTTAAGCTGGAGCATAAAGTGGTAGATTTATGTAGAAGACAGGACTTAGCTCTGTTATTGGAGATCCTCAGCCTGGCTTGCAAGCGGTGCTGAAGCCCAGCTCCAAAGCATCTCCTACCAGGTAAACCTGTAAGCCATTCATTCTGGTGTTCTGTGCCGCGGCTATCAGTGTCTTGTCAGCGCTCACTCCTCTTTCCTCTCTTCGCCCAGCACCTTGTCTGTTCCTTTTCTGTATCTTCCATTCTGCCTGTAAGTTAATTTTAGTTGCCTATGTGTCCGCCTCTACCACTACTAAAACTGTCTTCAATGGTGGAGAAGCAGTTGTACACATTTAAATTTCCCTCAGGACGTAGCAATGATTGGTGCGTATAGTAGAAAGATAATCAATGCTTGCTAAGTGTTTTTTGAGTTAGCAATGGTAACTGAATTAAATGTTAGTTTTCAGATTCCTATACTGCCAGCTACTTGTTCTTCTCATTTCTCTCTTGAAAGTTTTATTAACTAATATAAGCTAATTTGAAAACCTAGGAAATATATTCAAGCGAACATAAAAAGGAAAATTATCCATTATCTCTCAACCATATAGAACACCCATATAAATGACGCTGTTTATCTATCCAGGCTATTTTCTTTCTTTTTTTTTTTTTTTACAAACAAGAATAAGTTTATTTACAAAAAATACAATAATTATAAAGTATAAATTGAGATGATTTCTCCTCTTCCTGTAACAGAAAGTAATAGCCTTTACTTTCAAATGAAGGTTTCTGGTATACAGTGCACACTGAGTGATGTGCTGCTCTTGTTTATGATTTTCTAAATAATTCCAGGAGGCCTATTAGTGATACGTACATGGGTCATTTCCCTCAAATCTTATTTCCAGTACTATGCACAAGTCCAACACGACTGGAACAGAACAAGGTAAGACAGCATTGAACTGAAAAAGCTGTACTCCAACAGTAAAGTGTGATTTTTCTTAAAGTATTAACCTAGTGGTTTAGAACTGAAACCATAATTTTTGGCTTTAAAAAGAAAGTCCACTATGATTTTTAATGGGCAGAACAATTCTACTACACCCAACGTCACCTGGCTAGCTTTCCACGTTGGCCATTTAAGAAACAGATTTCTATAGTATTCAATTCTGTATGCTTTGTCTTACAGTCTCTAATCAGAGTCACTGCTGCTGCTTGAGGAGTCCGTTGACATAACCTCTACATCGTCCTCGTTTTCTTTGTTGTGCCCTGGAGGTTCCAACAGAAAGTCATGACTGTGGTTTGGTCTTGTAACATGTTCATCGCCATGCATTTGAGTGCCATGGATACTGTGGAGCAAGGACATCTGGCAGTCTGCCCGCTGCAAGTGCGTCCCCTGGGAGATGCCCGTTTACTCATTAGTGGAAGGATTGTTCATCTGACCCAGTAATCCACTTCTCATCTCCAACTCAGCTGGGTATGGTCTCCGTGGGTCCCCTGGGACCCAGGTCAGTGGGGCACACACAGCATTACTTGCACTAATCCTGTGTGCATACTTAATTATTTCTACAGAGGAAATAGCACCTTTCCTTGCTTTTTCTATTGACTTGAGTTTTTCTTTTGCTTGGTAAACAGCTGTTGCCAGTATCTGTTCTGTTTCCTTTAGCTGTTTTTGTAGTTGCTGAATATCACTGTCTCTCTTTTCTACTTCTTTTTCTAAAACTTGCATTTCATGATGGATTTTTCCCTAATTAAGTGCCAATTTCACTAGTTCCTGAAATTCCCCATCTCTGTGAATTAACAACTCCAGGACCTGGTTCTCCTCTCCAGACTGTAGCAACTTTTGGTTTCTTGAAATTGCCAGCTTTTCTATAAGTTCTCTCGACAAGACCTCCAGATCTTCCAGCGCTGACAGCAGCCGCTGTCGTGTGCTGTTACCGCCGGCCGCTCAACGCCCCTGCCGCCATGGTTCCCACGGGCAGGCGTGTGCGCAGCTGCCCACTGGCCTATTTTCTATACATACGTAAACATATATAGAAATGGGATCATACTACATAGTTTTTTTTAACTAAAAAGTTATATTTCAAACTAAAAATATATAGTCTATTTGCATTTAAATACAATTGCTCTACCCCCTGTATTTCCATTTGACAACTGCAGAACATTTCATGGAGTAAATGTACTTCGTAGCTTTACATCTGTATTACTTCCTGATTTTTATCTTCACAAACCCAGCTAAGATCGTTGTTTCCTGGCTTCTGCTCACTGTCTTGTTAGATTGGGGTCCACGTATCAAAGGGACCCCCAGTGTCTTGTGTGTGTGCAGCAACCCTTAACTCCATCTTGAGCTGGGAGCATTGCCTGGTGGCTGGTTGCACAGGACCTTTTTTGTATCCTTAACAAAATGTGTGGGATACAATAAAGAAAACTGCTTCAACCTGCTTCATTCCCTTGACCTACAGATGAAAAATGTGTCTGAGAAAATATTCCAAACTTTAAAATGAACAAGCACAGTTGGTATTTGAGTAGAATTAAAGTCTAGGTTAATTGTAAAGAAACACTAAGTGGTGAACACCAGTAAAGACACTGATGAAACTGAAATCAGTCCCAGTGAGTAAGACAAAAAATGAAGAGAATCTTGTTACCTGGGAGTTCTGTAGAATGCTCAAAGAATGCTAGTGGCTCCGTACTAGCTTTTCTTTCCTTTTCCCCCTATTTTGAAAGAGATATTCAGTTAACCTGCGTAGCATTTTACATAGAAAACCATATAGCAAAATTCTCAAAATCTTATTTTAAGCCATTGGTTGATGAAGTCAAACTCTGGTTTTCCTTGCTGAAGGTAGGTGGCCAGGCCAGGGTGGAGCTGGCAATAGTCATCATCAGCAAGCCCTCACTCACATTGAGACTCCCCCTCCCCTCCCCACCCACCATCTGCCCTCTAGAGACAGTTTAGGGTCAGGAATTGAGGGTTATGGCAATTCTTGCAGTGAGCTGGGCACGTCACCCTCTCCTCCTGTCTGTTGACCCAGTCAGCTCACATCATAGCATCACACTGAAACATGGCTTGCCCCGGGCCTTCTGGATTTTGATATCCAGTTATTGAGTCCCATAAGACCAGGTCACACTAAACCAAATACAAGAAATAGCCAAAGGTAAAATGTAATTGAGAACATTTAGGGAATGACACAAAACATTTAGTAAAACTGTGGAGGTCACTGGCTTATACTTTATGAATTTAATTCTGTAGGCACATAATATATTAAAGAAAAGCACTGGGTCTATGATTACCTTGTATTTCTGACATTTTTCAAACACTGAGATCAGATATGAGCACTCAATTCATCCTGTGCTCTATGCTGCCACTGTAATTAAGACTAAATGAAGTGAAAAGGCATCTAACAAGTGTGTCATGGAAAATGCTATGATTCATCTACCGACAAAGGAATTAGAATTCTGGAAATATGTTGACAATTTCTTTGCCATTAGAAAGGACTGAGCTGTATAAAATAAATGTATTATCTGTTATTTATGACTCAGGTCTAAAATTTCTCTTGGTAGATGAAGAAAATCTTTGTACAGCTGTTAGTCTAGTGTCTGGTGTTTTACAAGAGTAAAAACAAGAAAAATGAGTGTTGACATTTTACAATATGTCATCATTTCATTGTTTCTTGGCATGGACCCATCCCAATGCCTATACTTTTAAGTGTGTGAAGTTGAACTCTAAAGCACTGTAATGTAACTGAATTTATTTACGTATTTTTAGACCATATTGGAACCTAGAACATTCTGTGAGTAGTAAGAATTACTGTTTTATATGAAGATTATCTCTATTGAAGGGAAGTTGATAGTGCATCAGCTCTGGGTCAGAATTCCACACTCTGTCACTTACTAACTGAATGACCTTAGGCAGGTCACTTAACCTTTCCAAGCCTCAGCTTCCTCATGTATAAAATAAGAGTAATAACAGTATTAGCCTCAAAGACTTTTTAATTGAAATAATTGTATATTCACAAGAAGTTATATGAATAGTACTGTGAGGTTCTTTATATCTATTGCCTAGCTTTCTTTACCCTAGTGGTGGCATCTTAGATAAATAGTGCATTATCAAAACCAGGAAATTGATTGCCACAATACAATTAACTGACATTCTTATTCAAATTTCACTAACTTTTGCATGCATTATTATTATTTGGTTAGGACTTTGTGTATAATTCTATGGTATTTTATCACATGTACAGATATGTGTATAATCACCACTATAATCAAGATATAAATATGTGAATTAGATAGAATTACACATTTAAAATACTTAGCTCAAGGGGTAGCATATAGAAGAAACTAATTAAATATTATCTCATGGTAATTATTAGTTAATGGAAATCAGATAATCTTGTCAATTCAGTGCTTTCTCATTTGATGAGGTGATTGGTTGGCTGACATAAATGGTATTTAAAAGCTAGAAGCAAAGCACTTTGTATTAATCATACTTTTAAATTTTTTTCTATTTTTTATAATGCCTTAACAACTTAGGGTCTCATAGACCTAGGAATGGGCAGGTTTTCCCAGGGTAAGGAAATTCCTAAAGATAACAAACAACTTGCCTGTGAGGTTGTTTTTGGTATGTAAGCCATGCACCCATCTGCCTCTTTTCATCAGACTCCTCAAATAGTTTTCCATCCAGCCCCTCTACCCCCACCCCACCCCACCTATTCCTTGTTTTTGTATCTGGAGTTGAGTCCAATCTCTTTCCCCTATTGCAATAGTCTTGGCAGCTATACCTGTGGCAGTAGTCCTGTATAAAGTCTTCCTTACAAGTGACAGAATAATTAGAAAACAAATCCCAGGCTCTAGACTATTCTAGGCAATGCTAATGTGTACTTCCCAGAAAAAAGGGAGCCTTGTCAGTGTCTTCATGATTGTTTGGGGTGAACAATGAGGGGACCAAATTCCAGGGTGTCCAGTTTCTCCCAGTATATCATTGCCATTGCTTAGATGAAGAGAAGAAAGTACATTCTTAGATGCAGTAAAATTGGTACATGAAAAACTTCATCAAAGAGTTAAAAATAATGACCCTAATACCCCAATAATCATTTCACTCATATAATCAAGTTAAATGAGAATTCTAAGATGGGTCATACTTTGCAGATCAATGATCTTGCCTCCAGAGTCCTGCGCTTTTCCAGTGACAACACTTTGAGCACTGTGCTCCCACCACGTCTTGTCTGAGCCTGGGGGTCCTCCAGGGCAGGGACGGGTGAAGATGAGGAGTAGCCCATAGCATCTGGATGATCAAAAGCTGTAGACAATATCCTGGCTCCTTGGATGTACAAGAATATACAAAACCTACTAGTCCTCACTCCAGGAATCTTTGGAAAGGATTGATCCTTTATTGCCACCTTCTGGTCAAAATGTGCTCTATGTTATTTCTGCAAGTCATTAGGTTTCAGCAGAAAGGATTCGACAGAAGTCCTGATCAGCTCACTTTTCCAGTGGCAACCAACATGGACAGAATATCACGTAACCCTTGAGAAACTTTTCAAGAATGTCCATATATATTATATGTTTATTTATATCACACACACAAATGAATACTCTTCTGAATATGTACAAATATAAAGGCAGATAATTATAATGGTTGTTGTTTTTTTTTTAAGTTTACCAGGTGCTTTCACATTTGGTCATTCTATTAACTTAAGAAGCAAGTAGGAATGGAATTATTTTTATCTCATAAGAAGATAGGAAATTATTGATGAGTCCTTAAATCTTTTTAACCTTTCTAGAATGATTCCATGAATTTTTTTTCATTACCAAGCCTCTGGTACTTAAAATATAATTCTATTTATTAAAGTGATATAAGTTTTATGAAAATTTTATGAAAACATAAAAACACAAAACAGAAAAACTTTTAATAATCAGCTACTAAACGCGGGCTGCAGTCCATGGGGTCGCACAGAGTCGGACACGACTGAAGCGACTTAGCAGCAGCAGCAGCAACACATATACATTAATGTCTCATGTGTCACCCTCGATTGGTAATGATACTAACACCTGGAGAACAGGTGGCACATGGTTAAGAGCACTGCCTCTGGAAGCAGATGGTCTGAATTTGAATCCTGGCTCTGACTCTTACTGGCTGTTACCTTTAAGCAAGTTGCTTAATGTCTGGCCTTCAGTGTCCTTATCCATCAAATATAGGTAATGTACCTATCCCACAGGATGGCAACTAGAACTGAACTGCTTAATATCCATACAGTGCTTAAAATAGTGCTTAGCACATAGATGAATTATTATTTTGCAAAGTAATTAAAACAGCGTCTGGTAAGTATTCTGTGTAAAACACTGTATAAGTATTCATTAAATAAAACAGTAGTAGAACGTGATTATGATTCGCTCCAGACTTATCGTATGTTAGGTTCTACATTTGGCACTTTCCACCCCTTGTTGCTTTTCACCTTCCACCATCCTATGTGAATGATTCTATTATTTAGCCTCCATTTTAGAGCAGAGGAAACTGAAAAAACACAAAGTGCTTAAGCAACTTGCTCCAAGTCACATGGCTAATATGTGGCAGAGCTGAGATTCAGCTAACCTACCTCCATCTAAACATTGTTATTTAACTATGCCACGTATGTCCTCATTGCATTTAAACCATTTCACTGATTTATCAAATTAATTCTATACTATTTGTCTTTTGGAACCCTAATAAGCTACATAAACAACCAATTTTGTCTTTCTCTTCTAAGTTTTTGGCATATAGTCAGATAAGCCTTAATTTGATTATAGCCTTTTTATATCTAGATACATTTACTATAAAACAGAATACCATGGCTATGCTTAATAAACATTTGATGATAATAACAAGATCTTTAGGCTCACAAACATTCTGTCTTTTGTATTCAGGAGACTGTTTCAACAAATTAAAACCATTACTTTGGTGATTAAATATTCATTCATTGTGGTCTCACATTAAATCCTCATGAACAAAGCAAGGTGAGAAGTAAATATATTTCAATTAACGATAGGATCATGGCTGAGTAAGAAGGCAAATATGTATTTCCAGCATTCTAATGTTTCCTTTGGTTAACTTTAATTTCCTTCCTTTACTCATATATTTTAAATTATTACAAGAGAATTGTCAATAACTATTACTCTATCTTGGAGAAAAAAGGCAGGGAGGGAAGGGGAAGTCTCCTCCAGCACCAAGATCGATTCATTCAGAGCCCCGACCCAAGCAAAAGATGTTTCTCATATTTACTCTACAGGTTTGGTCCAATCTAGACCCCAGCAGTCCTCTTTTCTTTCTATGGGTTCGTGAGTTTGAGGGTGTCTTGGGACTGTTGTATGCATTGGCAGCAAATAGGGGAGAAGTGGTCGTCAGCCAGTCTTCCTAGACAATCGGAGGGGGAGATGCTAGAGAAATGAAGTCCTCATGGACCCCAAGGGAGGACAGGTATCAAAGTCCCCTAGTACAGGTGGTGGAGACATTCCCTTGAATGAAAACAGGACAAACCAGAGATGATGGCTCAGTTTCTAACCAGGTCCTGGCCCCTGAATCAACATCACATGGAAGACCTATCTCAGATGCATCTGCCCAGCTCTTCCATGGAGAAGGCAATGGCACCCCACTCCAGTACTCTTGCCTGGAAAATCCCATGGACGGAGGAGCCTGGTGGGCCACAGTCCATGGGGTCGCTAAGAGTCGGACACGACTGAGCGACTTCACTTTCACGCATTGGAGAAGGAAATGGCAACCCACTCCAGTGTTCTTGCCTGGAGAATCCCAGGGATGGGGGAGCCTGGTGGGCTGCCGTCTCTGGGGTCGCACAGAGTCGGACACGACTGAAGCGACTTAGCAGCAGCTCTTCCAGGGCAATACCCTTTCTCTCCTTAAGCTGTATTTCCTGGTTCCCCTCCCAGCCCCTGCCCCTTGCTTCCCCTTTCCTCTACCCTCTTGTTTCCTTCTGGTTAGGAAAAACCTGTCCTTCCATTAGCTTCTTGCCTTCTCTAAGTGTACTCCTTTCTTTCTTTCTCCCAGTTCTAGTCTTGTGTTCCTTTATGATAGATCGATGTGCATTAGCTCAGAACCCATTCCTTTCCCTTAACCTTCACTGATCTTCAGGCTTTTCTAAGAACCTTGGGGGAAATCATACTATATTATTCTATCATTTATAATTGTTCCAATATGTTAACAAATATTAAAATATAAATAAGATAAGCAATATAAGTATAAAATATTAACTTTATATATTGTTAGATAAGGATAATGATATTAAAATGGTCTAAACATTCCTATCTTGTTACACTATCTTTCTTTAGTTTTTTTTAAACTGAAGTACAGTTGATATACAATGTGGCATCGATCTTGAGTGAAATTAACTGCTCTAGGGAGAATGCCAGAGTGTGGAAGAACTGGGAGAAAAGTTCTAACTATGTTTTGGTTCCCTAACAAGGAAAAAACGTTTATTCTGTCCCGGTGGTCTGGTTTGATTCTCTAGAAGAGAATTTGCTTTGCTTTTAAAAAAAATCTAATTAAAGGAAGCAAAGACCTTGCTGCAAGACTTTCCTTACTCTGTTTTCTTTGACAGTCTTTATCATTTTTTTTAAAAAGATAACTTCCATTTCATATTAAGACTTGCAGTTCTACCAAATAATTTGTATTCAATGGATGTTATGGTTCTGTGCTGCCAATCTCATTTTATGAGAAACATGTTAAATATGCCTTCTGAAAGTTTTCAAGTCCTTTTGTCTTAAGCGCACTTGAAGGTGAAGTCACTCAGTCGTGTCTGACTCTTTGTCCCCGTGGACTGTAACCTACTAGGCTTCTCAGTCCATGGGATTCTCCGTCCATGGGATTCTCCAGGCAAGAATACTGGAGTGGGTTGCTATTTCCTTCTCCAGGGGATCTTCCTGACCTAGGGATCGAACCTGGGTCTCCCGCATTGGAGGCAGACACTTTAACCTCTGAGCCACCAGGGAAGCCCCCTTAAGCGCACTTAGTTAACCTAAATATCCCACGAAAGAAAAAGTGAAAGTTGCTCAATCTGACTCTCTGCAACCCCATGGACTACAGAGTCCATGGAATTCTCCAGGCCAGAGTACTGGAGTGGGTAGCCTTTTCCTTCTCCAGCGGATCTTCCCAACCCAGGGATCGAACCCAGGTCTCCCGCACTGCAGGCAGATGCTTTACCAGCTGAGCCACAAGGGAAATATGGCATAGGAATTCAGAAATGCTGTTTGACTAGTGTCTGTCTCCTTAACTAGACTGTAAATGACAGTGAACTGAATCTATTTTCCCATTGATGCTGGGAAAGATTGAAGGTGGGAGGAGAAGGGGACGACAGAGGATGAGATGGCTGGATGGCATCACCAACTCAATGGACGTGAGTCTGAGTGAACTCCGGGAGTTGGTGATGGACAGGGAGGCCTGGCATGCTGTGGTTCGTGGGGTCACAAAGAGTCCGACACGACTGGGTGACTGAACTGAACTGAACTGACTGTTATGTACAGAGTCCACTACCATGCTTGGCACATGACTTGTGTTCTATACATTTGGTCAAACAAATAGATGGTACCCTATATTCCCTTGAAAGCCATTCCCTTTAAAGATTTTATGCATATTTTAGAAATGAGGATGAAGAAGAATATTGGCAGAACTGTATTAAGGATGTAGGTCTCCTGTGCCCCAATTCACTGGTTCTTACCCAGATGATTTAATTTTATTACACATGATGGTTTTATAAGTTGGTTGTGACCAACGGGAACAGTTGTGCTGAGGAACATGAAGGATAGGGAGAGTAACAAGTGAAGAGTTGGGGATTACGGAGTCAAGCTTGGATTCAGTGGGAAGAACCAAGTGCAGAGTGGCTGCATTCTTGCCATGTATATGCTGATCGCATCTCATGCTGGGAGGCAGTGAGACCATGGAAAAATCACATATCACCAATGTTTCACAAAACTTCCTTCAGCTTGTACACTCTGTAAGTTCCACAGTTCTGCACAACTCCAGCCATCTGTCTGTAAATTACTAGGGTTTTCTCATGCCCCTCATGTCTTACCATTCAATTCAGCAAGCATATACTGAACATTTGATATCTTGGGTGTGTACGCAAAGCCTCAGTACACAAGTATCCTGCTTACTACTCATTTTAATAGCTTTTATTGTTTTAGAGCATTTTAGGTTCACAACTCATTTGTAAAAGCCTGAATCAAAGTTATCTGCAAATGTAACAAATTCTAATTTCCAAATGAACCCAGGTAGCAAACATATGTGGCTTCCCTGGTGGCTCAGATAGTAAAGAATCTGCCTGCAATGTGGGAGACCTGGGTTCAATCCCTGGGTGGGGAAGATAGCGGAAATGCAACCCACTCCAGTATTCTTGCCTGGAGAATTCCAGGGACAGAGAAGCCTGGTGGGCTACAGTCTGTGGGGTCTCAAACATACGTATACACACACACACACATGCACGCGCACACACACACATATGCACGCACACACACACACAGAGTCAGTCTCCCCGTTCTACCATGGACACAACGTCTTCTATACACTATTTCCTGGCTAGTATTTTCCAAAAGGAAAGGAGAAAAGTCAAAAACTTCAATACACACCAGGAATATTTTCTTTCAAACTGATTAGAAAAGAATCCACAACAATTTCTTTGCCAAATCCTAGTAAGTTAAATCTGTGCACTTGTCAATTAATTAATCCTTGGCTTCTAGAGAACAGGTTGGAGGGTATAAAACTTTCATATCTGAGCCAATTGAAATGTTTCTTGACTGGAAGTTTTCCTAGGCCAGTCACAGAGAGGAAAAACAAAAGATGGTCAAGAAAAAAGTTATATATCTTCAAATCTTCCATGGCAAACCAAACCAAGAATTCAGAAGTTCTTAGCTTTGGTGTTGTTTTATTAGCAATCATTTCATGAGGTAAAACTCTTATAGAGTATTGTGTTGGCCAGAAAGTTTGTTTGGGTTTTCTGTAACATCATACAGATGGATGTTTCTGTACAATGTTACCCAAACATTTTGGCTAACCCAATATGTCTAATAGTAGTAAATGCTCTATTCATTTAAAAGTTAGGTTAATAAAACTTACTGAGACATCTAGCAAAGTATATGAACTACATAAAAATACTCTCTATAAAAATAACTGTCATTTAGGAACTCCATTTGGCTCAGTGAACTAGAAATCCAACAATGGTAACTTAATCAAAAGGGATTTATGTTTCTCTTCAAAGAAGGCTGCTGCTGCTAAGTCACTTCAGTCGTGTCCAACTCTGTGCGACCCCATAGACGGCAGCCCACCAGGCTCCCCCATCCCTGGGATTCTCCAGGCAAGAACACTGGAGTGGGTTGCCATTTCCTTCTCCAATGTAAGAAAGTGAAAAGTGAAAGTCAAGTCGCTCAGTCGTGTCCGACTCTTCGCGACCCCATGGACTGCAGCCCACCAGGCTCCTCCGCCCATGGGATTCTCCAGGCAAGAGTACTGGAGTGGGGTGCCATCACCTTCTCTGTCAAAGAAGTCTAGAGATTGACAGTTCACAGTGTCATTCACTAACATCCCAGGATCCTTCTTTCTGGTTTGTTTTCATTTGAATGTGGTGTTCATTTTCGTGATTGCCTCACTGTCACAATAACGCTGCTCCACCTCTAGCATAACAGCCACTTCCCCGGTAGGGAGAATAAGAATAAAGAGAAAGATAAAGGCAAAAGTCTGCATCGGTCCTTCTCTGTTGGAAAGCAGTAGCTTTCCGAGGAGACTTGCCTCTAGACTTCTACTTAAACTTCTTTGGCCACAGTTATGTCACATGATCACCCAGCTATAACAAAGGGTGAGAAGTACATACTTTTAGTTAGGTGTATTGATACCCTGTGCAAGATTTGGGTTCTCTTGTAAGGAAGAAGGGTGAATGGCTGTTGGATTGACGACTAGCTGTGCCTGCCACAAAAACACTTATAAACACTGAACGCAGAAAGTGTTTGAGTCCCAGAAACTTTGGAGACAGTGAGAGAATGAATGAATTTAACATTATGAATAAAAGTTTCTTGCAAGCTCAAGCTCAGGACGAGGATATACCTGTGTTTCCACCAATGATGATTAGACATAGTTCAGCATAGGCTAGCTTGAGTGATTTTTAAAGAACTACATAGGTACCTTCCCACTTATGCTGTAGGATGCCTGAAAAGCACCCACTAGCAATGAACACCCTCAAAAGAATTTAACAATGATGCCTAATTGCAAATTTTTGTATCTTGTATCCCATCTTAATGCTAACTTAATGATGGTCAGTGGAAGTCAAAGTATAGTTCACATAGCCAAGTAATTTTTTTTAATCCAAACTTTAACTTGTATCTCTTAAACTATTGAGAGGTAATCATTGGTGGCACAGTGGTCAAGAACCTGCCTGTAATGCAGGAGATGTAGGTTTGATCCCTGGGTCAGGAAGATCCCCTGAAGGAGAATACAGCAACCCACTCCAGCATTCTTGTCTGGAAATTTCACAGACAGAGGAGCCTGGTGCGCTACAGTCCTTGGGGCTGTAAAAAGTCAGACATAACTGAGCATGCATATACCCATTTCATACTACTCAGAATCCTCTTGCATCCCTTACTCTTTCCCTCTCCTACTCACTCACACATTTTGCTATATTTTACAAAAGTATCAATCCACAATAGATTAGAACTTTTTAAAAATTGTCCTTCACCACCGAGTTTGAGAAAGTACTGCTGTAGTTGAAAGCATTGATTTTTGCATCTTAAAGATCTAGACTCAGTCCAGTGAAGACGGATTCTCCTTGGAGAGTTAGCATTCACCATATCAGACATGTGTGCCTTGGGGCGGGGGTGGGGGTGGGGGGAAGAACAGTGTGGGAAAATTTACAATATAGTACTTTAAAAATTCATTATAGAGTTATACAATGAAGACGCAGTGTACGTATTTCATTTGCGGGATGGACAAGATGGGGCTGCCTAGTTTCCTTTTGGCCTTCTTCCTTTACCATCGCTCCAGGGGTTACACCCACCCATTCTTTCCCTAGGTCTCCAGGGGGAGAAAACAGGTAATGGGCAATTGACTAAAAGTAATATAGAGCAATAAATCAGGACTACTGAAATAATATGGCTCCCTAGATATTTTTGTGTGATATCAAATAGTAGGATCAGGTAGGAGAGTTGGCTACCCACCAGATTCAACATAAATTATGACAGGTGAACATTCCTGAGACATGGAATTGACGATACTCTAAAAGAAACTGGGTATAAATCAGGTTTTAGTTAATTGATAGGATTCCTCTGCTGTGGAACATTGGTTTCCCTCACTATCTGAAAGTAGAGCAGGCCTAGGAAGCCTTTCATAAACCCAAGCTGTGTAAAGCAAAGAAACAATGACCATTATTTTAAATGGGAAAGCATTTGAGCATTCCCAGACCCAATAAATAACCTAACAAATCATACCAAATGACATATACACCTAAAATAACTGGAACCTATAGTAAAAACTAGAGTGAATGATAAATACACAGGCCAGATGAAGTAGAAATAAGTGTGGTTTCACTTATCAGAATCAGGAAGACAGCAAGCACAGTGGAAGGCCAAGAGATAGTGATGACGGTGTATTAGGCTGAGTCATGAGAAGCTGGGTGGTGGCCAGAGGCCAGGCTGGAGGGAGAGGAAGAGGGTGAGCTATTAACATCTCATCATCATCTAGGCTCATCAGGACAGAGAGGTCACCACTTCTACATCTTCTGTGTCTGCCTGCCTAGATGTTTGCATGGCTGATGTAGAAGGCTTGAAATATGACAGTATGCTTGACCACTTAGCCTCATGCAACACTCTGTCATAGAAGTCTTTGTAGGTCCTCAGAACATCCTGCAAAACTGCCCTAAACCTTCGTGCACTTTCCAAATTAAAGTCACGCTTTTCTGCAGTCACTGTAGCTCTCTCAGTCACAGAGAAAGCTCACAGAAGAGCTTCATGGCCAGCTCCTAGACAACGCTTCACCTTGGTCATAGAATGCCAGAACCTCTTCCACCTCCTTTTTGCCGACTTCCACCAACACAAAGTCACTTTTGCTGTATTTATTGTTGTTGGCTCACTGCTTCGGGACATGGTTTCCTCCAAATGCCATTTCTCATTGAGATTGTTAGTTGATCAAGAGCATCTCCAAGGTTGATGATTTTTAATTTTATACTGTAGTCTTTCCAGATCTCTGATAAAGATGCTTTGGAGTTTCCCTTTCTGCCAATAGCGTTTATAATAAAACAGATCACATTTGGTGTTGAGTAAGCCTTAATTTCAGCTATCAGGCTGGATCATACATTGCAGCAGTGATAAAAACACAACACAAATGTTACCATCATCCTCAATAATGCCAGGTGGATAAGCAGCACAATAACTGGCAACCAAAAGGTGCCTATTTTCATGGCTATTTTCTCTACAGTATTTTTCAACTAAAGGACTAATATATCCACTCGTGTACTTAGAAAAAATCACTTGGGTACTCCAACCACGTGGATGTGAATGAAACACAACAGGAAGTGTGTTCTTAACAATGTCCTTACAGACATGGAAGCAACCTAGATGAATGGATGAGAAAGCTGTGGTACATATACACAATGGAGTATTACTCAGCCATTAAAAAGAATACATTTGAATCAGTTCTAATGAGGTGGATGAAACTGGAGCCGATTATACAGAGTGAAGTAAGCCAGAAAGAAAAACACCAATACAGTATACGAACGCATATATATGGAATTTAGAAAGATGGTAATGATAACCCTGTATGCGAGACAGCAAAAGAGACACAGATGTATAGAACAGTCTTTTGGACTCTGTGGGAGAGGGAGAGGGTGGGATGATTTGGGAGAATGGCATTGAAACATGTATAATATCATATAAGAAATGAATCGCCAGTCTAGGTTTGATGCAGGATACAGGATGCTTGGGGCTGGTGCACTGGGATTGACCCGGAGGGATGATACGGGGAGGGAGGTGGGAGAGGGGTTCAGGAGGGGAACACGTGTACACCCGCGGCGGATTCATGTTGATGTATGGCAAAACGAATACAACATTGTAAAGTAATTAGCCTCCAATTAAAAAACAAAACAAAACAAAAAAAACACCAATGTCCTTACATGCCCTCGGGTTTTCTGAATGTGCCTTAGTAAAGGACTAAGGATAGCCTTACCAGAGGTTTTAATAATAGGACAGGGTTAGCCTGTCCTTCAGTGCTTTACATCCCTTAGCCTGCCTTTCTTCTATTGAAATTAAGGATTTTTCTTGGCAATTTTTTTTCCAATAAATTGCTGTTTCCTTGCAATTAGACACTTGCTTATACAAATAACCAATTTCTATAATTATTTTCTTCAGTTCTGGAAACATTTTGGCAGCCTCAGTATCAGCCAAAACACTTTCTCCAGTAACCTTTAAGCAATGAAATTCCCCTCACCTCAAAAACTGATCAAAGCACCATGACCTCCTTTATTTATTTTTTTTTCACATTTCAGGTCATTTTATTTTTAAATTTATTTATTTATTTTAATTGGAGGCTAATTACTTTACAGTATTGTAGTGGTTTTTGCCATACATCAACATGAATCAGCCATGGGTGTAATGTGTTCCCCATCCTGACCCTCCCTCCCACCTCCTCCCCATCCCATCCCTCAGGGTGATCCCAGTACACCAGCCCTGAGCACCCTGCCTCATGCATTGAACCTGGACTGGCAATTCACTTCACATACGATAATATACACGTTTCAACGCTACCCTTTCAAATCATCCCACCCTCGCCTTCTCCCAGAGTCCAAAGGACTGTTCTTTACATCTGTGTCTCTTTTGCTGTCTCGCATATAGGGTCATCATTACCATCTTTCTAAATTCCATATACATGCGTTAGTATACTGTATTGGTGTTTTTCTTTCTGACTTACTTCACTCTGTATAATACACTTCAGTTTCATCCAACTCATTAGAACTGATGCAAATGCATTCTTTTTAATGGCTGAGTAATATACCATTGTGTATATGTACCAAGCTTTCTTATCCATTTGTCTTCCAGTGGACATCTAGGTTGCTTCCATGTCTTGGCTATTATAAACAGTGCTGTGATGAACATTGGGGTACATGTGTCTCTTTCAATTCTGGTTTCCTCAGTGTGTATGCCCAGCAGTGGGATTGCTG
>SJYX01015146.1:104641-158929 GCA_006410675.1 Oreotragus oreotragus | reverse complement strand
AAATAAAATAAAATAAAATAAATTAAAAAAAAAAAAAAAAAGAATGCTCGACTTAGTTCATCTCTCCTGAGCTACAGTCTGTAGCAGCTTTCGCATTGGCTCTCCACGGTGCCGCCCCACCCCGCCCCGCCCCGCCCCGCCCACGCCTCTTGCGCCGTAAGGCCCTTCTCGGCTCCCGTCGCTTCCTTTTCCGTCTCGGCCCCACCCACCGCCGGCACCGTTGTTTCCGGTTCCGCCGAGAAAGGGCCTGATCGCTTGGGTCCCTTCTCTAGCCCGCCCATTTGTCTAACGTTTCTGCGGCTTACGGGGTCGGTTGGACGGCAAGTTACCAATAAAGTTTTACTGTTTGAAAGCCGGCCTTGCTGGGCCGTGCCCATTATCCGTCCCCTTGTTTGTTTGTCCGCAGTCCCTCTCGGCTACAGGGAGCAAGCTTCAGGGCGTCATGGCCAGGGGCCGCCGCGGCCGGGCAGAGCTGAGGCCGCCTTTCGCTGCCCACGCGCTCCCTTGGCTCCCGCGTCCGCCGGCGTCCGCCTCGGTCTGAGCGCAGCCCCCTCCGCGCCCACGGGCTGCCTCGCGCCGGACCCCATGGCCTCCGAGGCGCCGCCGCCTTCGTTGTCTCCGTCGCCGCCACCCTCCCCCGAGCCTGAGCTGGCCCAGCTGAGGCGCAAGGTGGAGACGTTGGAACGCGAGCTGCGGAGCTGCAAGCGACAAGTGCGGGAGATCGAGAAGCTGCTGCATCACACGGAGCGGCTGTACCAGCGCGCCGAGAGCAACAACCAGGAGCTCCGCACCCAGGTGCGCCGTCCGGCTCCAGCCCCACGCCCCACCCAGCGGCGAGGCCTTCGAGGCCTGGCATCGCCTCGGGAGGGCTCCCCAGCAGGGCCCTGGATTGCTTTAGAGAGTTCCTGGAAGAGTTAAAAGTTTTGTGCTATTTTAATTACGAGAACCTTTGGAACAACCCTAAGAGTTGGGATACTCGGTTTAGATGAAATGCGTAAGCTGCAGTTGCGGCCGGGCGTGAAGTGAACTTAAGGACCTGGAGTTTTCATTCTCACTTGTAAAATCCCCTTGGCAGTAGGCACATTTATAATATTCCAGATCACTTTTTGAGTTTGTAAAGCACCAATTGCAATCAGCCCCATTTATCATTGTCTAGAAGAGTGAACTGAAATTGAGCTTTCCAGTTCCAGTTCAAGTCGCTCAGTCGTGTCCGACTTTTTGCGACCTTGGTTGAGCCTTGAATTGAGCCTTGGTTGCCCATAAAATGAGAATGATGGCACCAACTGATGAAGGTGAAGTCAAATTAAGCGTCCGTAAGCTGTTTCACCGTTTTGATCGCTATGCATATGTGAGGGGGCTTCCCTGGTGGCTCAGTGGTAAAAGAATCCACCTGCCAGTTAAGGAGACGTGAGTGGGAGGGTCCGGAAAATCGTGTGGAGCAGGTAATGGCAGTCCCCTCCAGTATTCTTGCCTGGGAAATCCCATGGACAGAGGAGCCTAATGGGCTACAGTCCATAGGGTCGTGAAGATTCAGACAAGACAGAGCGACTAAACAAGAAGGGATTAATGTGAGGTTGTTCTGGGCATTTAGCTTGAGTTGTCTGGTGGAAGACGAGAAGATAGCACTCTGCTTGTTAAAGACACTAAGCAGCTAACTCTTTGCCATAAAATACAGTAAGGGCAAATATTTAAACTGACAAACATCTGCTACTACCACTGAAGCTGGAACTAGAGTGAAGCAAACAAGGCGCCTAAGGCACAAAATTTAAGGAGGCACTCACGCTTAGGCTCATGAAAGTTTAGGATAGTACCTGAGAATCAGTACCCCCCCTTGAATTTTTAAACAGCATAATTTTTCCAGCTTGATTTTTTTGGGCTATTGCATTCTTTCCCAACAAGGTATATTTACATGTAATTGTTAATTTCAGTTAAACTGTTGTCCTTTGACATATATTGGTATATTTCCTAAAACCACATACATAGGGTGAAAATTAAAGTATCAGACTTTGTTATGCTTTGTCAAATAAGCTATGCAAATAAGTGCTGAGTTGCAGTGACTTTCTGTGACCATTGTATGGAGTTGTTAATATTATGATATAGAAAATTTGTGTTTGGTTACTCAACAGTTATATCTTGGACACCTATAGGAGACTACAAATACGGTNTTCATTCTTTTACAAGTGGTTGACCAGTTTTCCCAGCACCAGTTGTTAAAGAGATTGTCTTTTCTCCATTGTATATTCTTGCCTCCTTTGTCAAAGATAAGGTGTCCATAGGTGCGTGGATTTATCCCTGGGCTTTCTATTTTGTTCCATTGATCTATATTTCTGTCTTTGTGCCAGTACCATACTGTCTTGATGACTGTGGTTTTGTAGTAGAGACTGAAGTCAGGCAGGTTGATTCCTCCACCATTGATGTGTGAATATTGAAGAATCCTTGCATCCCTGGGATAAAGCTCACTTGGTCATGATGTATGATCTTTTAAATATGTTGCTGGATTCTATTTGCTATAATTTTGTTAAGAATTTTTGCATCTATGTTCATCAGTGATATTGGCCTATAGTTTTCTTTTTTTGTGACATCTTTGTCTGATTTTGGTATTAGGGTGATGGTGGCATCATAGAATGAGTTTGGAAGTTTACCTTCCTCTGCAATTTTCTGGAAGAGTTTGAGTAGGATAGGTGTCAGCGGTTCTCTAAATTTTTGGTAGAATTCAGCTGTGAAGCTGTTCCTGGGCTTTTGTTTGCTGGAAGATTTCTGATTACAGTTTCGATTTCCATGCTTGTGATGGGCATTCAGTTCAGTTCAGTTCAGTCACTCAGTTGTGTCCGATTCTTTGCGACCCCATGAATCGCAGCACGCCAGGCATGACCTCCTTTAAATTCCACTGTTGCCACACTCGAACCACAATCATTCTGTTTCAGTTTATTGAAAAGATGAACTGATTTCTCTGTAAACATAGGCTAACTTAACACTGAACCTTGTACATCTATGCGTCCACTCAAGCAACAGACTTTCTATTTTGTCAATTACTGGATGCCAACCAAAGGAGACCACTTTGCTACTGGCAGAAATAATAGTCACTTTGGCAGCTTTGAAGAACCTCTCCTGTGGGCACTTGGTACAAACGGTGGATGCAGTCAAGTTCACTGCACGCACAGTGTCTATTTTGTTCACCATGATCAAAATTCTTAATTATCAACACATCCAGTTTCATGCTAAGTACAACATTCTTGTGCGCTCTTTTTGACCTTTCTGATACCTTTTAGATACATCTTGCTAATGGGTGTACACAAAATAAATGGAGATTAAAGCACAAATGTTCACAGACACAGTTCCTAGCCATGGAGGCTGGTGTTGAGATGCTGAGATAGTTCTTTTGCAAGGAGCTGGGTGGTGCCATTCTCACTGCTCTGGGTGCTGCAAAACAAATGCTGAACACTATTTTCAGATTTTGCCTTTTTTCATCAAAGTGGAAATCCCTCTGGGTTTATTTTAGTTAGCAAAAACAGGTACCAGCGCAGGCCTTCTGTAGAGGTGAAGTGGTATAACAATGAGCTATAGAGAAGTGGGGAATTTTCTCCAGATATATGCTCAGGAGTGCAATTGCTGGATTATATGGTAGTTCTATTTTTTGTTTTTTAAGGAACCTCTATACTGTTCTCCATAATGGTTGTACCAATTTATATTCCCACCAACAGTGTAGAAGGACTCATTTTTCTCCACACTGTCTCCAACATTTATTGTTTGTAGATTTTTTGATAAATGGCCATTCTGATGGTATGGGGTTTTGATTTGCATTTCTCTAACCATTAGTGCGGGGAAGACAATGGCACCCCACCCCAGTACTCTTGCCTGGAAAATCCAATGGACGGAGTAGCCTGGTGGGCTGCAGTCCATGGGGTTGCTAACAGTCGGACAGACTGAGCGACTTCACTTTCACTTTCATGCATTGGAGAAGGAAATGACAACCCACTCCAGTATTCTTGCCTGGAGAATCCCAGGGATGGGGGAGCCTGGTGGGCTGCCGTCTATGGGGTCACACAGAGTCGGACACGACTGAAGTGACTTAGCAGCAGCAGCAGCAGCAGCAACCGCAACCATTAGTGATGCTGAGCACCTTTTCAGGTGCTTATTGGCCATCTGTTTGTCTTCTTTGGAGATACGTCTATTTAGATCGTCTGCTCATTTTTGATTTTTTTTTTTATATTGAGTTGCTTGAACTACTTATGTATTTTGGAGATTAATCCCTTGTTGGTCGCTTTGTTTGCAGATATGTTCTCCCATTCTTTGGGTTCTCTTTAATCAAAGAAAACCATAACTTGAAAAGATACACGCACCCCAATATGCACTGCAGCACTGTTTGCAATAGCCAAGACGTGGAAACAACAGAAATGTCCACTGACAGAGAGGTAGATAAAGAAGATGTGGTACCTGTATTCCATGAACAAAAATAATGCCATTTGCAGCAACATGGATGAAGCTAGAGACTGTCATACTGAGTGAAGTAAATCAGACAGAAAAAGACAAATAATAACCTGTAATAACTTATATAGGGAAAAAAATCTAAAGAGTGGATATATGTAAATACATAACTAACTCACTTTGCTGTACAGAAACTAACACAACAGTGTACATCAACTCTAATAAAAATTTTAAAAAGAAATGATAAGGAATTGATTGAAGCTTAATTCAACCAACTGAAGAACATGCTTTTGAACTGTGGCATTGGAGAAGATTCTTGAGAGTCCCCTGGACTGCAAGGAGATCCAACCAGTCTGTCCTACAGGAAATCAGTCCTGAATATTCACTGGAAGAACTGATGCTGAAGCTGAAGCTCTAATACTTGGGCCACCTGATGTGAAGAAATGACTCACTGGAAAAGACCCTGATGCTGGGAAAGATTGAAGGTGGGAGGAGAACGGGAAGACAGAGGATGAGATGGTTGGATGGCATCACCAACTCAACGGATATGAGTGTGAGCAAACTCTGGGAGAAGCTTCTCTGTCCTCTAGTGAAGGACAGGGAAGCCTGGCGTGGTGCAGTCCATGGCGTGGCAGAATCGGACGCAGCTAGTGACTGAACTGAACTGAAGGATAAGGATAGATTTATACTTAAGGACATATGGCATGGCACAGCAGACTAAGTTATGTTACTTAGAACCTTCATGCAATTTCCACCTGATACACAATTTTCCTCAAAAAAAAAAAAACCTGTCACTTTTTCTTCCAGACTAATGGTCAGAGGTAAGTTATAGACTAGTTGCCGGATAGGTCAGAATTTGGGATTAAATGGATTACCATTGAGGCAAATTAAAAAAAAAAAATTACTTCAAGTAGCAGCTAATAAGTTTATTTATTCATTCTATAACGAATGGTTAAAACTTAAAATCTCATCGATAAAATGAGCTAGGAAGTACCCTTTACCTTAAGGTTACTTACAAGTGGTGTTTATGGGATTCCTTATCCCACCGCCCCCACCCCAAAGATGGAAAAGTAGCTTTTAATATAAAGATTTGGACAAATTCTTGATTAGACTCATAATGCTTTAAGATAGGTCAGATGGGGCAGTGCGGGCCGTACATCTCTATTTTACATCAGAGAAGACAAACTGTGTCTTCTCACTAAATATTTTTTGATGGCTAAGAGAGCACTGTGGTTCCTTGTTGGACCCAAAGCCTAAGGAATAATGTGCGCAGGACCTAGAGAGGGCAGGTTCCCTTTGGAGAGCTCACCCCCTGTGACTTAACTAGCGGGCAGTGCACAGGACAAAAAGCAGTCACAGCGGCCACTGAACTAGGACATCTAACAGGATTCTTATGTTCAGCAAATATTTAAGGATACCTGCTCTGTGACTGCGGAGAAGGCAATGGCACCCCACTCCAGTACTCTTGCCTGGAAAATCCCATGGACGGAGGAGCCTGGTGGGCTGCACAGGTACCCCAGCGCTTCTCAGCCTGTGCTGACTCGCTGAAATGAAAGTGAAAGTACGTAACCTCTTCCTTTACCGTTGGGTGAGGTCACAAGAACGGACCTCTTAGGGTCCCTGTCCCCTCGGACCACCCGACGGCAGATACCCCCTGCACAGAGTCGGACACGACTGAAGCGACTTAGCAGCAGCACCTCTGTGACTGACACTGGGGTGAGACCTGGGAGAAGACGGGCAAGATGCAGTTGCTGACTTCCAAACGCTCAGGCCCAGCATTCTGAGGTCAGGCTCTGATTCTAAATAACCCTGGGTAAGGAAGGAAGTGTGTTTCAAGAAGCCCTCATCAGTTTAAGGGCTGCTGAGGAAATGCCAGTTTAATGTAGACGAAACACCAAACAGATCCACTGAAACAGAAAAACTTTCTCTCCTGCTTGCATAGACTCTTGCTGCTTATTTTCCCACCAGGGATGCTTCTCTCTGCAAGCCAGACGTAAAGGAGTTTGTTTTCTTGTACTGGGGGTTCCTAACCTCACAGAATCTGCAGAAACACTAAGCAAGCAGAGCATCAGAACACTGAGTTTCAGCCCTGGTTTAGTATTAATTCTATGGTTTGGTTTAGTCGCTAAGTCGTGTCCGACTCTTTAGAGACCCCATGGACTGCAGCCCGCCAGGCTCCTCTGTCTATCGAATTTTCCAGGCAAGAATCCCGGAGTGGGTTGCCCTTTCCTTTTCCAGGGGGTCTTCCTGACCCAGGGATGGAACCCTCGTCTCTTGTGTCTCCTGCATTGCAGGCAGATTCTTTACCTCTTGAGCCATTAGTTCTTGGTAAATCATTTCTTGGAGATTCGCTCTTCTCTGTAAAATAAGCAGCTAAGAAGTGAACTCTGTGCAGAAAGTTCGAAAACGTTTTGAAAGCGTAGATGGTAAAAGCCTGCAAGAATGCTCGACTTTGGGTGGGAGGTGTGAGGGGTTTCTGCGGCTTACGGGGTCGGTTGGACGGCAAGTTACCAATAAAGTTTTACTGTTTGAAAGCCGGCCTTGCTGGGCCGTGCCCATTATCCGTCCCCTTGTTTGTTTGTCCGCAGTCCCTCTCGGCTACAGGGAGCAAGCTTCAGGGCGTCATGGCCAGGGGCCGCCGCGGCCGGGCAGAGCTGAGGCCGCCTTTCGCTGCCCACGCGCTCCCTTGGCTCCCGCGTCCGCCGGCGTCCGCCTCGGTCTGAGCGCAGCCCCCTCCGCGCCCACGGGCTGCCTCGCGCCGGACCCCATGGCCTCCGAGGCGCCGCCGCCTTCGTTGTCTCCGTCGCCGCCACCCTCCCCCGAGCCTGAGCTGGCCCAGCTGAGGCGCAAGGTGGAGACGTTGGAACGCGAGCTGCGGAGCTGCAAGCGCCAAGTGCGGGAGATCGAGAAGCTGCTGCATCACACGGAGCGGCTGTACCAGCGCGCCGAGAGCAACAACCAGGAGCTCCGCACCCAGGTGCGCCGTCCGGCTCCAGCCCCACGCCCCACCCAGCGGCGAGGCCTTCGAGGCCTGGCATCGCCTCGGGAGGGCTCCCCAGCAGGGCCCTGGATTGCTTTAGAGAGTTCCTGGAAGAGTTAAAAGTTTTGTGCTATTTTAATTACGAGAACCTTTGGAACAACCCTAAGAGTTGGGATACTCGGTTTAGATGAAATGCGTAAGCTGCAGTTGCGGCCGGGCGTGAAGTGAACTTAAGGACCTGGAGTTTTCATTCTCACTTGTAAAATCCCCTTGGCAGTAGGCACATTTATAATATTCCAGATCACTTTTTGAGTTTGTAAAGCACCAATTGCAATCAGCCCCATTTATCATTGTCTAGAAGGGTGAACTGAAATTGAGCTTTCCAGTTCCAGTTCAAGTCGCTCAGTCGTGTCCGACTTTTTGCGACCTTGGTTGAGCCTTGAATTGAGCCTTGGTTGCCCATAAAATGAGAATGATGGCACCAACTGATGAAGGTGAAGTCAAATTAAGCGTCCGTAAGCTGTTTCACCGTTTTGATCGCTATGCATATGTGAGGGGGCTTCCCTGGTGGCTCAGTGGTAAAAGAATCCACCTGCCAGTTAAGGAGACGTGAGTGGGAGGGTCCGGAAAATCGTGTGGAGCAGGTAATGGCAGTCCCCTCCAGTATTCTTGCCTGGGAAATCCCATGGACAGAGGAGCCTAATGGGCTACAGTCCATAGGGTCGTGAAGATTCAGACAAGACAGAGCGACTAAACAAGAAGGGATTAATGTGAGGTTGTTCTGGGCATTTAGCTTGAGTTGTCTGGTGGAAGACGAGAAGATAGCACTCTGCTTGTTAAAGACACTAAGCAGCTAACTCTTTGCCATAAAATACAGTAAGGGCAAATATTTAAACTGACAAACATCTGCTACTACCACTGAAGCTGGAACTAGAGTGAAGCAAACAAGGCGCCTAAGGCACAAAATTTAAGGAGGCACTCACGCTTAGGCTCATGAAAGTTTAGGATAGTACCTGAGAATCAGTACCCCCCCTTGAATTTTTAAACAGCATAATTTTTCCAGCTTGATTTTTTTGGGCTATTGCATTCTTTCCCAACAAGGTATATTTACATGTAATTGTTAATTTCAGTTAAACTGTTGTCCTTTGACATATATTGGTATATTTCCTAAAACCACATACATAGGGTGAAAATTAAAGTATCAGACTTTGTTATGCTTTGTCAAATAAGCTATGCAAATAAGTGCTGAGTTGCAGTGACTTTCTGTGACCATTGTATGGAGTTGTTAATATTATGATATAGAAAATTTGTGTTTGGTTACTCAACAGTTATATCTTGGACACCTATAGGAGACTACAAATACGGTTAAAATATTGTGGGGAAAGGGGAGCAAAATTTGATAGTCTTAAAAAATCCTTTTATAATTATAAATTGTGAAAGTTCTGTTTGCTAAAGATTCTAAAAATGTTTCTGCTAGTCTTGGAGGAGCCAGCATTTTGGTTATTACTGTTAACTTGATAGTCGTCTAATATGGAAATTTGAAATGCACAGAAAGCTGTAACTTCCCTAGTGATAGTAATGGCTCTTTACTATCTTTCTAGTCAGCCTCCCCTGGTGTTGGGTGGAGTTTGTTAACTGTCATTGCTAATTACTAGATAGTGGTTTATCTGGAGCAGTAAAAAATTGGCTTGAGAATTGAAGTGGAACTAGCAGGAAAATACATAAATGTACAGGCTTTGGAGTCAAAGAAACTTTGTGCAAATTATCTCTTTAAATTGGGGATTAAAATGTTTAAAATGGGGATTAGGAAAGCCAGTTTGTAAGATGGTTGTAAGAATGAATGAGATGTCATCCAAAGTACCAAGTGTAGAACCTAGAATGTAGCACGTGCTAAATAAATTATCTTGTTCACAGTAATAGTAGTAGTAGCTAGAACCAGGACTAGGGCAAGGCAATCGGTAGCCTAAGGCGAAAAATTCAAGGGGTTACTGATTCTCAGGTGCTATCCTAAACTTTCATGAGCCTAAGTGTGAGTGCTTCCTTAAATTCTGTGCCTTTGGTGCCTTGTTTGTTTCAGTCTAGTTCCAACTTTGGTGGTAGCAGCAGATCTGATCATTTATGAAATGCATGCTAAGTCACTAAGTCACTTTAGTCGTGTCCGACTCTGCGACCCCATAGACAGCAGCCCACCAGGCTCCCTTGTCCCTGGGATTCTCCAGGCAAGAACACTGGAGTGGGTTGCCATTTCCTTCTCCAATGTGTGAAAGTGAAGTCGTTCAGTCATGTCCGACTTAGCGATCCCCGGACTGCAGTCTGCCAGGCTCTACCATGGATGGCATGGGATTTTCCAGGCAAGAGTACTGGAGTGGGGTGCTGTTGCCTTCTCCGATGAAATGCATAGAACATCAGTATATAATCAGTCTTAACCACCTTTCTCTTTTTAACTTGAAAGAAATATGTGGAAGCTTGTATTTTAGTTTCATGCTTATAAGGAATATAATCTCACATTGTATCATCCAAAAAGCAAGAGAATTACAGAAAAACATCTATTACTGCTTTATTGACTATGCCAAAGCCTTTGACTGTGTGGATCACAATAAACTGGAAAATTCTGAAAGAGATAGGAATACCTGATCACCTGACCTGCCTCTTGAGAAGCAACAGTTAGGAGTGGACATGGAACAGCAGACTTTTCCAAATCAGGAAAGGAGTACGTCAAGGGTGTATATTGTCACCCTGCTTATTTAATTTCTATGCAGAGTACATCATGAGAAATGCTGAGCTGGATAAAGCACAAGCTGGAATCAAGATTGCCAGGAGAAATATCAATAACCTCAGATATGCAGATGATACCACCCTTATGACAGAAAGTGAAGAACTAAAGAGCCTCTTGATGAAAGTGAAAGAGGAGAGTGAAAAAGTTGGCTTAAAGCTCAGCAGTCAGAAAACTAAGATCATGGCATCTGGTCCCACACTTTATGGCAAATAGATGGGGAAACAATGGAAACAGTGACAGACTTTATTTTCTTGGGCTCCAAAATCACTGCAGATGCTGACTGCAGCCATGAAATTAAAAGACGCTTACTCCTTGGAAGGAAAGTTATGACCAACCTAGACAGCATATTAAAAAGCAGAGACGTTACTTTGCCAACAAAGGTCCGTCTAGTCAAGGCTGTGGTTTTTCCAGTGATCTACAATGTATGGATGTGAGTTGGACTATAAAGAAAGCTGAACGCCAAAGAACTGATGCTTTTGAACTGTGGTGTTGGAGAAGACTCTTGAGAGTCCCTTGGACTGCAAGGAGATCCAGCCAGTCTATCCTAAAGGAGATCAGTCCTGGGTGTTATTGGAGGGACTGATGTTGAAGCTGAAACTCCAATACTTTGGCCACCTGATGTGAAGAGCTGACTCATTTGGAAAGACCCTGATGCTGGGAAAGATTGAAGGCAGGAGGAGAAGGGACAACAGAGGATGAGATGGCTGGATGGCATCACCGACCTGATGCGCATGTGTTTGGGTGGACTCCGGGAGTTGGTGATGGACAGGGAGGTCTGGCGTGCGGTGGTTCATGGGGTCGCAAAGAGTCAGACACGACTGAGTGACTGGACTGAACTGAGCTGAACTGAGTCTTGCATTGAGACCCTGTCTGACTGAGGTTGCTAATAAGTGCTCTTTTCTGTTGATGGGTGTTCTTCACGCTCTGGTGCTCTGGCCTTGACCTTCGGTGAGGTACAGGGAGCCCAGACGCCCCTCTGAGGCAGTCATCTCTGTTTCCTTCTGCTCCAGTTATTTAGGTATAAGATTACTATTTCAAGAAAAAAGTGTGTTAACATATATGAGTGACATTTAGGTGAATAGTTAATTCCAGGTGGAGAACACTGAATGATACTAGATAATTTAATTCTCCTCAGGGAGAGCTGCTGACCAGTTAAAATGTTAGTATAAAGGCATTCTTATTTTGTTAGAAATAAATAAATCTGTTCACAGGGTCTTACTAATGTAGTAAGTCTGATTTTTGGAAGGAATAGTCTGAGGTTTCACAAGAGAGTATAGGAATAAAAACATCTCCCTTTGCAGATGTAAAAGGTGAAAGCCAATTATAGTATTTTCAGTTTTTCTGAAAGGAAACTAGCTGATACTGGTACTTCTCCAAACTTTTACCAGGAAAAATAATTACTGTAATTTTAGGAGAATAATGTACATATTAGGTTGCTGTATGGTTTATTTTTCCTAAACCCTTTTTTTCTTTCAGGTAGAAGAGCTCAGTAAAATACTCCATTGTGGGAGAAACGAAGATAATAAAAAGTCTGATGTAGAAGTACAAACAGAGAACCACCCTCCTTGGTCAGTCTCAGGTACGTACCTTATAGTGAAGCTATCCAAATACTTTCACCTTGAAATCATGCTAGTGTGGCGTTTTCTTTAAACTTAAAAAAAAAAAAAAAAAATATATATATATATATATATACACATACACACACACACATCTAGATAAATAGAGCTGTTACAAAGTTGCCTTTTCTCTATATGACTTGGTATTTTCAGATAATCTATTTGCTCTTGTGGGAAAGTAGAACTTATTGCTCTTATAAACGCATAATATTGCTGATGTTTTGAGTGGCACGTTCACCGAGTAGTCCTTGCTCTGCTGTAAACCGTCTCCTCTTTTCTCGCCTTATTGTGACCAGGGGGTGTGTTTTCTTGTTGACGTATTACACTTAGTATCAGTTCCATGTCAGTCTCAGGTCCTTCTGGGAGGAGGATGGGCCTGCACCCATGGCCTCATCGATGGCATGATGTTGGGAGGCAAAATAACTGAGCACCTGGGTTTTAATAAATAGAAATCACAAGAAATGGTCTTTCCCAATTTAATTTTGCCTTGTTTATTCTGTGCACAACTTAGCAAATTATGGTATTATGTTTTTTTAAAAAGTCAGCATCATGACTGAAATTGATGGAAAAATGAGCCCTTGACCTGTTGTCTTATTTCATTGTCATTTGATATTCAACGATACTAAGGTATGTGGTTAGATATTTTTAAGAGTTGCTAATTTTTTTTTGACAGAACACAACCTATCTACCTGTTTTCTCTTTTTACTCTTGCTATGGAAAATCCAAATCTGCCTACCTTTTTTTCTTTTTAAGCCTGACAGCTAGGGTACTGAAGGTGACATTAGAATCAAAGATGTATACTTCTGCAGACTTAACTTGCACTATTCATTTTAGTCTGTTAAAATGTGTGTAATTGTAAAAATACAAGTTGCATGCAATGTGTGCTCTTTGTGTTTGCTGGTAATGTTTTGGAATTCAGTTCTTTTTATATACACTATTCTAATATGATACCACTTTTTGTTTTTGCAATAGATTATTACTATCAGACGTACTATAATGAAGTTAATCTTTCAAATAAAGCATCTGAACTCTCAGTTCAGGAAGATAAGGATATAGAAGCTTCTACCTTTAATTCTAAAGACCAGTCAGACATACAAAGTGATACTTATGCTGGTACTGATATAACAGAAAATGTTAATTTTGGACAAGAGGACCATTTTGCCTCGAATTCGCAGGTAATAGAGTACTTGAAACTGTTATTACAGGAACTTGTTCTTTGTTGTTATTATGGAGAAAAATAGAGCTCTTTCTTTTATCGCAGTGTATGGAAGGCTTGTAAACATGCTGCAATTACGTAGTAAATTATACACTTTTTGAGAAACAAAAATTATAACTTATTCATATGTGTTATTGTTTTCCTACTCTGTTGTGTTCCAAAAAAAGTATGGTACACATAAACTAAAGCAAAATTTGTCAGTATGTTTTGACTCAACGAAAAACTCTTGAACAACCACAATACCATGCTCACCCCAACTTCTTTCAGTGCTTCCTTTATGTCTAACATCATGCCATTGTCAAACTTCCCAGAATGTTTTATAAATTAGTTTCTACAGTTTGTTTGAATCAGGATCTCATAAGGTTTATACAGGGCAACTGCTTAATGTGTGATAGAGAATTCATAGCTTTCCTCACCCATCTATTTTCTAAAATTGTTTCCCTTTGCACCTGTAACTATTGAAGAATCCCGAACATTTGTCGTAAAGAATAGTTCAATCTGTATTTTGTGGATTGCTTCCCTGTGGCATTAGATATTTATTTTTGGATAATGGTCACTCACTTGGTCTTCAAAACGGGGTCAGATTTGAATTAACTGACATTTTTTTTTTAATGGCAATCAAACTGTAATTGATAGCCATCCCTTTCCATTGCAGAAACTGAGATCTTATATTCCAAGTAGTTTATAGGTCTATTTATTATTTCAAATCCTGTTACTTTTTAATTTAAGGATGTTTTTGTCCTGTTTGACATGATTGTACCATATCTAGGAGCCAGCATCTGCTTTAGCAACAGAGAATACATCCTTAGAAGGCTCATCACTAGCTGAAAGTTTGAGAGCTGCAGCAGAAGCTGCTGTATCACAGACTGGCTTTAGTTATGATGAGAACACTGGATTGTATTTTGATCACAGTACTGGATTCTATTATGATTCCGTAAGTGTCTCAGACCTTTTCATACTGGGTGGTTGTGTTCTTAGCTGCTTGAATGCCTAATATTAAACCTTAGGTTGAATTAAGAAAAGCAGGGAGCTGCATGTAAAAATGGTTTGATTCAGAGCTACTTGATAAGAATAAAGATTTATAAAATAGCTTATGATACTATACTTTTATGTTTATTTAATTAGATGAGTTAATTGTGTTGTTATAGATTACTATTTTAGAGCGATCTAATAACCTTTACATGTAAAGTAACATACAAAATGTTTGCATATTCATAAAAAGAGATGAGAACTGCATTTTGTAAACTGTTTCAGAGCTTAACATTTTTCATAGAATTTATACAGAAGTAGCATTGTTAGTTCTAGGCTTGGCAGTAAGATTTTTTTTTTAATTGTTTCAAATACCTGTATCTTTGTGAATTCATTTTAGTCCACAAAGGAGTCTTTTTTTTAAAAGTTCTTTATGGCATGTTTATTATTAGTTAGTGTTTTATTTTCTGTGTCTTTTAATCATTCTACTTAAAAAAAAAATCAATCTGTTAACGGTGAGAACTAGGGAATTAGTGTGGATCAGAAATAACAATGAACCACTAACTAGGACAAAACCAGAAAATAAAATTCTTGATTTATAATGCAGTGTTTTCATTGTTGAAGATATAGTAATCAGTTGGATTTTTTCAGGTTTTGTTGACAGTAATGATGGAACTCAGTACACACACATTCTTCAACCTCTGGTCTGCAAATACGATCTGGTTCAGGAGTTAGAGCATGTAGTGAGTGCCACAAAGTGGAGCAGATATTCACAATTCCAGTTATAGGAACTACTATTAACTAATCTAGGGAACATAATGATAAGAGAAAATATTTTAGTTAGATAATCGATTTCATTAGCTTGTCAGTTTGCACTTGGTACAGTACTTTGTAAATACTTTGTAAAGAGAGGGTTTTCTTTCATAGGAGTATGCCAACTGAAAATGTTAATTAATACCCAGAAAATAAATGTTTAAACTCTTATTACCAAAGAAAATACCGATTAGTTAATTGGCTTCTAGGAAAATATGCAATTTCCAAGTATATGACGTTAGTGTTTGTCATTCTCCTCCCTTCCTTTCTGTAACTTCCTGCCGACACCTCTTCCGTAAATGCTTAATTACATTCTGCAGGTTGTGTGTCTTTGGAGTAGGGGCATCATTGTTTTGCCATTTTTATTTTGCTAATTTTCATTTTATTTTAATTAAATAAAAATTTTCTTACATATTTTAAATGTCTGTATTTCAGGCTGAAAGGTAGCACATTAAAAAGATTTCAGTTGTAGAAGTTCTGTTATCATTGGAAATAAAGATTTAAAGCTTCCATTCAGTTTTTTAGCTAAAAGAAGGATAGTGAGGATTATAAATATTTTTTGTAAGAGATTTACAAAATGAATTAGTAAATTGTAATAGTATCAACACTTAGAAAAATAATTCTTTTTCAGGACGCTTTAGTTGCTTAATCTCAGTGTATTGCCAGATGTTTCCAGATCTGATCTGCATGGATTTATGATGTAAATAAGATACAGACTATTCAATTAAATCTTGGCCAGTTCAGTTCAGTCGCTCAGTCGTGTCCGACTCTTTGCAACCCCATGAGTCGCAGCACGCCAGGCCTCCCTGTCCATCACCAACTCCTGGAGTTCACTCAGGCTCGGCGTCCATCAAGTCAGTGATGCCATCCAGCCATCTCATCCTCTGTTGTCCCCTTCTCCTCCTACCCTCAGTCCCTCCCAGCATCAGGATCTTTTCCAATGAATCAACTCTTCACCTGAGGTAGCCAAAGTACTGGAGTTTCAGCTTCAGCATCATTCCCTCCAAAGAAATCCCAGGGCTGATCTCCTTCAGGATGGACTGGTTGGATCTCCTTGCAGTCCAGGGGACTCTCAAAAGTCTTCTCCAATACCACAGTTCAAAAGCATCAATTCTTTGGCGCTCAGCCTTCTTCACAGTCCAACTCTCACATCCATACATGACCACAGGAAAAACCAAAGCCTTGACTAGACAGACCTTTGTTGGCAAGTAATGTCTCTGCTTTTGAATATGCTATCTAGGTTCGTCATAACTTTTCTTCCAAGGAGTAAGCGTCTTTTAATTTCATGGCTGTAGTCACCATCTGCAGTGATTTTGGAGCCCNCATGACCACAGGAAAAACCAAAGCCTTGACTAGACAGACCTTTGTTGGCAAGTAATGTCTCTGCTTTTGAATATGCTATCTAGGTTCGTCATAACTTTTCTTCCAAGGAGTAAGCGTCTTTTAATTTCATGGCTGTAGTCACCATCTGCAGTGATTTTGGAGCCCAAAAAAATAAAGTCTGACACTGTTTCCCCATCTGTTTTCCATGAAATGTACTCCTTTCCTGATTTGGAACCAGTCTGTTGTTCCATGTCCAGTTCTAACTGTTGCTTCCTGATCTGCATATAGGTTTCTCAAGAGGCAGGTCAGGTGGTCTGGTATTCCCATCTCTTTCAGAATTCTCCACAGTTTATTGTGATCCACACAGTCAAAGGCTTTATCATAGTCAATAAAGCAGAAATAGATGTTTTTCTGGAACTCTCTTGCTTTTTTCATGATCCAGCAGATATTGGCAATTTGATCTCCGTTTCCTCTGCCTTTTCTAAAACCAGCTTGAACATCTGGAAGTTAACGGTTCACATATTGCTGAAGCCTGGCTTGGAGAATTTTGAGCATTACTTTACCAGCGTGTGAGATGAGTGCAATTGTTCAGTAGTTTGAGCATTCTTTGGCATTGCCTTTCTTTGGAATTGGAATGAAAACTGAACTTTTCCAGTCCTGTGACCAATGCTGAGTTTTCTAAAAAGTTTTTGGAAAAAGTTTTTCAAGATTTGGAAATCTTGGCCAGTATCTAGTAAATGCAGATGATTCTATAATTTTATCTTTCTAGTTTTTATCCATAATTGACCAAAATTCTATATTGCATGGCTGCTTTACAATAAGTCTTACGTAGTTGCTTAGTGTAGGATTGATTAGTGAAGACAACTGTTTGATTTCTTTGTACAGAATGTTCTGTTATAGTATTCATGAGCTTAATTTTATTTTCAAATTTTCTGCAGAATTTTGAATCATGAACAGTAAGAGGCAAATCTTTATGACATTGAGAGGAGGGTTTAGGGGTTTATAGTACCAAATCATTACCATGTAATTATGTAGATTATGAGTCTGGAATTGGTTTTATGTGGTCAGCTTTTTCTGATGCATACCTTAGTTTTCATGACTTCTAAAGGTTTCTTGTTGAACTATCTGAAGTTGCTATTTCTGTAAGCATAAACATGGTCAAATGTTGGCAATTATCTGAGATTTAATTTAATATATAAATGTATTTATTTTCCACACTTGGAAAACTAGAGGAGATACCGAATGGTATTTTGGAAAATTACAAGCATTTTTATTATGTTATCTTTATTTTTTTTTTCCAGAAAAAAACTAATTCTTTAAAGAAACACATTTAGTAGAAAGTTTAGTTTTTTATTTTATTTCATCATGAATAAAACTTACTGTTCCCTTCACTTTGAAAGGAAAACCAGCTGTATTATGATCCCTCCACTGGAATTTATTACTACTGTGATGTGGAAAGTGGTCGATACCAGTTTCATTCTCGAGTGGACTTGCAGCCTTATCAGACTTCTGGCACAAGACAAAGTAAAGATAAAAAATTGAAGAAAAAAAGAAAGGATCCAGATTCTTCTGCAACAAGTGAAGAAAAGGTAATGTCATAATTTTTAAAACTTATACAGTGGTGGCATAGTTAAGCCAAATTTCTTTTTTTACATTCTGCTTTACTTATTTGGCTACTCTGGGTCTTTTTGTGGTGTGCAGGCCCTTTATTGTGGTGTGTGGGCTTCTCTGATTGTAGTGCCCGGGCTCAGCTGGCTGGCAGCATATACGATCTTAGTTCCTCCAGCAGGGATAGAAACTGTGTCCCCTGCTTTGGAAGTTGAATTCCCAACCACTAGACCACCAGGGAAGTCCCAAAGCCAAAATTTTTGATGAAACTGAAAATCATTTAGTAGCTCTGCTTTTTTTTTTTTTAAGTAGAGGATGTTTGCTTTATAGTGTTGTGTTAGTTTCTGCGCACAGCAGTCATTCAGCCACGAGTGTGTGTGTCTCTTGCCTGGATTTCCTTCGCGTTTAGGTCGCCACAGAGCACTGAGCAGAGCTCCTTGTGCTGTCCGGGCGGTTCCCATTAGTCATCTGTTTACACACAGTAGTGCGTCTGTGACTTCTGGTGGTGCTAGGGAAGAAATCTGCCTGTCAGTGCTGGGGACACAGGCGACGCAGATTCAGTCCCTGGTTTGAGAAGATCCCTTGGCCTAGGAAACGGCACCCCACTCCAGGATTCTAGCCTGGAGAGAACCCCATGGACGGAGAGGCCTGGTGGGCTACAGTCCCCAGGGTCACAAAGAGCCAGACAGGACTGAGCAGCTGAGCACACACTTACAGTGTGTGTACGCCAGTCCCAGTCTCCCTATCCACCCACCCAGTAAGTCTGTATTTTAAATACAGCATTTAATTAGAATATTAGTATAATAATAAGGTACCAGAATCTTACCAACCAGGAAACTTTTACACGGGGAAACCATGGACTTTTTACAAATTCTCAGTTACGAGAAGTAGAAAAAATTTTTTCTCTTTTCAGCCTGAAATTGACCACTGAAAAAATTTTTTAAAGTTTGAAGCAGGTAGATATAGGACAAATAAAGTACTCTTGTGTTGTGTAATTTGGAAGAAGACCATTCAGAGCATCTGTTGATAAGCTGATGTCAGTGCACAACTCACAACAGCAGAGAAAGAGTTTATAAGCAGCTGTGGGTAAAAGTTCAGCATTCTTAGTTATGTTGAGCAGTTGTTTATGTTAGGAAACGTAAGGAAAAAATCCACTGCTCGCAAGTATAGGATATATGTATATTTATCAGTGTAAATTGGTATCTTTTGGGGAAATAAGTTGCTTGCTTGTATGTATGCTCATGTCTGACTCTTTGTGACCCAGTGTCTGTTTCTATTTTGTAAGTGAGTTTGTCTCATGCTTTAGATTCCATGTGTAAGCGATTTATATAATATTTATCTTTTTCTGATCTACTTCATTTAGGATGATAATCTCTAGTTGTATCCTCGTTGCTGCAAATGGCGTGATCCTTTTTTATGGCTGAGTAGAGTCCGTTGTGTATATGTACCACCTCTCTGTCTGTGAACGTCTAGATTGCGTCTGTGTCTTGGCTATTATAAACAGTGCTGCTGTGAATATTGGTGTGCATGTGTCTTGTTGAATTAGTTTTCTCTGGATGTCTGCCCAGGAGTGGGATTGATGGACCATAATGTAACTCTCCGTGTGCGTGCTCAGCCTTGTGTGCAGGCTCAGTCGTATCCCACTCTGTGCGACCCCGTGGACTGTAGCCCACCAGGCTCCTCTGTCCATGGGATTCCCCAGGCAGGAATACTCGAGTGGGTTGCCTTTTCCTTCTCCAGGGGATCTTCCCAAGCCAGGGATCGAACCTGTGTCCCCTACATTAGCAAGTGGATTCTTGACCACTGAGCCACCTTGGAAGCCCAGTGTAACTCTATTTTTAGCATTTTAAGGAACTTCCATACTATTTTCCATAGTGGCTGCCAACTTTTATTCCCATCAACAGAACAGGAGGGTTCTCTTTTCTCCACACCATCTCCAGCCTTTAGTATTTGTAGACTTTTTAATCATGACCATTCTGAACAGTGTGGGATGTTACTTCATTATAGTTTGGATTTGCAGTTCTCTAATAATTGGCGAAGAAGCATCTTTTTATGGGCCTTTTGGCTACCTGTATGTTTTTTTTGGAGAAATGTCTGTTTAGGCCTTCTTCCCAATTTTTTGATTGTGTTATTTGTTTTTCTTTTCTTACTGAGTTGTATGAGCTGTTTATGTATTTTGGAAATTGTCGTTAGTCACATCACTTGTGAAGATTTTCTCCCAGTCTGTAGGTTGTCTTTTTGTTCATTTATAGTTTAGTTTGCTATTCAAAAGCATTAGATCCCGTTTGTTTATATTTCTATAGTTTTGAAACACTGACATATGAAAACATTGATACTATATGTCAAAGAATATTTTACCTGTGTTCTCTTCTAAGGGTTTTATGGTATCATGTCTTAATATTTAAGTCTTTAAGGCCATTTTGCAGGGAAGGCAATGGCACCCCACCCCAGTACTCTTGCCTGGAAAATCCAATGGACGGAGGAGCCTGGTGGGCTGCAGTCCATGGGGTCGCTAACAGTCGGACAGACTGAGCGACTTCACTTTCACTTTTCTCTTTCATGCATAGGAGAAGGAAATGGCAACCCACTCCAGTGTTCTTGCCTGGAGAATCTCAGGGACGGGGGGAGCCTGGTGGGCTGCCGTCTATGGGGTCACACAGAGTCGTTTACGACTGAAGTGACTTAGCAGCAGCAGCAGCAGCAGCAAGGCCATTTTGAGTTTATTTTTGGGTAGGCTATGAGGGAATGTTCTCTAACTTTACTGATTTTTATACGTGGCTGTCAGCTTTCCCAACATCACTTGCTGAAGAGACTGTCTTTTCTCCATTGTATATTCTTTCCTCCTTTGTTACATTTAAGTCTTTAATCTATTTTGAATTTATTTTTGTGTATGGTATGAGAAAATGGTCCAGTTTCACTTTTTAAATTTAGCTGTTTAGTTTTTCCAACACCATTTACTAAATAGACAGTCTTTTCCCATTGTATATTCCTGCCTCCCTTGTCATAGATGAGTTGCGCATATGAATGTGAGTTTGTTTCTGGGTTCTATTCTGTTGCATTGATCTGTGTCTCCTTTTGTGCTGGTACCATACTGTTGGTTTCTGTCACTTTGTAGTATATTTTTAGAGTGCATGGTACCTCGAGCTTTGTTCTTCTTTCTTAAGATTGTTTTGGCTATTTGGGTTCTTTTTTTGTTTCCCTACAAATTACAGAATTTTTCTAGTTCTATGAAAAACACCATTGGAATTTGATAGGGACTGCATTAAGTATATAGATTGCTTTGGATATAGTATAGCCATTTTAACAGTATTAATTCCCCTAATCCATGAGCACAGTATATTTTTCCCTTTCTTTCATCAATATCTTAGAGTTTTCAGAGTATGAGTCTGTTACCTCTTTGGTTTGATTTATTCCTAGGTATTTTATTCTTTCTGATGCGATTATAAATGTGATTGTTTTCTTAATTTCTCTTGTAGTTTGTTGTTAAGTATATAAAAACACAGCAGGTTTCTGTATTTTTGTATATTTGTATTCTGAAGCTTTACTGAATTCATATGAGTTCTCATAGCTTTTGGTAATGTCTTTAGGATTTTCTATCTGTTGTATCATGTCACCTGCAAAGAGTGAAAGTTTAACTTCTTTTCTCGTTTGGATTTCTTTTCTTTCTTTTTCTTGTCTGTTTTCTGTGGTGAGGACTTCCAATGTTGTGTTGAATAAATGTGGCAAGTGTGACGCCTGATGTTAGAGAACACGCTTCAGCTTTTCACCGTTGAGCATGATGTTGGATATGGGTTTGTCATATGTGTGTGTGTGTGCTGAGCAGTTTCAGTCGTGTCTGACTCTTTGTGACCCCGTGGACTATAGCCCACCAGGCTCCTCTCTCCATGGGATCCTCAGGCAGGAATACTGGAGTGGGTTGCCATGCCCTCCTCCAGGGTGGGTTTGTTATATATGACCTTTATTATGTTGAAGTACGTTTCCTTTGTATCTACTTTGTTTAGTTTATCATAAGTTGATGTTGAATTTCGTCAAAAACTTTTTCTGTATCTGTTGAGATATTCATATGATTTTTATTCTTCAGTGTGTTACTGTGGTGTATCATGTTGATTGATTTGTGGGTATTGAACCATCCTTGCATTCCTGGGATAAATCCCATTTGATCGTGGTTTGTGGTCTTTTAATATATTGTTGAATTTGCTATGCTAGTATTTTTACATCTGTGTTCATCAGTGATATTGGCCTGAAATTTTATTTTATTTGTGGTGTGTTTGGTTTTCATGTCAGGCTGATGCTGGCCTTATAGAATGAGTTCAAGATGTTCCTTCCTCTTTAACTTCTTAGAATAATTTGAGAAAGACAGGTTTGTTAGTTCAGTAGTTCAGTTCAGCTCAGTCATGTCTGACTCTTTGCGACCCCATGAACTGCAGCATGCTGAGCTTCCCTGTCCAGCACCAACTCCCCGAGCCTGCTGAAGCTCATGTCCATCGAGTCGGTGATGCCATCCAACCATCTCATCCTCTGTCATCCTCTTTTCCTCCCGCCTTCAGTCTTTCCCAGCCTCAGGGTCTTTTCCAGTGAGTCGGTTCTTCACATCAGCATCAGTCCTTCCAATGAATATTCAGGACTGGTTTCCTTTAGGATGAACTGGTTGGATCTCCTTGCAGTCCAAGGGACTCTCAAGAGTCTTCTCCAACACCACAGTTCAAAAGCAGCAATTGTTTGGTGTTCAGCCTTCTTTATGGTCCAGCTCTCTTACTCATATATGACTACTGGACAAACCATAGCTTTGACTAGACGGACCTTTGTTGGTAAAGTAATGTCTCTGCTTTTCAATATGCTGTCTAGATTGGTCATAGCTTTTCTTCCAAGGAACAAACATCTTTTAATTTCACAACTGCAATCACCATCTGCAGTGATTTTAGAGCCCCCCAAAATAAAGTTTGTCAGTGTTTCCATTGTTTTCCCATCTATTTCCCATGAAGTGATGGGACCAGATTCCATGATCTTCGTTTTTTGAATGTTGAGTTTTAAGCCAACTTTTTCACTCTCCCCTTTCACTTTCATCAAGAGGCTCCTCAGTTCCTCTTCGCTTTTTGCCATGAGGGTGGTGTCATCTGCATATCTGAGGTTATTGATATTTCTCCCAGCAATCTTAATTCCAGCTTGTGCTTTATCCAGCCCGGCATTTCTCATGGTGTACTCATTACATATAAGTTAAATAATCAGGGTGACAATATACAGCCTTGATGTACTCCTTTCCCAACTTGGAACTAGTCCGTTGTTCCATGTCTGGTTTTAACTGTTGCTTCTTGACCTGGATACAGATTTCTCAGGAGGCAGGTTAGGTGGTCTGGTATTCCCATCTCTTTAAGGATTTTCCACAGTTTGTTGTGATCCACATAGTCAAAGGCTTTGATGTAGTCAATAAAGCAGAAATAGATGTTTTTCTGGAACTCTCTTGCTTTTTGGATGTTGGCAATTTGATCTCTGGTTCCTCTGCCTTTTCTAAATCCAGCTTCAACATCTCGAAGTTCTCGGTTCACAAACTGTTGAAGCCTGGCTTGGAGAATTTTAAGCATCACTTGACTAGCATGTGAGATGAGTGCAATTGTTCAGTAGTTTGAGCATTCTTTGGCATTGCCTTTCTGGATGAAAACTGACCTTTTCCAGTCCTGTGGCCACTGCTGAGTTTTCTGAGTTTGCTGGCATATGGAGTGCAGCACTTTCACAGCATCATCTTTTATGTTTTTAACTATTCTCTAAATGTTTGGTATAATTCACTTGTGAGGTCATCTGGTCCTGGATTTTTATTACTTATGAGATTTTTGATTGTTGAATCATTTTCATTTCTGGTAAATAGTTCATTGATATTTTTTATATTATCCTGATTCAGTCTTGGGAGACTATGTTTTTCAGGATTTATCCATTTTTTTCTGAGTTGTCCATTTTATCGGCATATCATTGTTCATAGTAAACTTTTATTCTTATTTCTGCAGTATCAATTGTAACTTCTCCTCTTTGATTTCTGATTTTATTTATTTGGGTCCTCTTTGATGATGAGTCCGTCTAAAGGCTTAACAATTTTGTTTATTTTTTCAAAGAACCATCTCATAGTTTCACTGACCTTTTTTCTTTTTTTAATCTCTGTATCCTTTCTTCTTCTTTTTTTCTGTCTGTACCTTGCAGCTTGCAGGATCTTAGTTCCCCAACAGAGATTAAACCTGTGTTCCCTTGCAGTGGAAGCACAGAGTCCTAACCCCTGGGCCTCCCAGGAATTTCTTGTATCATTTATTTCTATTCTGACCTTTACTGCTTCTTCTCTTAACTTTGGATTTTTTCCTTCTTTTTCTAGGTCCTTCAGCTGTAACGTTAGATTGTTTATTTGGAATTTTTCTTATTCCTGAGTTAGGCTTGTGTTGCTCTTAACTTCCTAGAACTGCTTTTGCCTCATCCCATGGATTGTAGATAATTATATTAACATTTTCATTTGTCTCCAGTAATTTTTTCAAATCTCCTTTTTGAGTTCAGGAGTGACCAGTTGCTTGTATAGTAGCTTGTTGTTTAGACTCTTATGTGTTTTTTGCAGTTTATTTCTTAGAGTGGGTTTCTAGTCTTTCACTGTTGTGATTGGAAAAGCTGCCTAATAATTCAGTCTTAAATTTCTTTATTTGAAATTGAAGTATTATTGATTTACAGGATTGTGCTAATTTCTGCTGTATAGAAAAGTGACTCAGTTATACACACATATATATTCTTTTTTTAAAAATATTGTTTTCCATTATGGTTTATCCCAGGAGATTGGATATAGTTCCCTGAGCTATACAGTAAGCCTTTATTTATCTGTTTTATTTTATTTTATTTTTTTTTCACATTTTATACACATTTATTTTACAGCTATGGAATCATAGTGTGAAAGAAGAAATAGTTCCAGAAGAGTCATTTGAAGTACTTGTGATCTGAGATGTGTATAAGAGACAGGGATATAGTTCCCTGAGCTATACAGTAAGCCTTTATTTATCTGTTTTAAATGTAGTAACTTGCATCTACTAACTCCAGACTCCCAGTTCATCCCCTTCCCTCCCTCTCTCCCCTTTGGCAACCACAAGAATGGCCTGTGTGTCTGTGAGTCTGTTTCTGTTTTGTAATTAGGTTCATTTGTGCCATATTTTAGATTCCACATGTAAGTGATAGCATATGCTATTTGTGTTCCTCTTTCTGACTTGCTTCACTTAGTAGTGTGATAATCTCTAGTTGCACCTCAAGGCTTAGTTGCTTGAGGCTTGTTTTGTAGCCTAGCGTGCCATCATCTTAAAGAATGTTCCATCTTCGCTTGAAACAAATGTGTATCCCTGCTGCTTTTGGATAGAATGTTGGCTGTGTATCTGTTAGGTTCATTTAGTCACATGTATCATTTAAGGGCAGTATTTCCTTACTGGTTTTCTGTCTAGATGATCAGTCCACTGATGTAAGTGGAGTGTTAAAGTCCTCTAGTATTATTGTGTTGTCAGTTTCTGCCTTTATGTTTGTTAGTATTTTCTTTATGTACTTAGTAGGTGCTTCTGTGTTGGGTACATAGACATTTATATATAGAGTTGTTATATCTCCTTGTTGGCTTGATCCCTTTAGCATATAATATGCTTCTTTGTCTCTTTTTGCTGTCTGTTTTGTCTGACATAAGTATTGCTCCCCCAGTTTTCTTTTTATTTTCATTTGTATGGAAAACCTTTTTTCTGTCTCCTTATTTTCAGTCAGTGTGTATCTTTAGATCTGAAGTAAGTCTTTTCTGGGTGGCATATATGTGGGTTTTTGGTTTTTTTTTTTTAATCCATTCAGCCACTCTTTTAATTGGAGCTTTTAGTCCATTTACTTTGGAAGTAATTATTGCTGGGTGTGTATGTACTGCTGTTTGGTTGATTGTCTTGAAGGGGGTTGTAGTTCCTTTTGGTTCTGTTTTCTTTTGCTGCCTTCCCCTGTGATTTGATGACTGCCTTTAGTGTTATGTTTGGATTCCTTTCCTTTCTGTGTATCTATTACTGAGTTGTGGTTTTTGGTAACCATCAGATTCATTCACATTGACAACCTATGTATATGTGGTTGGAGTTTCCCAGGTGGCACTAGTGGTAAAGAACCCGCTCCACCTACCAGTGCGTAAGACATAAGAGACCTGGGGTCATGAAGGTCCCCTGGAGGAGGGCATGGCAACCCACTCTGGTATTCTTGCCTGGAAAATCCCATGAACAGAGGAGCCTTCAGGGCTTCAGTCCACAGGGTCACAGAGAGTTAGACATGACTAAAGCAACTTAGTATGGTGCAGCAGCACATACATGTGGTTATTTTGAGTTGATGATTTCTTACGTTTGAATGCATTCTAACTGCTCTCTGTTTTTACTGTCCTTGCCCCCTGCATCTAATTTTTTGTGGTCATATTTTGTGTTTTTGTTTTGTTTGTCCCTTAACTGCTTATGTGGCTGTTTCACTACTTTTGTCTTTTAGTCTTCCTGCTGGCTTTGTCAGTTGTTGATCTGCTGCCTTTACTGTACGATTGCCTTTTCCAATGCGGTTCTTCCCTTCATAAGTTTCATATTTCTAGATGTGGTTCTTTGTTTTCCACTTCGAGGAGTCCCTTTAATATTTCTTGTAAAGCTCTTTTAGTGATGCTGAACTCTTTTAGCTTTTGCTTGTCTAGAAAGTTCTTCATCTTTTCTCCCAGTCTGAGGGATAGCCTTTCTGGGTAGAGTGTTCTTGGTTGAAGGTTTTTTCCTTTTAGCACTTTGAATATATGGTGCGATTCCCTATTGGCCTGACTTTTTAGTTCTGCTGAAAAGTCAGTGATAGCCTTATGATAGGTCCCTTGTGGATAGCTAGTAGCTTTTCCTTTGTTGCTTTTAAAATTCTTTTTCTTTAACTTTTGCCATTTTAATTATATTTTGTCTTCATGTGAACTGCTCTTGGTTCATCTTGTTTGGGACTCTGTGCTTCTTGGACCTGGATGTGTTTCTTTCCCCAGGTTAGGGACATTTTCAGCTATGATTTCTTCACATACGCTTTGTGGTTGTAAGTATGCTTGATGTTGTCTAGAGGTATAAACTATACTCTTTTTTTGTTATCTCTTCAGCTTGAGTGATTACTACTCTTTGCCAGATTGCTGATCTGTTCCCCTATATCATCTAATTTGTTGTTCTTTCTAGTATATTTTCAATTTCAGTTTTGTATTCTTTAGCTCTGTTTGGTTCTTCTTCATGTTTTCTAACTACTGAAATTTTATGTTCATTCATTCTTCTGAGTTTGGTGAGCATCTTTATGTTCATCACCTTGAGCTTTTTATCCAGTAGATTGCTTATCTCCATTTGTTCTTTTTTTTTTTTTGCTGTGATTTGACTAGATTTTAATTGTATTATTTGAAGTATGGCAACATCTTATGAAATAGTGGAAAAATTCTTTTTAAACCTGTATTTCGGAGGAATGTTCTTTTTCTGAGCTTATGTCTTGTACCTTTGTTGAGAACGCATTCCTCTGTCTCCTCACTGTGCTCTGTTCACTGTATTTATTTCTGTGTGTTAGGTAGACTTCAAGGTAGGTAGGTTGTTTATGTTTCCCATCTTGGAGAAGTGGCCGTATTTAGTAGACCTCCTCTAGGGCCCAGGCAACACATGCCCTTCTGGTCACCAGAACTTTTTACTCTGGGGGTGTTCCCTATGTGGGCTATGTACATCCTTCTGTTGTGGTGAGACTGATGACTCTGGGAACGCTGGAAAGCAGGGCTGGCCCTCGCCCTGGCTGGCTGTGAGGTCATGCCTCGCGTGGTGACTGCAGGCCCAGTCGAGAGAAGGGTGGCCTTCCTGTGAAGTTGACCGTGTGACCCAGGGGCTCAGGGCTGTTCCTGGCCCATTGGACGAGTCCCTGTGTGGCTCTCTTCTGGAAAGCCACGAGTTTGTGCCGGCCAGCAGAGGGGCAGGGTGGGGATGCCAGCACTAACAGACCAGAGGAAAGATTCCAGAAAGATGTGTTCCAGTGCCACTGCTACTGGGGGTAGAACAGATTCCCCAAAACAGCTGACACAGGCTTCTTTCAAGCTGCTATCTCTCTGTCAAGACTCAGAACGTGTGCCATCTTCCATGTGTCTTAAGGGCTGAATCTCATCCCTGTATCTCTCCAGTTCTCCTGAACAGAAGCTCTGCTAGTTTTTCAAAGCTGCATATTCTAGGGGCTTGTCTTTCCAGTTCAGGGTCCCAAGGCTGGGGAGCCCCATTTGGGTCTCCCACTCCTCACTCCTTGGAAAGAGCCTCTGTGCTTGGGATATCCCTTCCATTTGTGGTTTGCCAACATAGGGGTATGGGTGTCCACCTCTCCTACCCATCTTCTGTGGTTCCTTCTTTATGTCTTTAGTTGTGGGAAATCTTTTCTGCTAGTGTTCAGGTAGGTCATTCTCATAGATAGTTGCTCTGTAAGTAGTTGTAATTTTGGTGTGTCCATGGAGGAGATGAGTTTAGGGTCTTCCCACTTCACCATCTTGGCCACTTCCCCTGTTCTTGAAATTTTATCTCAATTCTCTATTTGATTTGTTTATTTCTCTATTATTTTCACTGACACTACCTAAGAATTGAAGAGTAAGTGAGAAAAATGTTGAAAAGTATTTTCTTTTTTTTCAGAGACCTCTGTGTTAGTGACTCCTACCTGTTACCAGTCATTGAACTGTTTGAAAGGATATGTTAATGAAACTAGTTCTCCCAGCAAAACAAAGAATATATAGGAGTCCTCAAATGACCTTTTCTGACAAACTAGATGATGAAATTTTATAGCATTCTGTGAGATTTTTGTCCAGTTTAGCTCTCATAGCCATTCATCTTTACCATCCTTCTGTAAAAATATGTTAATTTAGGACAAGGACTTAAGAAAAATACTAATAAAAATTTTGAATTCCCCAAGGATTATAAAAGGTAGTTGTGTTGCATCGGAGGAAACCAGTTTTAGGACATCCTCATCCTTTTCTTGAGTTTTAAGATATTCTTGGGCCTCACTTTTTGGAAGTGCAGAGTATATGGATGGAGAAGGAAATGACAACCCACTCCAGTATTCTTGCCTAGAGAATCCTGTGGATAGGGGAGCCTGGTGGGCTGCTGTCCATGGGGTCGCACAGAGTCCGACACAACTGAAGTGACTTAGTATGCATGCATGCCTTGGAGAAGGAAATAACCCACTCCAGTATTCTTGCCTGGAGAATCCCAGGGGACAAAGGAGCCCAGTGGGCTGTTGTCTGTGGGATCACACGGAGTCAGACACGACTAAAGCGACTTAGCAGCAGCAGAGTATATGGAAGGAAGGAAGTAGGGTGAGGAGATTAAAGTAATAACTTGAAATGTGCATATATCCCTGATGTAGGCCCTGGGCCTTTCTTTTATCTTAATGGATATTTATCTAACAGTCGAGACTGACAGTTTTGAAAAGCAGTACCTGTTTCTGTTTCCCTCATTTTCCTCTACATGTGTTGTCCTATAAACAATAATAATAATAAAATATATAATATTGGAAACTGCTTTTCTTTTAAGCATATATAGATCAGGAAATTTTTTGGCTGTAGTTTACAGTGGTCTTTAAAGTTCCTCATAGCTTTTCAGGAACTTGCTCTTGTTATTGTCCTTGGTGAGTTTGTGTTGCTGGAAATAAACAGTTTAGCATGCTGTGAATGTTTAGTCAGTCTTCAAATTGAACTTGTGCTACCATTAAAAATATGTGTTTAGGATGCTGTTGTATTTTATAAAATAACAGCAGAACATATGACTTCACCTCATCATGTTGCCCTACGGTAGAAAGAAAACTACACACTAAGAGTATGTTACAAACTAGAGGAAGATAACTGCTTCTTCTAAAGTTAAAATAATAGATATGTTCATTTGTTATAGGGTATGGCCAACATGCATGTATAATAAATAATAAAAGGCTTATGCCAGTTAAGTTGGAAGTTCAGAATAAAGAGATGTAATTGACTCATCTGTACTATTTTCTCGGAGAAGGTGATGGCACCCCACTCCAGTACTCTTGCCTGGAAAATCCTGTGGACAGAGGAGCCTGGTAGGCTGCAGTCCATGGGGTCGCGAAGAGTCCGACACTGAGCGACTTCACTTTCACTTTCTTGCATTGGAGAAGGAAATGGCAACCCACTCCAGTGTTCTTGCCTGGAGAATCCCAGGGACGGGGGAGCCTGTTGGGTTGCCGCCTATGGGGTCACACAGAGTCGGACGTGACTGAAGCGACTTAGCAGCAATAGTAGTACTATTTTCTGTATCATCAAACTGACTCTATAAAGTATTGTAGCAAAACTTCAGTTCTGATATATTAGGTACATTTAGATCTTTAAATCCCTGCTGTAATTAGTGCTAATTTTTTATGTCATGTATGTTGACTTAACAATTGACTCAAAGTTCAACAAAAAAATTTAGGTTTAGTTGTATTCTCTAAGCCTGCACTGTTCTGATAGCTCCATGTGCCTACTGAACATTAAATGTTGCTAGGATACTTTACCTAGTTAGAGTATAAACTATACTCAGTTTTGAAGACTTGGTACAGAAAATCCATATAAAGTATTGGTAAAAATTTTTATGCTGAAGAAATGTCATCTTTATATATAATTAGTAATATTTTGTAAGTACTGGGTTAGGTAAAGTAACAAAATGAATTTCACCAGCTGCTTTTTTACCTTTTTAATGACCCTACTAGATAATTTTAAAGTGCATATATATATATAACTTGCATTTTATTTTTGACAGCATTGTTCTAGGCTCTCACATGGTCCAAGCAGTATGTGATGAGGACCTGGATTGGGACAGTTAAGAAAATGATACTAGATAAGGAGAGAAAATTGGGATTAATTTCAAACTTAGTCTATAGCCTCAGTAATTGATTGCATGGAGTGGTTCAGGAGATGTCAAAGACTTTTGATTTGGATAAGTGGATGGTAACATCGTTAAGAAAGGGAGCATACTAAGAGGAAGAGGCAAGAGAGATAATAGCTGTTGTTATTTCGCTGAACATATGTTTTCACTAATTCATTGAAACATTTAGGGTTAAACATTATAAGATGGTCATGTTTAAGATTCTTCTCTCCTGTTCCCACCTCTTTGCAGAATTTGAATTCAGAAGATCAGAAAACATCCAATATTGAACATATAAGCTGCAGTGAGGGAGAAGATTTTGCAAATGTGAAAAAGAAGGCCAAAATAGACATTCATTACAAAAATAGTCCCCCCAAATATTCTGTTCCAGTCAGTGCAAAGACTGTAGAATCTCCTCTTAATGAAAACATTCATAATTCGGCTTCATTTAAAGACGAGAAAATCATAGACACTGAGAGTGAGCCAGAAGAAGGTGAGATTACAGACTCTCAGTCCGAGGACAGTTACGATGAGGACGTTACCAGTGAAGACAGTGCAACTGCAGAAGACACTGAAGATGAAGGCGAGTAAAGAGCCGTTACTCACAGTCGTCGTCAAAGTACAGCACAGTAGTTAAAGGTGTTAGTAGCCGTATAGTTGCCAAAGAGTGAGCTGGTCGCTTTAAAAAGGTTATTTTAGTAACATTATTAAAAATGATGACTTTGGTTATATTTACAGTAGGGTGTGAATAAATGACTACTACTTGGATCCTAAAGTTTAGCTGCATTGAATGGATGGCCTACTCAGTAGAACAAAAAACCAAGTTTCCTACTCTTTCCTAGAGTCTGTGCTAAGTCTATTTTAATGGGTTAGATATTTATTGTCCACTTTTGTAGTTGAGGGAGGGAAGGCACTTGACTTTAAAGAGTAGCTACATAGGTATTATGGTAAATCTGATTTTTTTTTTTACTTGATATAATGACATACTTTGAAAACTCAGAATTTTGTAGTAGTGTGTATAAGCTTATTTTGTTCTTAATGGAATTCCCTCTCATTTTTTTCTTAAAAGGGTAGACTCAGTTTTTCTAACTTAAAAAATGCTTTTTTGGGGGGCATATTTTCAATTTTCAAATACCAATACCTTAAAAAAGAGAGAGTTGATTATTTTGTAATTGTGATAGCTGCTGTATATCTTTAGGTTGATTATTTTAAATTGCCAGTGTTGTTAAAACTAACTTACTGTGTCTGTCACATACACATAGCAGAATTTAAGAAGGTTGTTTTAAACAGAAGGAGGATTTTTGATCAGTTTATTTTAGCTTTATGTATGCTTTCTCGGAGAAGGCAATGGCATCCCACTCCAGTACTCTTGCCTGGAAAATCCCATGGATGGAGGAGCCTAGTGGGCTGCTGTCCATGGGGTTGCGAAGAGTCGGACATGACTGAACGACTTCCCTTTGACTTTTCACTTTCATGCATTGGAGAAGGAAATGGCAACCCCCTCCAGTGTTCTTGCCTGGAGAATCCCAGGGACGGCAGAGCCTGGTGGGCTGCCGTCTCTGGGGTCGCACAGAGTCGGACACGACTGAAGCGACTTAGCAGCAGCAGTATGCTTTCTACTATTCCCTGGGCATTTGTTATTTTTGAATTAATACTTACCCATTTCTTTCTTTGGCAGATGAAGAAAAAATCTGGCCTCCATGTATTAGAGTAATTGTAATTAGATCACCTGTGTTGCAGACAGGATCACTTTTTATCATTACAGCTGTAAATCCTGCTACAATTGGAAGGTAAAAATGTTTACCATTATCGTATTCTGTTTATTTTTCTTATTCCAATTAATAATTAAATATGTGTGGTACTTGTAGAATAGACAAACAATGATGTTCTTGTTCCTCCCTCTCTCACTCAGAAAATATTCTGACACTTGCCTTTTGTCACGCAGTTTGGAAGTCAATTGCAGACATAACTTCATTGTCCCTAAAGCGGTCTGCCGATGTAAAGAGTTCAAATCTTGGTGATACCTTCCAGAGAGATTTCATCATTTTCTTACCTTTGGTATTGCTTTTTTTAGGCTTAAGTTACTTATTTAAACCCAGTGTGACCTCCTTCTTTGATCCTTTTCCTTTACCTCTGTGTAACTCAAACCAACTTGGTAGAGAAGTAGATTTTAATCATGAGTACGATAATTTCCTTTCTTCCCAGCTGGAAAGGTAACATATCTTTAATTCAGGTTTCATACAGTATCTTAATTTTAAATTCTTGGAAAATAGTATGTTCCTTTTACACGTAGTAATAGAAGTGGAAACATAGTCAACAGATCTGGACTGACATTACTACAAAGGATATTTTGTCCTACTGGATGTTCACTAGCCTGTGACAGATGTACCAAAACAGGGGTCCCCAACCCCTGGACCTGTTAGGGATCAGGCTGCACAGCAGGATAGCGGCACCGGGTGAGCGAGGAAATCTCCATCTTACTTGCAGCTGCGCCTCATCGCTCGCAACACACTTCAGACGCCACTGTTTGCCGTCACCTCCAGATGGGACTATCTAATTGCAGAAAGCCAAGCTCAGGGCTCCCACTGATTCTACATCATGGTGAATTGTATAATTATTTCATTGTATATCACAGTGTAATAATAATAGAAATAAAGTGCACAATAAATGTAATGGACTTGAATCATTCCAAATACCCTTGCCCTGGTCTGTGGAAAAACTGTCTTCCATGAAACTGGTTCCTGGTGCCAGAAAGGTTGGGGACCGCCACAATTACCTTATGAAAGAGTTAAGGTAATTCCAGGATCTACTTTCAAACATGAAATTTAGAGTAGCATTACGGAAACTGGGTTTAGTCTGATATAGAGACTTGCATCCTAACATATCTTTTAAAGCAAAATTATCTTTAAAAAAATTCTTTAAATATGCTTCAAAAAGTATTAAAGGCATTTTAATTTCACTTAACTCTGCAGAGAAAAAGATATGGAGCATACTCTCCGAATCCCTGAAGTTGGTGTCAGTAAGGTAAGTTCTTTGATTTTTCAGATACAGCCCCCTTGGTGTGACTTTGTAAATCATCATTATGGCAGAAAACTAGGGTTTTTCAGATGAAAAAGAAAGGTTAATAGTCAGTATAGTAATGGTAATAAAAGTAATGCAGGTTGTTTATTCCATTACTTGAGAAAAAAAAATTCTCCATCAAAATTTGGATGAACTAAAATAATGTTTAGTTTTTAACCATCTGGAGCAGGAGTAGAAAATGTAGACAGAGTATTAAAGTAATACCTGTTTAGCAAATATTTATTGAGTGAAGTCAATATGCTGGATATTGTGGTAGTTCAAAAATAAATCATACATGGCTTCAGGGTACTTTAGTGCACAGTTACTTTAAGTCCATGGTATTTTTCAACTCAAGAATAATCTATCCTCTACCACTCAAGGCTTTTTCTAGTTGATTTTCTAATGGTTTCAGGAAAAAGAGCAGTTGGGCTTTTCAAAAGAAAAAGAACAGAGTTGCAGCTAAAGTTATAAGATTTAGCTATCAAAAGTCTCGTTTATCTTTTTTCTTTACTATATTTTCTGTGGTTTTTCCCCTTCCCTTTTATAACTGTTATGTTTTTTGACCTTTCATCAACCCCATTTTGTTTCTATTTAATGGATTATAATATGATTCTAAACTGTATTTTTGTGATTTTTGTCTTTTTGGAATGAAATTTGTTTTTTCATTATTAGTTGAAAGTCTGATTATTTTACTTTGTTTGGATTCACTCAGAGGGAAGGAAATCCTTGTAATCTTAATTCAGACCAAATTATCTTCCTTTTTTACCTTCTCGTGATGCTTGATTTTTCTGCCTCCAAAGAAAATCCTGTCTATAACTTAAATAACAAAGACGTCCTTCTACTTCAGTCTGAAATGTAGGTAGTTCTCTGGTGGCATTTCTGCTTTTCCTATCTTTGAAACAAACATGTCCACTTGTGGGGTAGGTAATTTGTTAATTGTGTGAAATCAGTTTGACAGACTATATCACACGTATCCAGATTTATGAAAAAGTTAAAGTCAAAAACTCTAACATATTTCATATTAATATTAGGAGAAAAACAGAAACTAATATTTAACCAGTGTATAGGAGAAGATTCTCTAAGTTTAAAAAACGAAACAAAATCACAGAAGATGAGGTAATTTTGAATAAGTTTGAAATTCTTTTTATTAAGAAATAAATTTAAATGGCAGTCTAAGACAATCAGATCTGGTAAAATATATATCCCTTATATTTTAAAAGCTCATACAAATTCATTTTTTAAACCCCACTATGATACCAACAGGTAAATGAGTGAAGGACATAGATAAGTAATTCACAGTAGAGGAAATATGCTTAACTTGCGAAAAACCATTCAATATTTGTAGTAATTCAAGAAATACAATTGAGATCAAAGTGTCAGTTTTCATTCATCCTGTTTATTAAATATCATTCCTATTGAGAGCATAATTTAGAAAGGTCTTTGGAATAAGGTTTCCAGTCATAAGATTTGAAATTATTTAAACTCTTTGATATAGTTTTTCTAAACAACCCAATTGAAAGAAATGTATGAAGGACATGAAGAGAAAATTTACAAAAGATGAAACCCAAATGGCTAAAAATATAAGAAAAGAGTTCAGCCTCACCTATAATCGGGAAAATGCAAATTAAAACCACAGTAACGAAATTTAATTTCACACTTGATATGCTTGCAAAAGCTAAAAATTCTGACAATACAAAGTGTTATTTAAAACTGTATAGATCAATGGAAATTCTTATAGATTGGTGTTGAGAGTATATATTGGTCCAACCATTTTGGAAAATGATATGTGTGTGCTTAGTCATGTCTGACTTTTTGCGACTCCGTGGACTGTAACCCACCAGGCTCCTCTGTCCATGGGATTATCCCAGCAGCAGTATTGGAGTGGGTTCCCATTTCCTACTCCAGGGGATCTTCCTGACCCAGGGATCAAACTTGCAGCTCCTGCATTGGCAGATGGATTCTTTACCACTTGAGCCACCTGTGAAGCCTGGAAAATCGTATGGCAGTACCTAATAAAGTTTGTTTGCATGTAGATGGCTTAGCAGTTTCATTCCTAAGTGTATACCCCCAGAGAAACCCTTGTATTGTCCACAGGAAGAGTGCATGGACAGGGTTGTTCATAGAAGCATTTTGAAAAATAGTAAAACCTGGGGAAAAAACCTGGCTGTTGCCATTAAAAGAATATTGTAGCTTATGGTACAGCCACAACTGCCCTGTAGCTAGATGGTAAGTCAAAGATGCAAGATAAAGGAGATAAATACTGTTAGTATACATTTGTCAAAGCTCATCAGACTGTAGGAGAAGGCAGTGGCACCCCACTCCAGTACTCTTGCCTGGAAAATCCCATGGACAGAGGAGCCTGGTAGGCTACAGTCCATGGGATCGCGAAGAGTCCGACACGACTGAGCGACTTCCCTTTCACTTTTCACTTTCATGCATTGGAGAAGGAAATGGCAACCCACTCTAGTGTTCTTGCCTGGAGAATCCCAGGGAAGGGGAGCCTGGTGGGCTGCCGTCTATGAGGTCGCACAGAGTCGGACATGACTGAAGCGACTTAGCAGCAGCAGCAGCAGCAGCAGCAACAATAACAACGGTTGTGTAACCATTGCTACGGTCAATTTTAGAACATTTGCATCACTTTGAAAAAAGTATCATACTCAATAGCAGTCCTTCCCCATTCCTTCCTCACCTCCCACAGCCCTAGGCAACCACCAGTTTACTTTCTGTTTCTGTGGATTTGCCTATTATTCACATTTCATGTAAATGGAATATATTAATAATACGGTATGTAGTCTTTTGTAACTAGCTTGTACACTTAGCTTGTCTTCAAGATTCATCCTTGTTGTAGCAAGTATCAGTACTTCACTTGTTTTTTTTGCCAAATAATGCTCCGTTGTTCAGACACACTATAGTATTTTGTTTATCTGTTCATCAACTGTTAAACGTTTGAATTGTTTCCATTTTTTGGTTATTAAGAGTAATACTGCTAAGTTTGTTTGGAAGTGTAGTTTTCATTTCTCTTGATACCTACCTTGGAGTAGAATTTTTGAGTCATATGGTAACTCTGTTTAACATTTTGAGGAACTGTCAAACTTCCCCACAAAGCAGCTGCATCATTTTATGTAACCACCATCTATGTATTGTTTATGGAATTTTAAATTAAATATTTTTGCAGCTCTGTATCCAGTTAAATGTACATGTATCGAGTATGTGCCTAATATATGTGAAGCACTATATTATATACCAAGTGGTAAGCAAATTGTCAACTAAATGTAAGCAATAATTTTAAGCAGTAGCGTGGCATTCACATATATAGTAACTTTGTATAGTTTAAGTGTTATATAAACAAAGTGCTGTGGAGCAGGAGGGAGTGATTAGTCCTGAGTATTGAAAATTTGGAAACTCTGAGAAGTTGACCTTGAATATTTCAAATCACCTTTGTATTAAAATTCTTTAATGATGTGAGCAACTATATTAGGTGAAAAATTATTTCAAACTATATATAGTATAATCTCAAGAATATTATAAAAGTAGGAAAGATAGGACACATACTAAGTTATGGTAGTTATAGGTGGAATTACAGGTGGGTGACTTTTTCTCCTGCAGCGTTTTTATTTCTACCAGAAGCATTGTAATTCTTTTGTATTCAGAAAAAAAATGTATTAAGAATAATACAAGTTAAACCATCAGAATCCATTGCATTTTATCATGGAGAAATTATTATCTGTGATTTTAAAAAGTATAATAACTTATAATTACCTGGTTTCTTTTTTTAAGTTTCATGCAGAAATTTATTTTGACCATGACTTACAAAGTTATGTCCTTGTGGATCAAGGCAGTCAGAATGGTACAGTTGTTAATGGAAAACAGATTCTTCAGGTAAGTGTATATTTATTAATTTAGTACTTATATATTCTTTTAAAAAACTGAGCTGGAATATTTTATCCCTCAGGGCATAGTTATCATAGTGATTATACATATCATTTAGTTCAGATTGGTATTCAAGCCAGATGTATTAATGTGGAATTCTTAGAGCTGAAATTTCTTAGAGCTGAAAAATATATTCAGTAAGTAGATACTTAACTGCTAAGTTTTGCCTTTCTAATTCTGTATCTATGCCTTATTTTTAAAGATAAATGCATTTTAAAGCCATGCAAAGGAAGTTATTCTTATAGCAACTTTAGGGGCCATTCTTTTGTGTATGTTTTTTATTTTTTTAAGCTGTTTTAACAGAAATGTTAAATTGGAAGACTCCTTGTGCAACAATAACAACGGTTGTGTAACCATTGCTACGGTCAATTTTAGAACATTTGCATCACTTTGAAAAAAGTATCATACTCAATAGCAGTCCTTCCCCATTCCTTCCTCACCTCCCACAGCCCTAGGCAACCACCAGTTTACTTTCTGTTTCTGTGGATTTGCCTATTATTCACATTTCATGTAAATGGAATATATTAATAATACGGTATGTAGTCTTTTGTAACTAGCTTGTACACTTAGCTTGTCTTCAAGATTCATCCTTGTTGTAGCAAGTATCAGTACTTCACTTGTTTTTTTTGCCAAATAATGCTCCGTTGTTCAGACACACTATAGTATTTTGTTTATCTGTTCATCAACTGTTAAACGTTTGAATTGTTTCCATTTTTTGGTTATTAAGAGTAATACTGCTAAGTTTGTTTGGAAGTGTAGTTTTCATTTCTCTTGATACCTACCTTGGAGTAGAATTTTTGAGTCATATGGTAACTCTGTTTAACATTTTGAGGAACTGTCAAACTTCCCCACAAAGCAGCTGCATCATTTTATGTAACCACCATCTATGTATTGTTTATGGAATTTTAAATTAAATATTTTTGCAGCTCTGTATCCAGTTAAATGTACATGTATCGAGTATGTGCCTAATATATGTGAAGCACTATATTATATACCAAGTGGTAAGCAAATTGTCAACTAAATGTAAGCAATAATTTTAAGCAGTAGAGTGGCATTCACATATATAGTAACTTTGTATAGTTTAAGTGTTATATAAACAAAGTGCTGTGGAGCAGGAGGGAGTGATTAGTCCTGAGTATTGAAAATTTGGAAACTCTGAGAAGTTGACCTTGAATATTTCAAATCACCTTTGTATTAAAATTCTTTAATGATGTGAGCAACTATATTAGGTGAAAAATTATTTCAAACTATATATAGTATAATCTCAAGAATATTATAAAAGTAGGAAAGATAGGACACATACTAAGTTATGGTAGTTATAGGTGGAATTACAGGTGGGTGACTTTTTCTCCTGCAGCGTTTTTATTTCTACCAGAAGCATTGTAATTCTTTTGTATTCAGAAAAAAAATGTATTAAGAATAATACAAGTTAAACCATCAGAATCCATTGCATTTTATCATGGAGAAATTATTATCTGTGATTTTAAAAAGTATAATAACTTATAATTACCTGGTTTCTTTTTTTAAGTTTCATGCAGAAATTTATTTTGACCATGACTTACAAAGTTATGTCCTTGTGGATCAAGGCAGTCAGAATGGTACAGTTGTTAATGGAAAACAGATTCTTCAGGTAAGTGTATATTTATTAATTTAGTACTTATATATTCTTTTAAAAAACTGAGCTGGAATATTTTATCCCTCAGGGCATAGTTATCATAGTGATTATACATATCATTTAGTTCAGATTGGTATTCAAGCCAGATGTATTAATGTGGAATTCTTAGAGCTGAAATTTCTTAGAGCTGAAAAATATATTCAGTAAGTAGATACTTAACTGCTAAGTTTTGCCTTTCTAATTCTGTATCTATGCCTTATTTTTAAAGATAAATGCATTTTAAAGCCATGCAAAGGAAGTTATTCTTATAGCAACTTTAGGGGCCATTCTTTTGTGTATGTTTTTTATTTTTTTAAGCTGTTTTAACAGAAATGTTAAATTGGAAGACTCCTTGAAAGCAGGAGATATGTCTGTTCAGTTAACTCTTTTATCCCTAACATGTAGCAGAGTGCTTAGCACCTAATAAGATAATATATGGAAGGAGGGGAGGGAGGGAGGTCTTAGTTAAGGATCAAAAATGAAATAAAATTATCAAGGGGAGAAAGAAAAGGAAATATGATGCGATTTATTTCATTAATATGTCATGTTTTTGACTGTGGTGATTATTCATTTTGGTAATAGATTGAAGTTTGGGTTGGATATTTCTCTGATAGCATTGGGTATGGAGATGGGGAGATAGTGGATTTTGATAATATAAAAATTAGAAGTTGCTCAGTTCATCTGTCTTCTCCACTAATAGAATATTACATATCACCCTCATGTTGTGGAAATGGGTATCTATGCATATGTCTGTCTGTCTCATTGAGAACCATCAAAATTTTTTGTTATAATCTGACATTATTTACAATAACCATAAAATAAATAATCATATGTAACTCTTGGATTTCTGTTTTGTTATTTTTTTCCTCTTTAGCCCAAAACTAAATGTGACCCTTATGTACTTGAGCATGGGGATGAAGTGAAAATTGGAGAGACTGTGTTGTCGTTTCATATTCACCCTGGCAGCGATACCTGTGATGGCTGTGAACCAGGGCAGGTTAGAGCTCACCTTCGTCTTGATAAGAAAGATGAACTTTTTGGTATGTGAAACATACTGTTTATGTGTGTGATAACTTTTCAATTCACCAAAGTGTTCTAAAAAATGTATCAGTAGCTACCAGCTTCATATCTAATTGATACAATACTCTATTGAGATACATTTATATTTCAGTGAATACTATCAGATGAGGCTAAAAAAATAACATGTTTTGAAATGTGAGACTTAGGTAGTAGATTATGGTTGTAGTTGACTTTTCTATGTAATAGTTTGGTTGTACTGTTACAGCATTAGGTTACTTTCTGGCCGGGGATGATAATTGATAGCTCTGCTGTTGCTATCCATCTGTAGGCTTTTTATCGTTTTAATTATTTATTTGGTTGGCCATGCCAGGTCTTCGGTGTGGCACGCCGGCCCTTTCTTGCTGTATGCAGGATGTAGGTCCCTGACCAGGAGTGAACCTAGGCCCCCTGGGGTGGGAGCACAGACTCTTAGCGCTGAACTACCAGGGAAGTCCCAAGTGTGTAAGGCTTTGAAGCGGCACTGCAGTGGTGGCTAACTGTCCAGAGGAGTAACTGTGATCTAGTTAAATAAAGATGTGTTGTGTTAGTCACTAAGTTGTGCCCGGCTCTTTTGCAACCCCACGCACTACAGCCCACCAGTCTCCTCTGGCCATGGGATTCTCCAGGCAAGAATACTGAAGTGGGTTGCCATTTCTTTCTCCAAAGGATCTTCCCGACCCAGGGATTGAACCCGCCTCTCCTACATTGGCAGGTGGATTCTTTACCACTGAGCTACCTGGGAAGCCCAAGGTTTCTCTTTAACATCTATTTACTGTTATGAAAAGTAATCCACAGTTAAACTTAGATGTAAAATCGTAACATAGAAAATAATAGGCTGAGGTGTTAAGATTTATTGGTTGATATGTCTGCTTTGCTAATTATAGTTTGTTGATGTATTATCTGTGTATATACCATTATTTTCTATAATAGTACTGTAAAAGGTTGCTATCTTGTTAAAACTTTCTTATTTAAGGCTTTAAAAATTGAAAGAGATACTCTGAACTAGTAATTTTCCTTACATTATTTTTTCCTCTTAATGCTAACTAAATGTTCATTATGTATTTTTTGTTTTCCTATATACTACATTATGAAAATGAGTAGGGCACACTACACAATCATGTGACTCTTGAATTCTGTGTTTTTTCTTTTGCACAAACTTATGTTCTTTCAGAGAACTCACAATATTTCTACATCTGGGATACTATTACAATAACCATATTGAAAAATTAAGATGTTCAGTATTTCTTTTAGTATCTAAACTGTAATCTTCTTATACTCTTTGGGGTTTGATTTACTTTCCAATTAGATGTAATTACCAAAATGCTGAAAGGACATCATCACAACCCAAGATACTTTTATATTAATTTATTTGAACTTTTTGTTAATCTGGAGATGGAATACTAGTGCTATTAGTTTTTCATTATTAAATAAACAGTATTATATCAAACTTAGTGGGTTTTTTTAAACTCAATTTTTCCTTTTAGTCGGTCCAACACTAAGTAAGGAGGAAAAAGAGTTGGAAAGGAGAAAAGAATTAAAGAAAATACGAGTGAAATATGGTTTGCAGGTAAGGAAGTTAAATATTGTTACGTGTGCTAAACTGGGTGTCTGGTTTTGTGTAAAAGTTCCTTTAGATCAGCATGCTGTGTTGAGTTGCTCAGTCCTGTCCGACTCTTGGTGACCCCATGGGCTGCAGCCCACCAGGCTTCTCTGTCCATGGGATTCTCCAGGCGCGAATACTAGAGTGGATTTCCAGGCCCTCCTCCAGGGGATCTTCCCAACCCAAGGATCGAACCCAGGTCTCCTGCATTGCAGGTGGATTCGTCACCGTCCGAGCCACCAGGGAAGCCCAAGAATACTGGGATGGATAGCCTGTCCCTTCTCCAGCCGATCTTCCCACCCCAGGAACTGACCATTGCTCCTGCGTTGCAGGCAGATTTTTGAGCAGCTGAGCTGCCAGGGAGGCCCTTAGACAAGCACAGTCAATTTTTACATACGAAAGAGAGGGGCTGCTCGTGATTATGGTGAGATTCATGCAGGTCCTGCTGGTTGTTTACTGTTCACTTCAACAACTGTTGAGATTGCAGCAGAAAAGTGACGGTGATACTCTACATTTCAGTAGCCATTTCTCATTTTTAAAAAACTACATTAAAACGATACCATTGAAAAATACAGTCAGAGTGCTAATGCTGCCTGATTTCAAGACTTAGTATAAACTCTTATAATAGAGAGTAGCATTGGCAAAAAGAGAAACAATTATGTTAACGGACAGACTAATGAGTCCAGAAATAGACCTATCTAGACCATAGATAAATATGTATATGTGTGTGTGTGTGTGTGTGTGTGTGATTTTCAGCAAAGGTATAAAGACAGTTTCATGGAGAAACAATAGTCTTTTTCAAACAAACAGTGCTGAACTAATTGGAAAGTCAACATAGCACATACCACAACAAAAGCAGTAACAGCAGCCTTGATCCACACCTCATAACATACAAAATTGAACTCAGAATGGACTATACATATACATCTAAAACTATAAGACTTCTAGAAGCAAACCTTTAAAAAAGGGTTAGGCAAAGAATTTTTAGATATTTAACACTAAAAGCACAATGCTTAAAAGCACTAATTGTACTCCTCCAAAATTTCTGTTCTTCCAAAGATTTTGTTAAGAGAATGAAAAGAGAAGCCACAGACTGGCAAAAATATTTGTAAATCATGTATCCGGTGAAGTTTACAAAGAACTTTCAGAATTCAGTAAAGGAAAACAATTTAAAAATGAGCAAATGATTTGAATAGACACTTCACCAAAACAGATGGCAGTTATGAAAAGATGTTTAGTATCATTAGTTATTGCTGGTGCTGCTGCTGCTGCTAAATAGCTTTACTCATGTCCAGCTCTGTGTGACCCCATAGACGGCAGCCCACCAGGCTCCCCCTTCCCTGGGATTCTCCAGGCAAGAACACTGGAGTGGGTTGCCACTTCCTTCTCCAATGCATGAAAGTGAAAAGTGAAAGTGAAGTCATTCAGTTGTGTCCAACTCTTAGTGACCCCATGGACTGCAGCCCACCAGGCTCCTCCGTCCATGGGGTTTTCTGGAAATGCAAATTAAAACCATTTAAGACTATATTGTGTTGCTGGCATGTGGAAGAACTGGAACTCTCATACAGTGCTGATGAGACTACACATGGTACAGTGACTTTGGTAAAGAATTTAATATTTTGTCTAAAAAGTTACTACTATATGATTCACCATTCTACTTCAAAGTATTTACCCAACAGAAGTGAAAGCATACGTTCATACAAAGACTAGGGAACAAATGGTCACAACAGCTCTTTTCCTAATAGCCAAAAACTGGGAAAAAAACTCGTGTCCATCATTAATAGATAAACTGTGTTAAATGTATATGTTAAACACTCCTAACAATAAAAAAAAAGAAACAAACATAGGCTATTAATACAGATTACAACGTAGACGGATCTCAAAATGATTATGCTGAGTGAAAGCCAGGCAAAAAGAGAACAGATGACTATTGAACAACACAGGGATTAGCTGTGCCGAGTCTCACCTTGGTTGAAAAATGTTCGTGTCTGTACCCAGCCCTCCATAACTACAGTTCATCTGTAGCTGGTGTTCTGCATCTGCAGGTTCAGCCAATTACAGATAAGGTAGTAGTGCTGTCATATTTACCAGTGGAAAAAAATCTGTGAATCAGTGGACCTGCAGAGTTCAAATTCATGTTGTTCAAGGATCAACTGTACATACTATGGACTTGAGTTCTATAAAATTCTAGGAAAGCAAACTAATGTATCATGGCAGATCAGTGGTTGCCTGGATACAGGAGAGGAAGGATGCACAGGCAGAGGGTCTGGAGGGATGGATTATAAGAAAAGGACAAGGATACTTTTGTGGGAGATGAATATCTATTATCCTAATTGTGATGGTTTCATAAGTGTATCAGTTCAGTTGCTCAGTCGTGTCCAGCTCTGTGTGACCTCGTGGACTGCAGCAGGCCAGGCTTCCCTGTCCATCACCAGCTCCAGGAGCTTGCTCAAACTCATGTCCATCAAGTCGGTGATGCCATCCAACCATCTCATCCTCTGTCAACCCCTTCTTCTCCTGCCCTCAATCTTTATCAGTGTCAAGGTCTTTGCCAGTGAGTCAATTCTTTGCGTCAGGTGGCTAAAGTATTGGAGTTTCAGCTTCAGCATCAGTCCTTCCAATGAATATTCAGGACTGATTTCCTTTAGGATGGACTGCTTGGATCTCCTTGCAGCCCAAGGGACTCTCAAGAGTCTCCTCCAGCATCCACAGTTCAAAAGCATCGATTCTTTGGCGTTCAGCTTTCTTTATAGTCCAGCTCTCAGATTCACACATGACTCCTGGGAAAACCATAGCTTTGACTATAGATGGGCCTTTGTTGGTAAAGTAATGTCTCTGCTTTTTAATATGCTGTCTAGGTTGGTCATAGCTTTTTTTCCAAGGAGCAAGCGTCTTCTAATTTCATGGCTTCAGTCACCATCTGCAGTGATTTTGGAGCCCTCAGAAATAAAGTCTGTCAATGTTTCCCTTGTTTCCCCATATATTTGCCATAAAGTGATGGGACCAGATGCCATGATCTTAAGTTTTCTTAATGTTGAGATTTAAGCCAACTTTTTCACTCTCCTCTTTCATTTTCATCAAGAGGCTCTTTAGTTCTTCTTCCCTTTCTGCCATAAGGGTGGTGTCATCTGTGTATCTGAGGTTACTGATATTTCTCCCAGCAATTCTGATTCCAGTTTGTGCTTCATCAAGCCCAGCATTTCGCCTGATGTACTCTGCATGTAAGTTAAATAAGCAGGGTGACAATATACAGCCTTGATGTACTCCTTTCCCGATTTGGAACCAGTCTTTTGTTCCATGTCCAGTTCTAAGTTCATAACTGAATACAAATCTCAAAAGTATCTAACGGTACACTTCATGTATAATTTATTGTTTGTTAATTATGTATCAAAAAGGCAGTTAAAAATTACCATTTAATTCTATAATAGAGCAAGAAAGTAGTTAATATTGCCAGTTATTGGAGAAACTAGATCTGGTCACCCAGCTACTAAATGACAGAGCTAGATACAGAATTGTAGGTCTTAAGTGTATTTGTCCAGTGCTTTTTATACTTTATGAAGATACCAGAGAAGATGCTGCCAAAATTTTTCTGCAAAATTGTATTTTTTGTTGTTACTGTTGTACTAAAAGAGAAATCATAATAGAAAAAATGTCAGGAGGTTAATTTGGGAGGAAAGTAGAAGATCTATAAGGAGAGAATAAAAAGTTTTCTCAAAATTTTAGCTCATTTTCTGAGGGCGAATACCCGTTAGGATTGGTGGTTCTTTATTTCTTTGTTTTGAAAGCAAAATCAAGTAAAAACTTCTGTGCTGCTTTCCTTACATTGCCCTAGCAGTCTGTAGTGTGTTTTTTGGTGAGTGTTTTTTACTTTTTATATGTGCGTGCTTAGTCATGTCCAGCTCTTGCAACCCTATGGACTCTTGAGACCCTATGGACTGTAGCCCACCAGACTCCTCTGTCCATAGGATTTTCCAGGCAAGAATAGTGGAGTGGGTTGCTATTTCCTACTCCAACTTTATATTAATATAAAGGTTAGCAAATAGTAACAAAAGGGAAGAGAATCCTTCTTTGATGCCCCACGCTGAATTGCCTCTTTTGTGCCACTGGCTTGTCTTGGGCGTACCTTTATTGTTGAACCAGTCATACTGTAGCATGCTGGAGATTATATGTCTGTGCTTGAGGATTATAAATGTCTTTGCATTCTACCACCTTACATAGAGCTTAATTTACTCTTTATTCAGTAATTTTTGTTGCTGCTGCTGCTGCTGCTGCTAAGTCGCTTCAGTCGTGTCCGACTCTGTGCGACCCCATAGGTGGCAGCCCACCAGGCTCCCCCATCCCTGGGATTCTCCAGGCAAGAACACTGGAGTGGGTTGCCATTTCTTTCTCCAATGCGTGAAAGTGAAAAGTGAAAGGGAAGTTGCTCAGTCGTGTCTGACCCCCAGCGACCTCGGACTGCAGCCTTCCAGGCTGCTCCGTCCATGGGATTTTCCAGGCAAGAACACTGGAGTGGGGTGCCATTGCCTTCTCTAATTTTTGTGGAGTGACTGATTAATCATATAGTGAAGCTGTATTGAAGTAAAAAGCTATTATTTTTGCCATCATAAAAGAGTATTTGTTTTTTTTTTATCTATTTTTTAAAAGACTTTCTACATTTTTCCCTTTTAAGGAACAGTATCAAAACTTTTTAGATCTTTTGGAACTTTCAGTTCCTTAGAGAAAAGGAGAAATAGATTTTTTTCCCAACCCCAGGGGTTCTCTTATGTTTCTTTTAATACTAGTAGTCATATGAGAATATGAATACATACCATTAATTCAAAATATACTGTATTTTTTACTATGTTTTAGTATAATTACATATAATTTATATATGGTTTATATTATCTTCTATGTATAATTTATATTGTATTACAACTTGAAATGATAATAAACATTTTAAAGGGGATAGACTAAAAATATTAATAGCATAATTGTCTTACTTTGTATCATGTCTTAATTTATATAATGACCACATTGAACCATATTCACTAAGCAAGGCAAATATACAGACATTTTTTCAATTTTGTTTTCCTCAATGAATATTTCATGTTTATAAAGAATACAGACTATGAAGATGAAAAGGCATTGAAGAATCCAAAATATAAAGATAGAGCTGGAAAACGTAGGGAGCAGATTGGAAGTGAAGGAACTTTCCAAAGAGATGATGCTCCTGCATCTGTTCATTCGTAAGTATTAAATTTTAGTTGCTTGAAAAAATCTTTGTACCATAATCACACTCATAGGACAAATCTGATTTATAGGACTGTGGAAGTTCTGTTTATATTTTCCTCTAATATTGATATTCTGCTATTCCCTGGAAAATTACTGATCGTATACATGAATATGGATACATACATATTTATTACGTATAAACTTACATACACACACACATATATGTATATGCATAACTGACATTCTAGCCACCCAACTGAGTGACCATACATTTATATACTGTGTATTTAGAAGGTTGGGCTAGTAATAAATTGGTAATAGACTGATACTTTTAATAGTTATTTCAGTACTCAACTGCTTCTGTTCTTGACCCTGAAACACTATTTTTCTTACTAGTTTTGATTCAGTTCTTTCCTCTTGGTTAAGTAGCATTGATAAACATGAAAACTGTAATTTTGAAACCTATAATATGATTGTATTTCTACATTTAATCATATATTAGCTACATTTTTTTTCTCAGAATATAAATTCTAGGTTTAGTTATTTAAAATTTTCATGTAGAGCTAGCAATTATTAAATTTTGACTTAATATATTTTACTGGCTCTAAGATATATTACTTGGATAGAATTTTACAGTTACATATAATAATAGCAATTTTTTCATAATGATACATAAACTAACAGGGCATCTTTGAATTTATGGAGTCAGATTTTATGAAATAGAATATTTTAGACTACATATACCAAGCAACTTGACAAATAGTTTTAAGGTTTAATATTTTTTAAATAATTGCTGGACAACATGAAGATTATATTACAGTTAATAAATAATGAAATACATTGATCTGAGGGCGTTGCTTCGTCTATTTTTATTGAAGAGTTAATTTAACATTTTGTAGAATTAAAAAGACAATGTGATAGAACATAAAATTAAAATACCCTTAAATTAGACCATAAAATCATAAAACAAAGTGCAACTAGTTAATGAAAGGTTTATTTTCATTTTAACTTTTTAAATTGATGTTAAATTCTCAAATGTTAAGTATCAATATCAATGATATATCATAATATTAACACATTGCAGAATCCAGTCTTGGTCAAGAAATAGAAAATCATGAGTAACCCCAGAAGCCTGGCCTCCTAGTGTCCCCTCTGAATCACCATTCCTCTCTTCTCCCCAGAAGTGACTCTTCGGCTGACTTCCAACAGTGTCAGATTAATTTTACTTAATTTTTAATTTTAAGTATATGGAGTAATTTAGTATTTATTTTGTGTCTGTATTCTTTTTATCCAACATTACTTTGTGAGGTGCATTTTATTTTCATTGCTCTATATTCTGTATAAATATGACACAGTTTATCCACTTTACCACTGATGGACATCTGAATGATTTCTAATTTGTGGTTATTGTTAGATTTGGCTGTAAAAATTCTTGTCCATGTCTTCTTGGTGCCCTGTATACATGCTTTTCTGTTTAGTATATGTAGGATTAGAATTTGTGTGTCTTCAACTTTATTAGGGAAAGCCAAGTAGTTTTCTAAAGTAGTTGTACCTATTATTTTTAATTCATTAGTTTATTATAAATGTGATTTAAATGGTCTCAAAATCAACTATCATCTTAATTTTCTCTAAAGTGAAATTACTGATAGCAATAAAGGTCGGAAGATGTTGGAGAAGATGGGATGGAAAAAAGGAGAGGGCCTAGGGAAGGACGGTGGAGGCATGAAAACTCCGGTAAGACTTGTGATTTCTTTGATTTGTTACTCTTGTAACAGATATATTTACTGTATACTTACTGTATGCTAGGCGTTGCTGTAAGTGCTAGGAGTATGGTAGCAAGCAAAGAGACATGGTAACTACCTTTGCGGCAATCACAATTACCAAATTTTTGTGTTTATGATTTGCTTTGTTTTTAGGAAACCTCTTAGAGACTTTCTAAACCTCTAAATAATCCATGTTTTTTTCTTGAGCCAGAAGTTCTTCTGTGCCTTTTATTTTCAATGGCTTTGTTTACCGTGCCTTGTCCTAACATGCAGGAACAATCAAGTGTTACCTTACGAACAGTCAGGTTCTGTACTAGCTGAAGAATCTGTTTTAGGTTCAAGATTCAGAGCATGTAACAGGCAATAGAGTGAATCATGTCTAGAAAACAATACAGTGGTGTAATTCTGCAGTCCCTTGGTTCATTGGCTGTTCAGATTCTCTTTCACAGAAACCTTACAAAGTAGTAATACGACCAGAGAACATTCTTGATAATGACTTGGTACCTAACGAAATAATGGAAGGTTTAATGTAAATCCTCTCATTGGAGGTACAGAGGAAAGAACATGGGTTTTGCAGTCAGGTTAGAGTGTGGGCTCTCTCACTTGCTGTACGACTTAGGGCACATTTGGATTTCAGTCTTCATCTGTTAAAATGGGGATAATGAGAATTTTTTCAGGAATATCCGAAAATAAAGCCCCTAGGTTGATGCCTGACATACATTAGGCACTCAGTAATTTGTGGCTTTTATTGGTTCTCAAAATAATGAGAAGTCCTCTGCTCCTTTTATGAAAACAAGCTCTTTATGAGTCAGAGGTTTAACTTATCCTTCACTTACTTAGGTGAGGCTCAGACTGTAGGTTTACATACATCCATTGCTTTTACTTGTAGCTAGAGTAGATGACAGATTGATTCTGCGGCATCTCAGTGAAATACGGTGATTGCTGTTTAAGGACCACTCTGTTTTATTATAGAGTCTACTGTTCCTATTGATAAGCAAGACAGTGTAGAAAAATGAGTGTAAGTTCCACATATCACCATGTATGTAATATCCCTGTATGTATTTGATGCATTTGACAGTTTTTTCTTATGCTTCAGTCTTTTCTAATTCAAAGAATTATAGTTAAAAGTATCAGATTGGATAAAGCAGCTCTCAGTGTGTTTAGGTGCAGCAGTAAGTTCTCTTCTCAACTTTTGGTAACAGATCCAGCTTCAGCTTCGGCGAACACATGCAGGCTTGGGGACAGGCAAGCCATCTTCAATTGAAGATGTTCACCTTCTCCAAAACAAGAGCAAAAAGAACTGGGAGAAAGCACGAGAGAGGTTTGCTGAAAATTTCCTGGAAACTAAATCTCAAAAAGATGCACCAGGGACTGTGCCTTGGGTCAAAGGGACTGTAGAGTGAAGGTCAGTCATAGGACACAATTAACCTTTTTTATAGAGTTTGGGAACTCTTGTATACAATTGCAGAAATTTCCCCTCAAAAAGAGTCAGTGACATGAGGGAACTGTGTCAGTTTACCCCATGATTCAAAAATTTGTAATAAAGTGTGGTTTGCAGAGCTTTTAAAAAACATTTAAAAAAACTAATAAATAGTGACTGAATCAAGTTACGCTGTGAGTGGACTAAAGTTCACGGGGCATGGGTGGGCTTATCAAACTTTGTTATTTTATTTTGTCATTTGCAAGACCCATATAAACAACTAGCCATATAAGCAAAATTCATGTAACCACTAACTTAAATGTACATTTGTCTTTGTCTCCTTACATTCATTATTGTAAGATCATAACAGAAGAAACATGAAAACTTTATAGAAACAACCTGACTGTATGCACCCTTGTTTATACCCTTTAGGACCTAGATAGAAAATGTTGAAAAACATAGGTAGTGGTGTATACATTATATCTGAAATAACTCAAGACATATTATTGAAGAACTAATGAGCAGGTGATATGTAGAAAATCAGTCTTCCATTGTTTTCTTCTGTGAAGAATCTGTGGATTTGTATTATATATTAAGCATTTACATTTGGTTTGTTTCATAGCTAAAATATGAACAATTGAGTACAGTATTGAAATATTCAGTGTGCTGGCGTTTGTAGTTTTGATAAATCCCATTGCTGGCAATGGAGTTGTGCCAGAAAAATTTGATTTCTACTGCAAAAGAACTAGAGACTTCCCTGGTGGCTCAGACGGTAGAGCGTCTGCCTACAATGCGAGAGACCTGGGTTCGATCCCTGGGTTGGGAAGATCCTCTGGAGAAGGAAATGGCAACCCACTCCAGTACTCTTACCTGGAAAATCCCATGGATGGAAGAGCCTGGTAGGCTACAGTTCATGAGGTCGCAAAGAGTCAGACACGAATGAGCAACTTCATTTTGCTTCCTAACCTAGCCAAGGCTCCAAACTCAAGATATTTATTGAAAATATCTTCAGATGCAATAAAAACATTGTAACATCAAAAAAACTTTCATTGAACCAATAATTTAAACATTCTGGTCTGCTTTGAACTCAAGAGCAGGCAGAATTTCCCTCTGTAAATTGACAGCACAGTAATGAAACCAGCCAGAATTTTCCTCTGAAAGATGACAGCACAGTGATGAGAAGAGATTAGCTCAGATTTGGGGAGGCTGCAGTGTAGCTTTCTGAGTAGAGGTGTCACGCGCTGCCAGTTATCGCTGTTTTTTCCCTTTGTGGTCGACTTTTCTGTAAGCTTTTTGCTGGGAAATCAATGCTGAAACTGATCTTTTATCACAGTGAATATAAACTATAGCTCTGTCATCTACTATAATGAAATGTCTTCAAGATACAGAAATAGGAAAGGAAAATTCTGGGGAAAAAAGTATGCAATAAGGAAGATAATTCAGAAAGAAAAGCTACCTGTTGGGATTTCTAATCTTAATGGTAGAGGGTACTTAAGAAGGAGGGGTATGGAAAGAAAATGTATTACTATAGATGAGACATATGGCCAAATTTGTCAAGTCACTGCAGATGGGAAAATCAGAGGTCCTATAACTCCAAAGTTGGATTAAGAGTTTTTCTGTATCCTTTCTGCCCACGTACATACACTAACACACACACACACAAACACAAACACGCATGGCCACATACATACCCTAACACACGCACCCCCCTTCCTGGCTGCTTACATACCCTAACACACACACATACCACACACCTGGCCACTTTCATACTCTAACACATACACACACTCACAAGACTTGGAGGCAATAGGAATGTCTTGGATTATTTTCTCTAAAATTAGAAAAATTACTCGTGTAAAATGGTTCTGATACTGGTCCCCTGTATACCGGTAACAATATAGGACCTTCAGAGTAAACTTGCTTCTGATAGATCTCACTCACTGGGTTAGTATACAGTTGTATATATAATATTTCCCGTTTTTATTATTAGATTGTGGAAAACTTTTTCATTGTTTTCCTTTGTTAAGAAAATGGAAACTTGAAAATNCTGTATACCGGTAACAATATAGGACCTTCAGAGTAAACTTGCTTTTGATAGATCTCACTCACTGGGTTAGTATACAGTTGTATATATAATATTTCCCGTTTTTATTATTAGATTGTGGAAAACTTTTTCATTGTTTTCCTTTGTTAAGAAAATGGAAACTTGAAAATGGTGATAAAAAATTGATATATATATGGTATTTGCATTATTAAAACCCTTTGCAGATCTAAAGTCTCAGGGCTACATGTATACTGGTTAAAGCACTGAATAATGTCTGGTTCTATTTCTACTTGTGAAATGAGAATAATATTTAACTCACATGTTTGTCTTGAATAAAAAATGAGAAAATGTATATAAAAGCACTTTGTAAACTATGAAAGTAGTACAAATGTGAGCTTCTGTTTGTTTAGAAGCATAAATGTGGATTATGTACAATTTGAATTATACATAAAATTGTTTTGTGTCTAATATTTTAAATTATAGTTTATTTACACAGTTTATTACTAAATTACATTTAGTAATTTAATAGCCTTTAAGTGTTTGTTTAAAGCGAAGCTGCAAGTTGCTGAATTTTGAGAATTCTAACATATTTTGCCAGAACATGAGAAGTTGGCAAAATTGAGAACAGAAGATACCGTCACCATCATAGTAAAATAACAAAAATTGTCTTCTCAATTAAATAGCTAAGAAGCACTTTTTCTCAGAAAGGGAGGGGTTTTGTTTTTCTTCTGTTTTTAAAGGTTTTTACTTCTGTTTAATTTATTCTAGTTGTGAACATGGTTCACCCAATTAAAATACCTCCCAGCTTTTCATGTAAAAGATTATTTCTTAATTTGGCACATTTTCAAAGAGCAGCCAAAAGAAGACATAAATTTCCACCGAGGGGAAGAGGTGTCAGAGACTGTGTACAGAGGCCGTCCTGTTGAGTCGCAAGGCAGAGCGCTGTGCTGGGCAGGGAGCCGGAAAGGCGTTTCTGGACCCAGCACCTGAGGGTTCTCAGGGACTGTTGAAAGTGTCTTCCCCACTGTGTCCTAAGTGTGCTTCTTATTTTTTAGGGCATCACTTATGTCTCTGCCATGAATCTTTAAAACATTTTGTTTTACTTTTTTCAGGCTTTAAAGTGGACATACACTTGCATTCTTTAAAGTGAGTCAGTGTTTACCTGTGTGTCTGTGTGTCAGGGCCCAGGCTGTTTGTCTTTCTGCTTTACTATTCTTAGCTCTGGCTTATGTCCTTGTAATTGCAAAATGACTTTTGAAACTCCAGTCATCACGTTCAAGTCCAAAACAGGGGAAAGAGCAGTATTCCTGTTGTTTCTCCTTTATCAGGAAAGCAAAAGCTTACTCAGAAACTATCATAACAGACTTCTCCTTGGGGTCATTAGCCAGAACCTGGTCACATGACCGCCCATGGCTACCAGGAAAGCTGACAAGGTGGGCAACAGGATGGTCTCTGTTGCCTTAAACCAATTGTGAGCCATCACAAGGTGGAACATGTTGCTGTTGGAACAAAAGCGGGCTTCAGTGAGCAAGGCAGGAGGTCAGTGACTGCTGAATGGGCAGTAACTGTGAGATAATCCAATATCCATCCGTGGTGACCGAGGGGTTGGTTAAATTGTAATGCAGGCCCACTATGTAATACTGTAGCCATTCAGGTAAGTAAGATCAGTTCAGTTCATTCGCTCAGCCGTGTCCGACTCTTTGCGACCCCATGAATCGCAGCACGCCAGGCCTCCCTGTCCATCACCATCTCCCGGAGTTCACTCAGACTCAACGTCCATCGAGTCCGTGATGCCATCCAGCCATCTCATCCTCGGTCGTCCCCTTCTCCTCCTGCCCCCAATCCCTCCCAGCATCAGAGTCTTCCAGTGAGTCAACTCTTCGCATGAGGTGGCCAAAGTACTGGAGTTTCAGCTTTAGCATCATTCCTTCCAAAGAAATCCCAGGGCCAAT